>JANZLQ010000086.1:231993-259485 GCA_026212715.1 Elanus axillaris | reverse complement strand
CCCCATCCTCCAAAGGAGGGGTTTTAGGGTGCTGAGGAGAATGAAGGCTGCTACTTACTAACAGCTCTGAAATTTCATTTGCAGAAATGTTTTTCCTCTTTAAATACAAAATCAAACCCCAAACCTAGCAAATTACGGAAGAGATCCCTGCCTGTTGCCACAAACCCGTAGATCCGAACTTGTGGTCATATTCCACACAAGCTTGTATCTATAGGTATGTGTCTGTCTGGCAAGTGCACAAAGTGTTGTGTTTATGCATTTAAACTGACAATGTTCAACTTTGCTGTTTGTATCTTTCGTCTAATGCCTTCTTCCCTCCTCCCTTCTTTTGCTTTAAGAAATATAAACTTAGAGCTGCAAATCTTGTTCTGCAATTATCATATCAGTTTTCAAGCTTTGGTTAGTGTTAAAATACACTCATGCAAACCAGCAACTCATTTGTGCCTGAGTAAAATGGGACGGGGGAGTTATTTGACATCAGACTGAAGAAATTAAATCTTAGATACATTGTGCATAGGTCTGGCTATGGGGACATGGTAGGGAGTGTTCTTAGGTTGTTTAATTCTGAGGTTGTTGGGAAGCGGATAAAACGGTTTGATTTATAAAGTAAAGTGGATCCATTCTTTCCTTGCTTAGTGGCAGCAATTTGTCTGTGAGAGGAACAGACCCTTCTGTTTGCCTTTATATCAAGTAACTTTGAATCACTGGGTATACTGCAGGCTTGCAGCTCTGTAAGACAGGAGGGGATTGGCCCTCCAATTCCTGTTTTCTCTCAAACATTAGTTTATTGTGGAATCCCGTTCCTTCCAATTTCATGGTATTTATGTCTTTTAAAATAGTTTTTAAGGGAAAATAATCATGCTGTAAACTCCAAAGGACTGGTAGAGCAGGAAAAAACCCCACCATGTAAGCAGGCAGTATAAAACCTGCTGTGTAAAACTAACATTTTTAAGTTGTGAAAGTGGAACAATTATGTTTGAAGAAGTCATTTTTTAAAACCCCAATATACAGATTCTATATGAAAATAATTAGGCTGTAAACTCAAAATAAAGTCTGACTATTTCTTTCCAGCAGCTTTCAGTGTTAATTCTACCAAAGAGTTGGTCTGCATTTCCACTTTTAAATTTCTCTGGTTTTGAACTTGGCTGGTTTGACGCACACTGCTGCAGTCCAAAAAAGTTTTTTTCTTCTTTGCTGAATTTCCAGGGTTTTCTATGTGTTTTCTATTTACTATAGAAGCATAAAATGATGTCAAAGAAGGCTTCTGCTAACAAAATTTCAGTTTAACTGCTCTTCTTTCTCCCTGTGAATTGAAACTAGCTTTTAAGAAAGAAAAGAAAATGCAGAGTTTGGCATTCTGTGTGACCGAGCATTTGGGTGCAGACACCGGTGGTCAATATTCCCCCTCCTGCACGGCTCGGAAATTAAAGCATAAAAGCCGCACTGCAGTAAATGCGTGGTTTCCAGAAGAACTTCTGCTGCTGGGCTGTCTCTGTAGCGCAACACAGCTGGTTTCCAGGTGTGTGCTTACCTTTGCCACAGCACAGAACGAATGCTGGGCGTCACCATTCTGGTCTCAGGTACATGAATGTGCAAGGCCTTTGACACGTGTCCACAAGTGATGTTTTGGCTCTTCAAAAAACAGACAGTGAGAGGTGACTGAGGAGGGGGGAAGGATAAATCTCTTTCAGGCAAGGGTGCTGCAAGGCCACATTGAAGCCTAGTTGTGGGATCCTACCCAGAATATGGACCTTGAGGCAAGATCTCCTCTGGGATGTGGTGCTGGTGCCCGCCTCCACTTTGGCTTTGCTAGTGGGTGTTGTTTCATCCATAGCAGAATGAGTAGGGTATCATCATGGGCTGTGATAGAAGCAAGATGAGACTGCATCTAGTTGTGACAGTAAAAATGTTTCTTCCCAGAGGGGCTGGTGGTGGTGGTGGTTTTTGTTTATTTTTAAATGCTGTGAATATTCACTGCATTAGATTCCTGTGTTTATGGCTATAAAGGAAGTATTGGCTTAGTTAGTGTAACCTCTAGGGAGAAATGAGCTGGTCAAACCTGATCAGCTGATCAGTTCCCGGTGCAATACATATTTCTGCATGGTGGTCTCTTCTCTGTAAAGCCATCTGGAGACATAAGACTTCTGGCAGGGTATGCTGAGAAAAGCCTGGAATTTGTCACGGGTGTTTCTAGAGGCTGGCACGTCAGGTGACATTGCTTTGAGAGTGCCAAAAGGCCATGGCAGGGAAATGGGGCAGATGTGTCACAAAATGAGATACCACAGTTGGATTTGAAAGCATATTTTTGGATTAGAAGATCAGTATTTGAATCAAAGAAGAGGAAAGAGGAAACGGATTTCTTTGTAAAATATTTTAGTGTAGTTTCTCACTGACCATGTTGGGACCTGGTAATAGATATCCAACACTTTTTTTGTGCCCTTTTGGTGAGAGACGTGATCTAAACGTGCTTAGAAAGCAAACTTCAGAAATGTGCCATCAGAAGGGGGCTGAGATGCAGGCCCTGTGCTGCTGGGAGGAGAACTGTCGCATTATATTCGGAGGCTAAGCATGTTTTCTGGTTGCTTCTGGTGCTTGGCAAAGGAAAAGGGTAGCCGTGCCACTGCATGGGCATGCGTCAGCTCAGCCTGATGTGAGCTTCGAGACGCTGTGGCCTCTGCTTTACGGGGCAGGGTAAACATGCCCAAGGAAGCTTCTTTGAACGCTGTTGTCTTCTGCAGCAGGAGGTGCAGCAGCATGGCTGCAGAGAGGATGCCAACATGGACATAGGTAGAGTCAGCGCTTCTGTCAGCAATTCCAGTGTAGCTTCTCTGAGCGTAGCGTAGCCATGGTTTCTGCCACAATGCTACACGTAATTTGGGTCTTTGTATTGAAGTGCTCTCTCGCTCTACCTGTTTGCTTGATGTTGCTAAGGCTGTGCTCTCTGAGCCAAAGTTAGTACTTGGGATGGCCTGGCTCCAGCTTCTGCTTTCCTGCCACGAGCCCACGTGCCTCCCCCCCCCCACCCCCTTATGTTTTACTAAATTTTAAAATTTATTTTGGTTTGTTTCTTGCTAACCTACCCCCTGTCCTTTTTAACTATAAGCTCCAATATTCTCCCTACACCCCTTTGTTTTTCGGCTCAGCCTTTTGAAAAAAACTGTATTGTGTTTTCAGCATTAATTTGTACTTCTTTTCCGTTGGTTGTATTTCACTGCACTTCATTAAGTTTTAGAGTGAAACTGGAGTCTGACAAAATGATGTGAAGAACCTTGAAATGTGTCTTCCCTTTAGGATGGAGAAAACTAATTGGAGTCTGTGGAGCTTCTACCTGTACGTTTCAAATGAATTTTTTTCCTCACTTTGTTGATAAGGAGCTTACATTTATGCAGCAGCTTTGATCCAAGTGCCATACAGAGTGCACAGAGATCTCTTCATCTGTCACTGAGGCACAGCGACTGCATAACAGTGCACAGACATGCTGCAAAATTGCTAAGGGCAGGAAGTACTGAATACTTCATCCAGTTTGATGTTGCACGGGAACTTAAAGAAATAGAAGGCAGTTACTGTAGCTGGAAACAGACCAGAACACCTGCACGTAGAAAGTACCAGGAAGGCCTTGGGGACATGAAAAAGTCCCAATATCCTCTCAAAAAATTGGTACCTTAATTAATGCAGTCCCTTTCCCTAGCAATAGGCAGAGTCATTGCTTTAGTACCTCCCAAGAGGAAAAAAAATGCCTCCTGTGGAACTACGTGGCTATATCTGCATCTGGGGAAGCTTTACTACAATTGTGTTTCATTTGGCCAGAGTTACGGTTTAAACCAGAAGCAGTAGTTCTTGTCCAAAGAAGCAAACCAAAGCTTTTCCAAAGCAAACTCCTCTTTTTTCAGATTCGGTAAACCATGTCTTTCTCCCTCAAAATAAGAAGACTATTTCTCACATCTGTTACTGACATCTTTCACTGAAAGCACCTGTAAGGTCCCTTGCAGACAAGCATGCTGCATGGTATCCACTGGGATATGAAAATTATTACACTTGTGTGCTCCCCCTTTTGCCAGTCTTGTCTGGTGTGGAGCATAGTGAGCCCATGTCAGCAGAGGAGCACACAATAGCATTTGGGTAATTAGAATAACCATATGCAGTGGCAAATGGGATTCATGATAAGCAGAATGTAATTGTGTACCCTGGAATTTGAACCATATCCAAATACTCTTATTCAGATAATCAAATCTGGTTAAACTCTTAAAAGGCAGATAAATAACTATGTCGGTAAGCTGATTTTTTTTCTCTCTGTTTATTTGCTTTTAATCAGTAAGGGAGAAAATAAGGAAAGGATGCTCTTAGGGGAAGAATCCAAGACTAAGTAAGACACCTACCCTTAAGTCAGGAAGTCTTGATAACTTAGGAGCATTACATAAGTAGCATTAGCCACAGCAGTCTGAAGGAGGAGAGGAGATGTGCTCCAGCTGGACTGCAGAGCCTTTGGTTATAGATATGCAGTATCATGATGATGCCACCCTGGAGGTGGCATTAGGTTTTGGTATGGCTTCCTGGCAATCGCCTGTGAGTTCCTTTACTTTTCAGTGTGCATGTGCAGAAGCTCAAACAAGAGCGTTCAACCTGGGCTCACTGAGCTTCCCACCAAAAGCACAGGGCACTGCTCAATCACAGAGAATGCCCGGGCTAAGCAAAAAACCCTAGATTTTGGGGTTATTTAGAGTCATCAGCCTTGCAACCCTTGCTAGCTTGTGCCACCTTGCCCGTCAGCATCCCTGATCCACCCTTAGACCAGCACAGAGCGTCTGTGTTGTGTTGTCTAAGCCAGAGCTGATGCTGCACCCCAGCTGCTGACAAAAAGCTATATGTGGTTAGGAGTGAGAGCGTGGCTACCCTTCCCCTAGAAAGTACCAGATACTGAAATCTAATATTGAGTAAGTCTTCAGATTGCTGTAACTCTCGCTAAAAGTTGAGACAGAGACCATTTTTGTAATGTGTTGAAAAATTTTGGATAGCTTGCAAAATATTTACTTGCTCTGGATTTCAGCTGAGCCCAGATGAGACTTCTTTCCTTATTTTGCAGACTCTTGAAGTTCTAGCCCCGTTTAGTGTGTCTGCCAGACTTCTAGGAGAGTTCTCTGAGCTGGAATAAACCTTTGAACCTCTTGAGGTTCCTCATCACAACCAAGTTCTAATAACAAAGTTTCATCAAGTAAAGCTGAATGTGTGAGATGACCACTAGGAATCATCAGCATTTCCATTGTAGAATCTCTTCTGTCTGAGGTTTATGAAAGTCAGATGTAAAACAGATCACTTCAGGCTGAAATTTAGCAAACAAGATTTCAGACCTCAAGCTGGAACAATATCATTTGTGGGTTTTGGTATTTATTTTTTCTCAATGACATAAGGAAATATGTCTGCTTCATGAGTATTTTCTGCTTTCCGCCCCCTCCTTGGCTAGCCCTGGCATACCCTGCCTGGGATCTGAAAGTGAAGGTGGGTTCTTCCTTCTTCTACATCATTCACATCCATGAAGATTCAGAGCCAAATCTCAGCTGATGATTTTGCTGCTGATAATAACAAAATAGAATTCAGCTTTCTTGAACACATCCGTACTGAATTTCCATTGCTGGTATCCTTACTGTCTTGTTCATATCTGTAGAGTCAATAGGAGTGGTCTGTAAATGCACACAAAGTGTGGTCTAGCTGCAGGGGATTAATACATGAGGCACTGTTTTTTGTCATTGCTTGGGAATATTTTGCCCTCTGAAACCCTGCTTTTTTGTGGATCATGACTAAATTGCTGCTTTGTATTGAAGCACCTTTTAAAAGAATGGAACATTCCAGACATTCAGTCCTCAAAACTCCGTTCTCGATTTGAATTCTCTCCTCCGTCTTGGGGAAATGAAATATAAAATTTGGGTTCATGTAGTGTAGAGTAGGGGAAGCAGGTTTCTGAATTCTTCTCTCACCTGAAGTCCACGAAGGGAACAGGCAGTAAAATGAGTGATGCTTCTGCATAACTTCCTAGTCCAGACTAAAGCTTGCACCTTGATCTAATGTCTTCTGAGGTCAGTGGCATGGGCTGTTGTGAACTTCAGGGATAGAAACCCTTGATCTGTCTGGAAAGAACTGCTACAATGACAATTCCTCTCCATTTGAAAATAAGCATTCACTGAACATGAATTCTGTCTTCTCCGTGATAAGGCAGCAATCTTTTTCACATTTACTTCAGCTACTGCATTTCATAAATAAGAGGGTTACACTAAGTAAAAGGACACAATTTTTTGATTACACTGTTGCTTTAAAATAAAACTAGCTGGGCTGGGACAGAGATTTCCTTTTGTCCACAGAAGTGTGAAATCATTTCTGTGATTCTGAAAAAAGCAAGAGGCCTAAAAGGGTTCACAAGCAATAGGCGCTGGGGCACATGAACTTACATAGGAACACGCAGCTCTACATGTAATGCAGTTCTCCCTACCACCATATTTAACAGGAACTTTTATGACATCGATATGTATCGTAATTGAACATTGTCATTAGATTACATATTTACCCTAATTACATAATTAGGTATGATTATGCTAATTGGGTAAAGACATAATTGACAAAAATCACCAGAAAACAAACATGGAGATTCATGCCACCGAACCAAAGTGTCTTAATAGACACTAGCGCTGTGAATCCCTCTTGCTCTCCTCCCAGAAGAAGAATGTTTATGGTACCTAGGTAGTTACCAGAGAGCCAGGCACGGATAGATGTTGTGAAGGTGCAGAAGTAATGGTAATTAGACAACTCCTGTTTTAATAATTGATCTCGGTTCCTGAACTCAATACTTCACATCAGTAATAGCGGCAGATATTCTAATTGATGGAATGACTAGATTCATGACGCTTTTTTCTGCTTGAAATTACAGTTCCTCTGGGATGCAAATACACTTTCTTCTGACCAAGCTTCATCTGAGCTTAAAGCAGTGGGAACAAAATACCTGTAATTCTGAAGCCAAGCTCTCATAAATGGGGAAAATTGGCCTGGATAATCTGTGCAACAGGCTGCAGAGGTGTCTGAGAATTGACCAGAGGGTGAGTTAGGTATCAGACCCTGGGACAGAAACAGCTTTAGTGTTTAGAAAATACAAGTAAAGCCTCTTTGTGTTGCTCTGTAAAGCAAGTATAGGTTGCATACAGGTCCACCTAAAGACTTGCTTATTACTATCACAATTGTGCAGAGAGGCATTGGCATGTGTGGGAACTCAGATGAGAATGTTTTCCCCATGAGGACCTTCTCCCAGCAGTGCATGCTTGGACACTGCCATGGCACCTTGGAGCAGGTCTTGGTACTTGCAGTGGAAGCACGTATGCCAAGTGGGGCATAGCTCCCCGGCTCAATATAGTGACGGGGGAGGGAGCGAGAATGCTCTTTGAATAAGTGCCAGCACAGAGTTGACAGCTCAAGGATTTGTAAATGTGGTGATGAAGAGGAAGTTGAAGTTGCGATGGAAGAGCAGCAAGGAGAGGTGGCGAGTCATGAACAAAACAGTCACAGTGGCATTTGCCAACCTGAGAAAAACTGAGGTTATTTAGGCGCAAGCTGAGAGTAAGGAGTTTTTTCATGAGGAATTTTCTATTGTAATATATCTATGAAAGGACCTTTACTGAGTTGAGGATACAAATGAAACAAAACACTTTTTCTTCACCTTCTATTTTAGAGCAAATTATTGGAGTGGTTTTCGCTCAGCTCTGCTTGTAACTACCTGGTCTGCAAGGTATGCCTGTGTTAGTCTCAGTGCAGCGGTGATGTTAACAGTACTTTCCTTACTGAAAGTGATGACATATAAATAATAATTTTTAAATGTTTCAAATGATGTAATATCTAACATTCATGGCAAGGTTGAGATACAGGAAAATACTTACAAGGGTTAAGTTGTAGAAAAAATGAGTAGCCTAGCCATATGATACTGAAATGGTTTAGTTTACAGCTGCAGAGTATGTACAAACCAGCACATTGTCAGAAGTCTAAAGGGGAGTTACGTCTCCTATGTCACCTAGAAATTGGGTGGGATTTGAGATCTTCCTTCACCCTAAATGAGCACACAGGTTCATTGGCTTACATGGAATTCAGTGCACAAAAAATGACGATGTTGCATCAAGGAACTGGGATGGTTTCAGGATGCTTTTAAACAGCAGTGAAGCTCCTGGTCAGCAAACAGGGCCAGAGAGCCACGGTTTCCTTACCCAGATTTGTGGTTCGATCACTGTTCTAACTAATGAAAAGGTTAACAGTGACTCTACTGTTAGGGTGCTGTACTGTGCTGTCGTCTAAAGTAATGTGTTGTATTTCCACAGAGCCTATCAGGTCAAAGTAAACTTTACCTAATATGGAGTCATTAGAAATTCCACTGATACTAGCAACATCATGCACATTTAAACCTTGCAGAAAGACTGTTTTTTTCAAGTATACTTCTGCTGTTGCAAGCTGAATTCTGAAAAGTGGTATTATTTCTCACCTTCTTCCTTTATTTCTAGTCAGGCTTTGAATGTAAAGGTAGGGCACTGGCTTTTTCATAATCAGCAATGCTACTTTATCCCAAGAAAACAGAAACAACCAAGATGCCATCTATTCAGCACAGCTCAGCATTCGTTCATAGGGTTTGATCCCCTTGTAATCCCCTTCCAGCACAGAGCTGCTGTGCCTGAGGATGCGTTCACCTGAGAGGCAGGATCTCAGGACTGATTCAGTTCCACTGTCTGCACTAGCATATTTTAGGATGCTAATCCCTGTTTGTAAGCCATAGTAAATAGACAGCATACTGCTTTAAGTAATACCTTGGTGGGTAATGGGAATGAGTCACAATGATAACATCCTGGTTGTTTGACTGTGAACTAATACAAGTTAAAAATGTAAGGTGTTCCTTGTTAAGGGAACACCGTCTTATTCTGACTGCTGAGAGAGGCTCAGTGTTGCATTTCTAAAATCGGTAATCTTGACAAGGGATTGTTGCAAGAGTAAAATTTACTTAAAACTTTCTGCCCTTTTTGCAGTTCTTCTCCTAATCCCGCTTCTGCAATCATCCTTTAAACATTCTGGAGCCAAGGTGCATGTTCCAAGGTCAACGTTGTGTTCAAAAAGGAAAAGACATGTTAGGACGAATTTCATCCTAAGCCTTCTTTAAGTGCTTTAAAAAAATGTATGTATATGCTCTGTGCTGTAGTGCAGATGCATCTGCTGTGGAGGGGGGAAAGTATTTTTTTTGGCCAGGGACAAAATTCCTTCTTGTGTGAAAAGTGACCGTGATCTTCTCTATATCTAGCAGTAATAACCACGGCTTATCTATCCACATATGCAGTGTGGGGAGCTGCATTTGGTTTTGGTGTCTTTTCACCAGCAAAGCATTTATTACTTCTAAATTAGTGCACTGAGAATTCTGAGGACTTTTTTTAACTAGAAACCCTGACATTATGTCGGCTGTGAAGTGGTGGGTAGCTTTCAGCATTTTTGACTGCATGCATCCAGGTTGAGGTAGTAGGTTGTATAGTTTAGAATTACACCAAGGGAGATAACTGTACAACCTCCTAGCTTTCCTTGGGTCTTGCACAGAACGGCGTGATGAGCGACCATAATTCCTCAGCAGTGTTTGCTCTGGACACATGGAACAGGAAAGAGCAGGTAAGATGAGCTGGAAAACCATTTCTTTTCTTCTGCCTCTCTAGAACTTCAGCAATGTTCATTCTCTCGGCATTTTTTACCTATTGGTGCTATATTATTGGGTATTTAGCAAATTCAGTGGACTAGTAATGTTTGTCTTCCTTTATTAGCATTTGAGCAGTGCAATGTGTAACATTCCTAAAAAGCACCATGGCAACATATCAGTGTTATTGCCTTCGCGGCCAGCAATCAGAAGTCTCCAAAGGTAACACAAAAACCATCCTGTATTGTATCTGTTACTGAGATGTGTAAGCAGGTTTCCCTTTCCATTAGTCCTTGGTTCAGTTAGTTCTCCACTAGGAGTTAAACAAGGCTGTGCCCTGTAGCAGTATGAGACCTGGCACACTCATTGTCTCTCAGGAAGCGTAGGAGGCTGGTGCTGATGCTTCCAGATAAAGCCTGTAAGGGTTTTTGTGAAAGTACCTAAATCTACACAGTCCTCAGGAGAGCTCTTCTTAGGGAATATCCATTAGTGATTGAAGTCAGCTAAAACGGTGATTCTTAAGGGGGTTTTTTTTAGGCTTGTACAGTTACATTGGGTGTTTCAGAGGCTGAATCTTCTGGACACGTCCAATAGAGGTGGTCTGCTTCTCCCTCACAGCGGTTTGGACTAAGGAGCTGTGGAGCCACCCCAAATTTTGTGGAGAATGGGCACATGGTGAGCCAGGAATTCTGGGCAAAAGACCACGTTTCTAATGTCTTTTATATGACTAAAATGCAGGGAATATATCAAACATACCTAGCTGCTATTGAAATTCACAGTTTTCTCTGCCTAAGGATTTGATGTCTAAAAACCCATCTGAAACTCTGGTGTTTGTCTAGTAAAGTTTGAACAGAAGAGTCAAGATCTTCATGTTGGCAGTGTGCAGGGTTCAGGTCCCCTGGCAGCCTGGATGAAGATGGTGGCCGTAATGCTTGACCAGGGCCCAGAACATGAGCTATGTTACGTCTTCTGACTATATATATGACTAATTCTGGCAAGAGTTTTTGAGTTCCCAGAAATAAGAGAGACTGTTTGCTAGTAGGTAAACTTTCTAAGTTAGTGAATAAAAGCAAAGGGTAGGCACAGGCTTCGTTTTGTTAGGCTAATCTACAAGTATGAATATGATAACAATATTTCAAGGTATCTAAATAACTGAGAAAAATGTTTTTCTGGTAAAATGGCACTTAAAAACTTTAATATCTGCAAATCCTTGTTTACTGAATGCGAAGAGAGGCTGTTTGTTTCTCAAGTGTTACCCAGTGCTCAATTACTAGTTATTCAAAGAGTGGATTAGTGGGATTTTATTTCATCTTGTTTTCAAAGAGGTTATAGATATCACTGCCATGTTTTATAACTCTGCAGTTCCTTAGTGCAAGGCAAGTATCTGGGCTAACACAACGCTGCTTCTGTATTTCATGAAGGCACATGCACTGAACACATGCAGGTAGTTAAAAAAGAGGAATCTTTCTGGCTCATTTTAGGCAATACCTGATTTCCCCCCCATAAATCTTTTTGCAGATGGAAGTGCAAATTTTCAACTGTAAATCCGCAAGCTGCATTGACTCACATCCAATGCAGAGCTGTTCCATAAGGGTTGATTATTTTTTTTTTTTAACCTGTTTGGTACTTCTCTAGGAATAGCTTTATGAATGGGTGGTAATAACTGCCCCAAAAGGATGGTCTCTTTTCTTTTTTTGGTGGTAACTTTTCAGGTCTGCTTTGCACAGGTATAAGGGAACTTCATACGGTTCAAAAACAGTGGTTGTTTATACTAACGCACATATTTGTGGCTATCAAACTTAACTTTATGTTAAGTATGTTAATCATAAGATATGTAAATCAGATGATCCATCTTGCTCCAAAGAACAAGGAATAATAATTAAAAAGGAGAATGGTCAGTGGTACATTGACGTTGACAATAGACATAATTCAATGTGCCTATTTTTCTTCTGAACAAAATAGCATTCCAGCTCTCCCTCTGATGAGAGAAATGTATTGTCAATTAATTAGACTTCCATCATATGTCCTCGGATGCCCTTCTATCATATGCCTTCCATATGTCCTTATGTCATATGCCTTCCATATGCCCTCTATGTAATTAAGCTTCTATCATATGGCTTCTATCATATGCCATTTAAATAGATTTCCAGGAGAATATGGCAGTGTTACAGTTATGGACCTTTTGCAATGAGTAAAGGAACAACTCATGAGCCGTAGATTAAAAAAGGAGGAAGAAAAAGGAAGGTGGCTTGCTCCAAACAAACAGTTCCTTTAATTACCAGTTTTGTTTCTCTCAGCTTGGGCAACGAATGGACAAAAGTGTCCTATTTCCCTTGTTTTCCATTACTGTTCTCTTCCCAGTTTTTATTCACTTAAGCCTATGAATAGTCGGAGAGATAGCAACTGTTTTTCAGAGAACATTTCCACTGGAATGTAAAATGAAAAAGAAACAATCCACCTCCCAGAAAATTGTTTGTCCTACAATAATGAAATGTAAACTTTGATCTTGTTTTTTGCCTCTTTAAGTCTGTAACGTAAAGTGAAGTACCAGAAATATCATGATGAGAGAATTAATGAAAATGAGATGGTACACTTTACTGAAGCATGCATCCCTGTTCTCCCTTATGGACAATGGGTGCAGATAGTATTGTGCTTTTCTTGGCATGGTGACTGCTTGGTAGACAGTGTCCGAATGTACAAGAATATGTAGTGAAATGGATTCCAAATTTACTGCGACTTATTAAGGATAAAGACCAAAAATAGGCACTGGTGCTTATATACGTAATGAAGAAAACTGCAAGCATCCAAGGAATGATGAGGTCTTGGAATGGTTTCCAATGAAAAGACAGCTAGCGTGCTCGTTTGCTGATGTACATTTGTGTATCTGTGCCTTCTTTCTTCCCAACAACTTCTGAGACTATTTTCTAATCCCAATCAGATTTGATAGAGCAGCAGTGACTTGTGAGACTATTCTGCTCCAGCAAGCTTTACAGAAATTACAGAAATGGCAGCCATATATCCAACAGTCAGGAAGAAGGTTGAAAGGACAAAGAGAAGGTAAAATAGAGTCATACATGCTGAGGTGTCCAAACTATAAAATGGAGAGCAGTTTGTAGCAAATGCCAGTTTGCCTGGATTAACTGGATTGAATGAAGTAATGAGAACAATTCAAACAGATTCCTACTGGCTAGTAACCAACGTGTCCCTGAAGACTTGTACTCTAGTTGCTAGAGCATGCTAAGACCCATACCATCATGACTTCAACTGCTATTTGTATGTGCTCTGCCTAGATTAAACTAGAATTTTCCCAACAGTGGTCCTATATTTTGCTGTGTAGGCATACTGCTAGCCACTGTTTGTAATACAGATGCATTCTTGAAAGATAGGTGACAGGTCTTATGTTGGCTTAATCTTTTTGTTTTCAACACAGTTCTCATTTAAAGCACACACACACACAGACACGCACACAATATAACCAATCCATCTGGAAGCTCTAGGTCATTAGGGAAATTATTCTGAAAAATTCATGTTGTGGTCCTGCACCATCATTAGTTTGCTGGTGCCACAGTCGTAAACTGCGTACTAAGGGAAGCCTTTAATCCTCCTGTAGCGTGCCACTGAAATTATCTGCAAGAATAACTACTGAAGTGTTGTATTCAGAAATATTTTTTTTTTCTGGTTTGTTGGGCAGCAAGAAAATACTTGCAGTAGTGCACCGTTGCAACTTTTCTTTTGCTCTGTGTTTTCACATGGCTATGATACTTGTGAAAGATGGCAGCCTAACAGTCCCGAAGAGGGAGGAACTCCGCTTATCCACAAAATCGGTACCGTCCAGTTGTGCTGCCTCACAGCTGTCCTTGGAGAGGGCCAGCCTGTAACGGTGCAAAAGCTGAGGCAAGGGCTCTTTCTTGGGACCTGAATGCTGTTCCTTTGGAAAGGGGGCTGAAACTCAGAAACTTTCACCTTTTAGATGGATTTTTTTTTTTTAAACAATGCCTTTCATCTATTTCCACACCCAGCTGAAACTATGCTGCAACACTTCTGCTACTAAATCAGATGCATTAAGTACAGTCAAATTTGTACATAAAAGTTTTGTAAGAACTGGGATGAAATAGAATGGAATGCCAGAATGACTCATTGTTTAATGAATAAGGCCCTAAGTGTTCTATTGATGCCATTTATAAATCTGTATAAAATGTATAGAATTCATGTCATAACTGGAATTCCAAGCACAGCAACCTTGTGAGCTAAATTATGATGATGATAGGGTACTGCACAAATTAATATGAATTCTAACACGCTTCTGCTTGAAAGCTGCTCAGACAGTTAAAAATAAGACAATTTCATTACACAGATTCACAGCCCAGACCTCAGAAATGCTGCTACTCTCTCTTTTTGAAATTGTAAATTACTGAAGAAGGAAGTTCTTTTTG
The DNA here is from genome assembly GCA_026212715.1 of Elanus axillaris. Taxonomy (NCBI): domain Eukaryota; kingdom Metazoa; phylum Chordata; class Aves; order Accipitriformes; family Accipitridae; genus Elanus; species Elanus axillaris. Next base: position 245,367 of record JANZLQ010000086.1, on the reverse strand, counting down.
TGTGTCTTAGAGTCAAAAAGTATAACCTATAAGGGAAACAGATGTCCTTTCAATTAGATGTAGATATGGATTACAATGCACAGCACAGTTGGAAAATAAAAGAACTAGCTGGTATAGACCAGCTCAATATTTGGCACTCTTCTATTGGAAATGAACAGTCTGAGGCCAGAGCAGAAATCTGAACACACATCTCTTGACTAAGTTTTTCCTTCTCATTCTTAATTTTCCCTTTCATTCTTACTTTTCCCTGTTCATAGCCTGGTGGCTTAGATATAAAACCAGGTGAATTTCAACATGTCCAGTGTGAGTTTTTGAGATGAGTTCTGTACCCATTCAGACTTCAGTCAGAGACAAACTCGTGTATGTGTGGTGTTGGGCTACCAGGATTTAACCTTGTGATAAAAGCTTCTAGTCTAAACTGGAACAGAAAGGAAATCTGACGTTTAGAAATTTCCCAGAGCAGAGGAAGATCCCAAATGTTTTCTTTGGGAACACCCCCACCCCTTTTTTTTTCTTTTTTTAAACAAGACAAAACTTCGAGTTGGCCTGACTCTACTGATGCTCCAGGCAGTTGCATATATTTAGAGTTATATCTTCAAAATATAAAATATATTCTCCCTGAGCAAGTGTTTTTTTACGTGCAATAGGGTGAAATTAGCCTCTTTGTGCAATGTCATGGCCCTGTTTCTTGGTTAAATAAGTTCAAGAATTGGGTTTCTGGGGCAGATGTGAAAAGAAATTGAAATTCTGCATTCCACGTTATATGCAGTGGCACCTCCTTACCACCACCTCTCGCTGCTTCCTGCTCAGATTCGTAGAAAACAGCTTCCTCTCCACTTAGGTGATCCAAGATTGTCTGAGGTGTACTGCAAATGCAATACCACTGGCTAGAAATATTCCAAGCAATTACTTTCTTAAAAAGCAGGAGGGAGCTGCTACTGCTGCTAAGGATGCAGTCACTTACCTCTGGGGAAAGAGCTGTCAGCCCGCGGGTGGGGGTCCTTACCTGTGACTGCAGGATACCTGCCGGAGCCTCTCCCTGGCTCCTGCTAGCCACCTCCCAATGTACAACCACTTTTTCTTTTTTTTTAAAAAAAAAAAAGCCCACGACACTCGAGAACCACTTTTTAAGAGTACTGTTTAAGAGCAGTGTAGGTATAGCCAATATAAGGTCCTTGATTTCTGTTTTCCATCTACGTTCTTGTAGGTTCCTGCGTTCAGGTAGCCAAACTACTGCGTCGTGCCACAGAGGAGCAAATGTCGTGGTGCAGGGCTCTCCCTTGCCCCTCTCGGGTCACTGAGGATAAGTCCACTTCAAGTGTGAGTCACCTTGCTGCCGTTTTTCCTTTCACCCTTTTCCAAGGTCTGATGACAAGACTGCGATCTCTCTAGGCTTGTTACAGGTGTGACACACAGCTCATAAGGTTTCATTATGGCTTTCATAATGTATTAACAAAATGTCAGGATCAAGTCATTTATAATTAACAATGACGTGTAAATGTCATGTCTAACACTTGTAGTGTAAGAGTTTTTTTGTGAATGGGCTGTTTTTTGAAATCTGCAACTGTCAATGTCAAAAAAAGCCATAACCAGTCAGGCAAATGGTCAGTAAAGACAGGATTTTTCTTGTCTTTTGTTTACTCCTCACTGAATTCTTTATAGGCCACTAGACCTTGTGGCCTGTTGTTCCTAGATCCAGTACAGATATAAAGCTCAAGCCATGAATGGTAGCTTTTATGAACATTTTAGGGCTTGATCCTGTTAAAAATGTGGAGTGGATAAACCCCTGCACAATACTGGTGTGAAATTCGTATGAGCACTGTCTGTATTTTTGGGACCAAAGACAGTAAGGCACGCAGCGTAGGAGCTGTACTGCCAAATCTGAGGGGAGGAAGAGTGGCTCAGAAAGGTGTCAGTAAAAACGGTCCCAAGCAGGGAGTTACCTAAAATGGATATACTGGAACCGTTCCCATTAGAAAGGAAAAAACAAACTGATGTTATAATGGAAAGAAAAGAAAGAATGAGACGGTAGACTGAGAAAGTCTTACGGTTTCACAAAGTGAACGCAAGGAGACATGCAGTGAAATTAAATGGTGACAAATTGACAATGTTTTAAAAAGCAATTCTTCTCCACCAGTATTTAATTATAAAATGAACCTAATTGCTTTTAGAAGTTAATGGGAAGTTTGCAAGTCTAGAACAGATTAGGTACTTATGTTTTCAATAACCATACATAGAATTATGGTAATTCATTATAACAGCTTCAGAACTGAGTTTAGACTTCATGTTTCATGGTTTAGGATGAAGTGCAGCAATTCAAGACCAGGGGAAAAACAGTGGGAAGGACTGTTCTTGGTTGTCCAAAGCCGCTAATACTTGTCACTATTGGAGAAGGTATGTTAGAGAAGTCTGGATTCTGACCCAGTCTATATCTGTCTCCTGCAAAGGATTAAGCACGTAGTTTGCCTCTGACAAATAAATGTGAAGGGTTGATAGATGTTTGGCCTTCACTTTGGGCTCACATATTGAATAACTGCAATACAGCAGCATTAGTAGTAATTATTCAATGGCACGGACCACCTCCAGTTCCTTGCAGTCACCATGTGCAACGGGAAAGGATTGCATGACCACTGTCCAGAAATGAAAGCAGAGGAAGGTGAATGACTTATCCAGGGCGAGGCAGCATCTCATCGGAGGGGCTATGTACAGAAGCCGGGTCAGTTGGATTGCAGATCTGCATCTAACCGTATGTTGTGACCTTTTCCTTCCTCATTAAACAGGTTTCTTGGAACCCTGGTGTTACCGGAAGTAATGAAAGTTTCAGAAACAGTGAGGAGGGTTACACCTGGTTCAGCTTTCACACCCACTTTTCATAGTGAGGCTAGAGTTGGTCTCCACCGTGCCAAGAGCATGTCATAGAGATATGCTCGAGTTATCAGTGACTGCCGTTGGACACGATGAGCTCAGGCGTGGTGCTGCACTAGCAAGAGCCCTGCTGCCCAGGGGCCCGAGCTGGCACTTCCAAATGGTACTGGCTGGAGATTTATGGTTGCAGCAGCTCGGGTTGGTGCTAGATTTGGGGTCAGTACAGTGAGCGCCCTGAACAGTGTAGGCAGACCCTTTGTATTCCTTGGCTTAAGTGAGATTTAAGGAATTGTTGTAAAAAGCAGGTCAAACCCATTCCTGGATTAATGCCACTGATGTGGGTTTATTTTGAAGTTTGTTTTTCTTGTGTTTGAAGTGGCCTCTCATCTCTTCTGACAAGGAATAGCAGTTGTGGCATCAGAGAGTGGTTTGCAATAGCGGCGTTTGCAGTCTGTCAGATGCCACAGCTTCCCCTTAGCTTTCCATTTCCTTTCATAAATGAGGTTGTTAGATTTGGAGGACACGACTTTAAAAAAAGAATGAGGAAGAGAAGGAAAAAGAGGAAGGATATGGGCAGGGAAGAAGGCAAGACGTGATTGCTCTCTGCTGCAGATCTTGTGGTTTGAGCTGATTTTTGAAATTGCCCTTCCAATAGCTTTTGAAACGTGAAAGGAGAACTTGGTTTTTTAAGAGCCCTAAGATATTTCAGCCACGTGTTTCCCTTCATTTGTATGTGAGAACAGTTATTGAATGAGAAGTTAAACACTGTACGTCTTAGTGGAAAAAATAAAATCAGTGTTCACTACTTCACTACTTACTATGTTAGTAATGATGTAGTTAGACTGCTGAATCATGTCTGTTTGTAGGGTTCTAGGGTAGAAGCCACCAGTCAGCACTCTGTAACCATGGTGCTGTAATAAATCCACAAGAGCCCTGTGTTGGTGACTGCATTTCATGAAGTGACTACTCCAGGCTTTGCATCAGCATTAAAGAACTGTAGTCTCTTCCTTCTTCAGTAGAAGAAGAGGATATCCATACACTGCTGGTGGAATTGCTAGTGCGAGAGGTTCTACGATGCTCTGTTTTGTTTACATTCCAACAGAGGGGCAATTTTTAATTGCAAAATACATATCCACAGTCTCATTACAAGGTGTGTACAGCCTCTCAGGGGGTATGCACACCAGCTTACTGCTGTGTATTTTGGAAGAGGTGGGGATCTCGTAAGACATTCCGTCTTGGTGCTAACATTTTACGTCTATATTTGTATGTGCGTTGGATGTGCCCGTGAAGTAGCAAATCGCAAACCAACAGTGGTTAATGAGTTGAAGAACCAGAAAAGGTTATGTGGAGCAAAGAGAAGTGTGTGATAACTTTTTAGGCTAATAGGATGCAAGGTGAAAGCCTAACAGGCAGTCTGTGTGCAGAGAGTCAGTCCTGCACCAAAACCGAGTCAAGAGGTTCCGAGGGGCACCTAGAAATGGTCCAGCGGAGCTGTGAGTACAGGGATGTGGAGGGGCTCAGTGGGGCACGTCTGTCAGCTCTCAGCAACAGGGAACTCTCAATCCATATTGAAGCCAAGGGTTAAACGTTTAATCCATAAATTAGCGCTAGGAATTAAGAAAGGCTACTTGACATCTGAAATATAGGGAGGCTTTTTCTGTGTAGTAAAAAAGCCTCTTCAAATTATTTAAAGCATGCTTCTCTTGCATTTTAAAACCGGGGGAAGCGTGCAAGTGAGATGGGCCGATTTTTGCTCTTGGTTAGTAGTAACTTAGTTCATGCAAACGTAAGCAGGATTTTTCTCCTTCTCCTGCCACGGCTTTAAAAGGAGTTAGATCCTGGTTTAGGTTGCAAAGAAAATGCTTCCAGTTGCCGTTTCCATGAATCCTACTCTGAATCTCAGTTATAGAGACATGTCATTCGGTCATTTTGAAGTCTGTAAGTTAGCTTACAGACAACCTCTAGGCAATGGGACTCGAGGACATCTTTAACAGCATTGCTGAGAGGGTGCCTTGAGACCCACAGAGGTGGTGAATTCTGACGTAACTGTTCACATTTTTATTTGCTTCTTGTATGGTGCAGGCCTGAAGCCTCCACAGTAATTCCTAGAGGAACAACGAGGACAAAATGAATCTCTCCTTTGCTCAGGTATCTGAGGGAGGTTCAAAAACTCCAAACAGGACAGAATTCGCTTGGGAAGTTCAAAGTTTGTAAAGCAGCTCCCTTACTTGTGAAGCCCTCGGTCTGCCTCATTCCACATTGCATTACATATTAACACAGGCTTTGCATTATATGTTAACGCAGATTTGTCCTCAGATACCCTACTGTGGAGAAGGCCATTTAAAAATCTTTAATAGGGCATTAGAGCAATTTGCCTGTGATTTAGTTTTAAGTGGGCAAGGAGAGTGGTGACAAACGAAGCTGGGAGGCCCTAAAATTCTTTGAATATTCCATGTTTTCCTGGAACTGTTGGGAAAAGGCTGCCAGAAAGGTCTTGGCAGGTTTTCTAGGTGGCTGGCCAAGTCTGAAGCAAATGTGGATAGTTAATAGGCTAATGCAGCTCTGGTTCCAAGTCCGTACGTATATAACATACGTTTTTATTTAAGAAATCCCACCGCGTGGAGGAGCAAATGTAGTGCTAATATATCTTCCTGAAAGCAAATAGCAAGGGAAAAAACACTGTCATCTTGCAACGATAAAATAAGGGATCTTTTGCCCTTACTTTTTAAGGACTTGAATTGTCAGTTGAAGAAGAGAAGACATAGGAAATGAAATCAGTAGACAGGCAGTGGCTTTCCCAAGAGGGCCCCATATTAATCAGGAACGGCTTATATAGCAATAGCTTGCATCTAAGAAAAAAGGCAGAAGTTGTTCAAAGAATGGATTTTTGTTGCTAGATTGACTTTTTGTTGTTACCATGCAAGTAATTAAAAATGGCAATTAAGCAAGAGAGTGATCAAATAATGACTTGGGACCAGCTGCTGCAGTTGGTTCCATGTGGACAGCCTGTTCTAGCATGAAGCATGAGGCCACCTGCGTGGGTCAAATCGTAAGAATTAAGTGCTGCTACTGAAGCACCCCTAGTACAGGCTGGTTTAGGAGGGGTTCCTCTGTGCACCAGGGTCAGAATCGTGGTTCTCTGTGGTCACAGCCACCCAAGGAATAGGTATTTACCGTCATGACTGGCAGGAGTTGTTCCTGGGAAACACGAGTTCAGATTTCTCTGAGAGACCAGGTGAATTAGCTTTGTAATTTTAAAATTGTCTCCACTGTGAGGGATTCTTGTTCGCATTCAGCTCATGGGGCCTGTCTTGTTTTATTATTAATCGGGCGAAGACTGTGCACAGCCTCTACCATTATAGTGGAATATTTTTTTCTTTTTTTTTTTTTAGTAAGCTATTGATGCAGACCCTGAAGTTCTGCTACAGGCTCCCTATGGGTTCTTGCACGAGTCACTTTNNNNCCCCCCCCCCCCCCCGAGTCACTCTCTATAAAATAGAGGTCCTTGTTCCTCGTAAGGAGTATTGTAAAGCCAGAAGGACTGATCATATGTGAATGTTCAGAGACAGTCATGTTGCATGGAATTGCAAGTGAGCATACTGTGTATCTCCTATGAAGAAATGTTTCATAGGGACTATCTCCATGCTGACATACGCATTCATTAGCTGGACAGAGTTAAAATTGACAATATTTATATCTAATGCTACTTTTGTACAAACAAAATCAACTTGTAAAGGTTGTTATTACACTTTAAAATCCTAATTAATGTCATTTACTATCATAATAAGTTAAGTAATCTGGTATTCAGATCATTCTGTTTGCTTTCTTCATTTTGTGTCTCATAAAAATGTTACACTGTCTTTTTGCATTACGAAAACAACTGAATTTAAGTTCAGGGTGTACTAGAGCCTGCACTGCAACATTAAGTGATGCAGAAGTACGGACTGGCACCGGGAGTGGGGAGACCGGCTGCTGCGCTTGCATCCCGCTGCTATGTCTGGCATGCAGAGACTGAGCAGTGTCTGATGGGCCAAACGTAAGTCCTCAGAGGTTGCCGCGTCTTCCTCGCATTCTGACATTCATTCTGTCTGTCACATGCCTCTTGATAGGTGGCTTGCTAATTTTTAATACACTCTCAACACCAGTGAAGCAACTGAAAACAAGACCTCTGTGTCTGGTTTCACAAGAGGTAAGGGCGACTAGACTTGCGTTCAGATTTCCCCTCTGTTAAAGAGCCCAGGTCTGTTATTTCTTTGACAGCAATACCTAAATGGCTTGGCATCCCGAGAAGAGACTCCCTGTCCCCAGGAGCTTGCAGTCTAAAGAGATAAGGCGGGCAGAAGAGGAAACACAAAGAGATGGAGAGCCTTGCCCGAGCCACTTAGCACGTCGAGCGGCAGGACCGGGAATAAGAACAGGTCTTTTGAATTCTCGCCACTGTCATCACCACTGCTTTGGGATTCATCCGGCTGGTTCTGTGCCAGCTTCTGCCTGTCCCTGCGCAGGGATCGGCGGCTTGGGCCCACCAACCAGCTGTAGAAAATATTTTGGTGTCCTACCTTTTAGTTTAATTCTTAAGGGGTGGCCGAGACAAGAATTTTTTTCTTGAGAGAAATACGCACTCCTGTGTTGTTTGTTTTATTTTTTTTTTAAAATTGTGTCAAAGGCAGGCTGTAGCTAGAGTACTAAAAAACCTGAAAAACATTTCTTTGTTTGTTTTATCTTTTAAATAATTCCACCCTCTCTTTAAAAAAAAATAAAAGTCAGTGCTGGCGAAAAGGGCTAAGAGTCTGACAGGAGGTCTGGGGGATATTTAAGGATGACTGTGCTTTGCGGTTCTTCAGGTCCTTGTAATCTCTCAGGGCTCTTTGCAAACACTAACTAAGGCTCAGAGTCACAACTCCTTTCTTATGCGCAATAGTTATGTTACCTATTTGTGTTGGTTTTTTGTAGAGGAGAACTGGAAATAGACTGCAGGCCTGGGGGTCCCCAGTGAATTCATGGAGGAGATGGGAATAGATCTGTGGACTGCAGGCAGGAGCCCTCCAATCTCTGCATTACAATCTCTCTTCTACAGAGTGACCCTAGCACTTCTTTCCTGGTGAAATATAATTCATTCTAGCTCTGCTCTTAGTCGCATGGATTTCTAAATTTAATTCAATTTTCTACTTTTCCTGCCAGGTCAGACTCCCCAAATGTCCCTAAACTTTATGCATATTTCTGAAGTTGAATCTAGGTTCAGCAGTTTAGACTGAACAGAATTTAGATTGAACAGCCTCAACATGTATTATTTTTACTGGCTTTTCCAAGGGGGAAAAAAAAAAAAAAAAAGAAAGAGTTGATTGAGGGACACCATCGTTTTCATGCAATGAATCTCTTGAAATTTCAAGTAAATTTTAAAAAAAGCATTAAATGCTGACCAGACAGGAAGTTTTTGTAGCAACCTTGTAGGTTAACATATTAATATAGCTGCATCACTTAGTAACTGAAATATTTCGAAATTTGTCAGACTTTCAGTATGAAACCTCAGATCTTAAGAGGCTACGTCACCAGCTCAGAACAGGTTAGATTTATCTGAAATTTTAGTGAGGTTCTTGCAGCTTTCGTTATAAGTTAATCAAGTCTTATTTGAAACTTTTGGTGGACCTGAAACCACGGGAAATATGAGGGTTTTCAGGTGCTTTATGTGATATGGCAAATCGTGCAAGAGTAGATGTAATACTTTTTTGTGTGACTTCATCCACATAAATTCGAGTGTCACCTTGAGTTTCAGAGTTCAGTTAAATCCAGCAGGTATAGGAGAACTCACAGATAAGGGCAGATTGTTAACTCCCCATAGCAAAATACATATAACTCTAGGTGCTGCGTCCCTACTCCTCATACTCTTCCTTTGATATTGGATGAGTTCATCTCTGTAACCTTTCTTTTCAAATCCCTCTGTAACATCCACCGACCTTTTGTTGAACTCTTCCCATTTCCCCAAACTTGGTTTTCAGGAAGGAAGAGCACCGAATGGTGCGGTATTCCAGGGCCTTCCACCAGGCCCTGTGCACTGGGAGGTGAAGAGCGGTGCCTCATTTTGCTTTTTGCTTTTTGCTTTGCTCGCCTTGGCATTGAATTGTTTTACAGCTTTCTCACCTTACTATTTTAATTGTTCTCCAGTATCCAGGGATTGATACAGTTGGAGCTCAAAGATCTTTGAGAAACCTGTTAGCGGAGTTGGGGGATGGAGAGAAAAGACAACAAGCCCTTTTTAAGCTGTGTTGCTGCCAGGATAGTGCTTGGGTGAGGTAATTTGCAAACATACGCCTTGTTGGGTCTGGAGGTGAAAGTTGGTGGGTGAGTCAGGTTGAAAGGAATTGTTGGTGATGAAAGGGAATTTACATGATCTTCAACCCCACTCCATCCTCTCTGTTGACTAACAGGGTATCAAATGAGGATAACAAAAGTAATCTGGACACAGCAGCTTTCTTCCAAGGACCTCCAAACACTCCAAGGACGTGGTAAGCATTGTCGTGCTGGTTCTCTATTATGGGGAAGCAAGGTAGGAAGTGGTGAAGTGATTTTATCATTGACTTGATGTGGAATTGGACAACGGTATATACAAAAGAGCGAGGTTCAAATGAGAAGCTTTTGGTTGTCAAACTCCTCACTTGATAAAGTGCTGTTCTGGTAATGCCCAAATCACGACACCTTTGCCCAACTTTGCTTTCCATGGATGTGCCCCACGCTAACCTTTCCTCACATCGTTAGAATTCTTCTTTTGTATTAGTAAATACTTTTTACTGCACTGAAGACATTTTCTTCGTTTGTAGACTGTTCTCCTCTGCTGTCATATGTGCTGCCCATGTAGCCGAGAGATAACTGTTATTCTGAAGATATTTCCTGAATGATGGCCGTATAGTTTGTCTAGAGCGAAGCTGTTGACTTCTCTCAAAAAGGCCTTAAGGTTTTATAGTTAATGCTTAAGTTCCTTTCTGGCACCCTTTTCTGGCTCAGCATCCCTTCTCCTATGTGTCTTCTCCTTTCAATCGCCAAGTCCATTTGGTCTCAGAAAAAGATAGTAATAGTTTGTCTTTACTCTGCTTTCTGCTGTAACTGCGCACCTACCAAGGTCTCTTCTTCCTTTGAACCTGTCCCCATGATTAATGAATTCATTCTTCCTTTCTGTTTTCCAGCTTCTCTCCGCAAACTTCCTCTCACTCCATTTCTGCAAGAACTTTTCCTGCCAACCAGGTCCCTCAGAGGATTAGTGAAGGGGATACCAATTGATTTATACCCACCTCAGCACGGTAGCAGCCAAACGTTATAAGTTACTGGGTTGTTAAGTGGCCTGCAGCACACGAAAGAAGCTTCAGTCTTCCGGTGCAGTTCAGGGCGGACAAGTGTCTACCTCACAGCTGCTCTGAACTTATCCCCAATTCTGGCGTTTGGTTGTTGGTTTTTTTCCTTCTTAAGCTATTCACATGGGTAATGTGAACAGGCATGCTTAGGACTAAACGGACTGCAGAGACTTGGCCCCTTTTTAAATATGAGAACAATTTTCAGGCCTCTTTCAGTTGTGTTTATTTCACTCAAACGAAAAAAAGGCAGAACAAAGGAGAAATACGAGTTGTGGAAACCCCTCAAACTTCCTCTGTTTAAATTTCAAATTCCTGGTGGTCACCGTGCCAGGTGATGTTGTCCTTTGTGTTTTCTTCCGTAGTGCCTGGCTTGAATGGTCCCAAAGCAACAAGCTAAGTTAAACACATGGCTATGATTGAAAGGGAATGATGCCTCTATATTTTTGTGCCAGCCTGGAGGCCCATAAGTTTTGGAATTTGAGTCTTTGAAAAACAAGGTTACTGGACTCTGGTAAATGAAGTGTCCGGATGTTAGTGGTGATTCATAAAAGCAATTAAAAAAAAGGAAAGTGCTTTTCCGCTGAGCGTAATGTCTTGGTTTGAAGATGTCCTTAAGTGCGTGTGTAATGCTGCAAATAGTGAACACTGGATAGCGACCGCTCTGGTTAAGATTATGAATCTGTCTCCAGCGTAACACCTCTTTTCACGTGGTTTTGATGATCAAAAATATTTTTTTCGTAGTTGAATCTTTCTTATTTAGTTTCTACTTCAAAATAGTTCCCATCTCTTCTTTCTTCTTAAATTTGTGAAAAAGGTCTACGGAGGTTGTAATATTTTCCATGGGAGAAATGTGGGGTTTGCAACATAAATACTGGAGATGGCAGATAATTGAAATTTGTCAAATACGATTTCTTTTTTCCCCGGTGCTACTACTCTCTCGCATTTCAGCCCTGACCTTCCACAAACACAAAACGCCTCATTTGTGCAGCTTTCAAAGTGATTTTCAATGAGCAAGACTGAACCCGGTTAAAACATGATTAGGGTTATTGTTGTATACAAAGATCCATCAGCCCGGCCACATTACCTAAGCAAGAAGCAGACCCTGAGGCACGCTCCACAAGCTTCTTCCTACATGGCTTTTCAAGTCGTCTCAACCAACCTGTTAGCTATTAGTGATGGCTGTTAGGCTCTGCTGCTGCTGTTCTAGAGCAGACGCTTCCGGTCTTCCTACCTTCTCCAAGTGGATGCCTCTCACTTCTCTTGGGGCCTGTGCACATTCCGAAGTTGGGGCTTCAATTGGCTTTGTCCTCACATGCTGCCCTTGGTTAGCCCACGCATATGTGCTAAGGGAAGCAAAATAGTTTACTGATTTATCATGGATCATTAGATGGAGTAACTATTCCTAAAACATCACCAGTATAGATACAATAATTAGAGATGTGCTTTTGTTAACATTGCCAGCCTCTACCCTCTTGTACAGTACCCTTGGGTGCTAAATAATTACCCACTTTGTGTGGTTATCTAGCTCACTAATTACCCACAAAAATTGGGGTCAGGTGTTAACTGCTCGAAATAAGTATCCTCCAAAGACTTGGTTAAATTGTATAAAGAAATTATGTGTTTGCAAAAAACTAAAAAAAAAAAACCAAAAAAAAAAACCAAACAACAACACCCACAACATTTTTTTGGAAGGAAGATAAGGGAACGCGAAAAAGACAATGGATGTAAATTGTTCTGTGTGATGGCAAAATCTTGCGCACGGCCGTGATGGTGAGGGAATCTGTAAGGGGAGTGAAAGGATGGTTGGCAGATACAGCCTCTCTAATCCAGTCTACTTTTCCCAAAGATTAGATCCTTCAGGACACAGGGTTTGATTCTTCCCCTATCTAGGCTGATGTCAATCAGGATTATGTCAGTATAAATAAGAAAATTTGTAGCCGTGGATTGCTGGACTGACTTCAGTGCATAATCCCACTTCTTCTGTCACCCAGGGACTTCTGCCTTGCACCCAGTAATTGAATTATGTATTGTATATTTATTTCCCTATGTTTATTTCAGTTGTTTCAAACTCTGTATGCATGCGGAATTTCATTCTAAGGCTGCTGCTCATAAAGCGTAGCTTTCTTTGAGTAATAATTTAATTCCTGTGTTCAGGGAGTTACCCCAGTGAGTCAAAGATTTCTAGATAGCCCCACCCTCCCCAACTTCCCGAACACTTACACTGCAGTCACTTTCTCTTTGCCAGACCCACACAAGATGTCTAACTAGCCCCAAATCCCAAGAGGCAGCTTCTCCTGCCTCCCCCATTTTAGCCCCAGCAAACTGGGAAATAAAGCCACAGAAGCCCTAAAGCCAAAGCCCTGGCAACACCCAGCACGTGTAGCAGAGGGATATCTCATAGACCGTCTTCCTAACCTGCTTTCTTGCGTAGGTGCTCTCTGTCTTCAACACCAAGGAAATAGATTTCAGTGGGAGCTAAGAAGGTGTTTCTGCAAATCCCACTACGCACCCATCAGGGTCCTTGGATACCCAGGTACCTTTAAGTCCTAGGCATCTGTGCAGCGCAGAGCGTAACAAAGAAACCGCCTTCTTGCCTTATTTCTCGATTTTGCGTTAGGTGTTCCCTCTCCCTTATCGCCAGTACCACCTTCTGTTCCCACAAGCACCTTCCGAAGCCTGTGGGGAGTCAGGTATTGGGCATGAAGAACCTCCCTGCCCCATGGCTCGGGCAAATGTGGGGGCTCAGGTAAGGCCCCACATGGCCAGGTGCGCGCTCTCTCTTCGGGGCTGTACCTGCGCTCCGCATTGTGCCGCACATCTCTGGAAAAGGCAGGGATCGGCCTCATAAAGCACAATGCAGATTTAGTCGTCATCTTTGTCTCTTCCCCCCCCCCCACTCCCCGCTGATGTTAACTGTCTGTATTATTATTTATTGTTATCAAGGGATTTGGTTTGATCAATGAAGTGTATATGCGTCTGACGGACATTCGGAGAGGAAATGCTTGGAGAATGAGTAACATGTCTGCAGTGGAGGGTGTGTGTGAGGGAGAGAGAGGGAGCATCGGTACTAGAAACATTGACTGATGAGTTCATTTTAAAATCCAAGGGCATATAGCTGGTAAATTAGCACATATTGCAAATATAGTCTGGTGTGAGAGGCAGCAGT
>JANZLQ010000086.1:208402-222282 GCA_026212715.1 Elanus axillaris | reverse complement strand
TGGGGTCACTCAGCGGGGGGGGTGGGGGGGGTGAGTGTGCATGAAATGATGAACCTAGGCTTTGCTGTGCAATATGTGCTTCTTGTGCTATCCTTTAAGTAAGAGGTAGTCTCCAGCAGCAACTGTTGAAGGATGGCTTGGGCTTCTGAGAAACAAGGCCTAGATTAGCTCTGGCAGGATTTATTTCTTCCTGCGGACTCTCAGACCATGGCTACTCATGTCAAACAGCCAACGTGCTGACCGAAACATGGTGCTATTTGCTGGTGTATACCTTTGGAAGATGGGACAGAAGGGATGCCCGTTGGTGTCCTATATGCCAAAGAGTAGGGTAAGCTAAGTCAGCTCCTGAGAGAAGCCTCCAAACAGCTCCCTCTGGCTACTACAAGAAGCTGAACCGATGGCCTCTGTTCCCTGGAAGCTGTGTCTGATGATCACAGGCCATTATATACTTCTCACTTGACTGCCCTGCTGGTAACTCCACTTTTAAGATGAATTATGCAAGAAATGCTGGGAAGCGTCAGACATTCAGGAGCTGAAGATTGGGAAGAGTCCTCTCTCAGTGTATGAACTCATTTCTGGATAAAGTCTGAGCCTCACCTGGATTCCAGCTTCTCCGGAAAGGACAAAGAGTGGAAAGGATCAAAAAATAATCAGTGGACTTTGGTTTTCCTGTGCATGTGTGCTTGTATCATGTCTGAACTTGCAAAGAATATATTTGGTTATTCACAAGGAATCCAGTAAATGGTAAATCTGTAAATCAGTTACTTAAAGTGTGTTTGTCTCATTTGATCATCCCTTTCTCCCCTTTCCCCCAGGGTATGCCCTTGCTTTTAGAGCACCTTGTTCCCCTCGAGGAGAGGTTGGAGTGGTTGGGGCTGGGTCTGCCTGGGGTTTGGATGGGGGGAGAAGACCAGCTGGGGAAGAGGGTTGGCGGGCTCATGCAGCACCTCACACGCAGACTGATCAAAATTTGCCTTCAGATCTTTTGTTTAGCTGTGTTTTCACTTCACGAATATCTGGTGGAGTAAAGTGGTTTAAAAGATGTGTTGCATCTCACTGCTGAGAGCCCAAATACACTAAAAACTCATGGGTTCTGTATTTCTCTCTCCTATGTTTCATAGGGAATTCAGAAATAACAGTACAGCTTTGGCATCATTCCTGTTCTCCTTCATCCCCCTTTGATCTTTTTCGTAGAGTTTTGGGCTATAATGTGGATTTTGAAAGATGCTGAAACATAATTGGAGGAGGAGGGAAGCCCTGGTTTTGAATTAGTGGTATTCTGCTTGCTGTCTTTACGTCAGCATTCAGTTCCTTTTGGAATATATGAATAGAGGAGTTAAAAATAGTGATCAAAACCCAGTAAAAACATGACATTTTGGTACGATTGCCAAAAGTATTCAATAAGAATCTAAAGTCCCCATAGTCCTCAGGCAGCCAAATACTTCTTTTTATTGTAATCATGGCATACAAACTGGCATTGCAAAGGCAAATAAAATTGCTCCACTTTTTTCCCTCACTCCCAGTTTAGGAAGAACTTGCCCCCAAAAGCACAAGCCTCTATCTATTGTGCTTGCATGGAGGACTCTATATTAGAGCCTGTGCAGTCGGGCAAATTCACTGGGAGCTGGAGGTAGGCAAAAGGAGACTCCAGGGGCAGAACCAAAGCTTAAATTAATATTTGTCCTGAGGGATCTCTCCAAGTCCCTACATGAAACTGCAGTGGAACAGTGGGGGAGGTGTGGTTCCACATTTATCTTTCCAGTTGAGATATAAAACCCAAGGTCTCCTCTGTTGTTCAGGGACAGATATCCAGGGAGAAGTTATGTTCCTTTGGCACATGCTGCGTGAAACCTTTCCTTCTTTTTTGTAATCACCTCTTTAACAAAAAAAAATAATAAAAAAATCCTGTTTTGCTTTCAATTCCCAGAAAGAGACAACGATGTTGTCGGAACTATCTCCTCACCTCAGAAATAAAAAGACAAAATATTCTGGGACGTGTTTGATCTTCTCCAGGTCGGATTGTATCTGTCTGTTGGAAAACTACACAGGGCTTAATGTTATAAAACATGTGGAGCAATATATGAGTGTGTTTTGTTCACATATGATCGTACCTCATTATTTAGTAATGTATCACTTCTACAGCAAGTTCCATCTGTGGATCTCAAGGCACTTTCTGCAGAGACCTGAATTAACTCTCACAAGTCCCTTTGTGAGGTGGGTATGGAAATGTTCCTGTTCCTTATTCACATGAGGGGAAGCCACAGACAGAGAATCAAGTCCCTTATTTTCAAGATTTTTAACCTCTGTGTCCTCCTTTCCACACTTTCATGTTCCTGATAAGGTGGAGCAAGACTATTCATTTTCAACCCAACTATCAAAAAAAATATAGCAGGCACAGTAGAATCATATATACGCTGATTTGGTGGCTGTTTTTTTGTTGGGTGGGGTTGGGTTTTTTGTTTTTTTTGTTTTTTTTTTTTTTTTCCTTTTCCCCTGGGATGGGGAGGGAGACTGGCTTTCAATACAGAGGGTTTGCTTTGCAGAAGGCCGGAGACCTGTTACTCTATGCAGAGCTTGTGGGATGGGGAGGTGCTTCGCACCTCTGAAAATCAACCTAACCTAAAAGCACCGATTAGAAAGTTTGGCTTAAGCGTTTTGCCTGAGCTGGCAGAGCTGATAAGTGGATTTCAGTTTTCTGAGATCCAGTCCATTACTACAGCTACAAATCACAGTGCCTGCAATCACTTGTCTAATGCACCCTTAGTTTTAAAATGTTTCCTTTACAGCCTTTTCCTTCTGTGCCTACGAAGACACTTTGAACATAGGTAATACAGCAGCGGAGGGGTAAAGCTGTGCCTTCGGTAGCTCTTAGTGCAGTGCACTGTAACTTTCTGACTCCTACCCAGCATTACCTCTCTCCATAAAGCAGTTTCGGATGTTCAGAGTTGAGTGTGCTACATCTGGCAGCTTGAATAGCTTTTACACCTGTTAAGGATTTTACCTCCTAGTCGGGGAAGCTACTTTCTTATGTTTATTGGGTCACGTTAAACTAATTTCAACCCCAACGCCCAAATCATCTGCACCGTTTGCTTGCTCTTTAGCTTGAGTCTTGGGACAAAGGTATTTGCTCTCCACAGTAAGTTCAGGCGCAGGATGGGGACCCACAGCCTGAGACTGCCTCTGCAGGCTCCGTCTATGCCACCTTCAGCATCTGAACTCAAGCTTGGGTTTAAGCTTGTGAGTCCCTGTGAACTGAACTAAGTGCCAGATTCAGATGGATTTGCAATGCCAATTAGCTCCCATTATATGGGTAGCGTCTAAGGTTATGATTTTGCAAAAAAAAAAAAAAAAGTTCCTCTGTTAACTCACATTAGCCTGAATAAGACAAGTCACATAGAAAAGGTGCGTATACAGGTCTTTGCTAAATTGGGACTTTAACTTCTTCAGATGCTAAGTGTGTTTTGACCTCAAGACTAGAAAGCTGCTACATGGGAAGTCCTGTTTGTTTGGGGGTTTTTTTGAGTAGATCATGGTAAAATCCTCACTGACTCTGCACATATTCTCTTCTATCATTAAATTTTGCCTTACAGGGTAGATGGATAGCCAGACCTCTTGTTAGATAAATATAACGATGAGGTAAATCTGGGAGAAGCGTGCAGGGTCAGGGAATACCCTAGCTAAGCAGTAGCTGAAAAACAAAGCGTGGTTTTTGCTATGTGAAGCATTAATTTGGATGGGATGCTAGGACCCCTTGCACTTCATAGCTCCATCTCTGCTACAGTAGATCACTGCAATCAATGCAGTGACTGCAGAGCTACATTAATGTAAATCTTCGCAAGTGGTCCAAAGTAGCCAAGCTCCCCGTAATTGGGGGATTAAGTGGGTGGGGTGCTCCACAAAGGAACATATCTTTGGTTTTGGTAGCAGCCTTCCACTACTTTTTACATCACCTGGGTCAGAGTAGCCTTTCATATGGACTTCAGCTTTTCCCTGCTTGCTGCTAAAACAGAAGACAAAGGTAATGGGCTTTCTAGTGACCCTCCCTCTGACTGTCCCTAGGCAATTAATTCTTGAAATCTTCAGCATTGTTGGTGCATCTGTATTTCTTCTATAAACCCAAACTTTTTTACTGCTAGAGGAGATGGAAAAGTAGAGATGTTTAAAAGAATGAGCACTCAAACATACTCTTTTTTTTTTCTTTCTTTCTTTTAATGAGTTTATTTCCGAGTTTTGGCTTTTTCTCTGTATCTGCTACCTTCAGAGCCTTGCCTCTTTCCTAAGAGCTGTACTTTGGCTGATGCAAAAACCACACATGCAATGGGAGAATCTCGTTCTTAAGCAGACTTTAATGTTAAAATTACACCAAGCATAATTTTGACCCAGAGAGAGTGAGATCAGATGTTAAAACACTGAACCTCTGCTCATCAGCAGGAGGTGTTTTTCCTGCTGAGATTAGTCGAGCCCATTCTCCTAGACATTTTTTTTATCCATATCAAGAGGAAGTTTGGAACTAGATTTAATCTATTTCCCAGAAGTTGCTGATGCTTTCACGTAAAATGAGGAGTTTATTGTCAAGATGGGAACAAATTTTTGGAGCCATCACAAGACTTTCTCTGATTGGTACGTCAAAGAGATGGACTAGTTGTTTGATATATGATGACCATAACAGGTACTACTATCCTTTCAAACACACAGATCAAATTCCTTTCCTACCTTCACACACCCACAGCCCATGTCCCATGCTTAGGAAGACAAAAAATGGAGAATTAGGCCCCACCTCACCATTCAGTGTCCCTAAAGAGATCCAGCTGAGTAAACCAAAGCGATTGGAACCAGCCTTTCATCTAAAATGGTCTAATGGGATCCCTTTGTGTTGATTTTAGCACTTTCTCCTCTTGGCTGAATTAAAGAATCCACTGCAGTAGTGCCCAACCTTTTATTGTTGTGCCATGTTATTCATGAATTATTCCAGTTTCATGGTTATTTTTGGTTTGGCATATAGGCTGTTTTAAAATATTTGTAAAACAAAAGAAAGGAACACAGTTTTTCCACTTCCTGTCTGTCTGTCTAGAGCTGTGGGTCCAAACAGTTGCCAGCTCTGAGAATCTAGCTGGTAATTTATGGGAGTACGGGATGGTGTGAACCAAGAAGTTGGCATCCATAGACCTGCATGTGTTCTAAGCAAGTTCTAGTCCTGTTCCTGCTCCTCAGCAATGATTGTTACTGTCCCGTCCCTAGAAAAATGGAGCAAAACCAGAACCCGTGTCCTGAGTCTCCTTAAACTGCAGGCAAAATCTGGACTTTTGATTTATTCTGCCAGTCAGTCTCTCTTTCTTTCAGAAGGAGAGCCAGCAAAGTGCGTTGAGAACGTGGGCCTACCTTTGACGAATAAAATCCTGTCACATCCAGGTCTACACAAACCACTTAAAAAGAATAAAATGTAGAGGTAACGTTAAGCAGTGCTACGTGATAAGGGAAAGTCCCCTGCCCCTTCAGTAACAATGGACCAGTCCATCTAATAATGCGCAAACTGACATCTCTTTTCTAAAAATAGATGTCTGAACATTCAGTCAATGGAGTAATCCAATTGCCTGAACATTCTTGGGTGCTTTATCATTTAAATTGTAATAAATCACAGTATGCCACAAGCTGTATTGAGATGCATCAAGTTACATTCCCACCAATAACATGCGGCAACCAGATGAAATCAGTGTGACATGATGTAATTGAACTGAAAATTCAATGCATGCACTGTTTTGTCTTAAAAAAGTTGGCTTAAATAGGTCTCAAAAATTAGGGGGATTTTCTTAAAATCACTGCCTGTGTCACATTTTGTCTCACTATTTCTCCCCTTTATTTACTTTAAATAATGAGCACAGGGGGCCTGCCCTTAAGTCCATTGAACTCTCTTGAAAGATTACTATTGTTTCCAGACTTTGGACCTGGCTGATTGGGAATTTTGCAGTAAAATATAGAAGAATCACTATTGTGCATTTTTTAGGACAGCTGGACTAACATGTTAATGCTCCCAAGACTTCCTCAGGAATATGCTTCCACAAACTAATACCTACCATTGTTTGGAAGAATTTCTTTATATTTAGTTTCCCCCTGCCTCCTTTCTTAAGCAGAAGTAATGGGATAAAATCATTTTAACTCTCCTAACCAGTCCCTTATTTCTCAGAGTAATATTCCCACAGACCACCTCAACGAATTCCCCCCTCTCCTTGGTTTGATACATTTCTCAGATATTTATACAAGATATATGAACATAAAAGGATTATTCATAACATTGTTGTTTCTGAAACAGGGGACTAAAGCTAAACATAATCAGGTTCAGTCCCCAGCTGAAGTAAATCATTCTAGCTCTCCTGGAAGTTGCTGATGAAATCTTTTTGTGCACCCAGTTAAGGATTGCTTTCTGCAGGAACGGGAAGAGGGAGAGCATTGAATAAAACTGATGGGATCAAACTTGTGCCACCTGTGATGATGTCTGTGGATGCCCAGTGGGCTGGAAATTCACATCACAGAGTTTGGCTCTGCTGCCAGAAGTGAAGGTGTGATGAGATTATGGCTTGGGCTACCAGAGCAAATGTTACTGCTAACAGGTAACGGTGGGGTGGAAATCCAACGGCACAGAAATGAGACTGAGCTAGTTACCTGAATGAATATGCAGAGCCCTTGCTGAGCTAGATCGCGGTGAAGTGCATGCTACGTGTTTTGGCTGAAATGTTACTAAGGTTAGCGAGTTCAGGCCTAGCTATGTGTCCTGCTCTCAATTGCTGTGGTACTTGAGCCCTTGTCTAGTTCTGCTAAATTTATGGCTGCAGAGTTCCAGTGACAAAACTGAAAGCCCTCATGGGGGTGAGGTTAGTATGCACTTGCAGTGGATACAGCTGAAGTGTAAGAAGGGGGAATATTACCTCTGACTCATTTTCCCCAAAGTAAGAGAGATATAATAGGAGATCAAGAGAGGTAGTGACTCGATAGGAACGATGAGAATGAAATGGGAAGCCAGAGGAGAGAAATGGGGGTAAGAGGGAAAATAAATCAGCAAGGGATACGTCTCCCATTATAAACTCTGACCACAGCTGTAAAAGGAAGGTGCTGGACAGTATTAGCCCATCGTGTGCAGCTCACTCTCACAGTGCAGGGCCACTGATGAGGCACTCGAAGTGCCCCCACCATGAAGCATCCATGGGGACAGAAGAAGTCGCTGTAGTGCAACTACAACAGAGGACAGAATTGGCCTTCCTCACCTCCAGCTGACCAACGCTGGCAGCACTGATGCAGGGTGCAGCCACGCCTTCCTTCAGCCTGCTCAAAATGCTCTACTGCACATTAAACTGCCTTTTTTAAAGAGGACTTTTAAACCCAGATTAAGAAGTGATAGTGCATGCAACTGTGCTGGCGTCTGTAGGGAGAGATACTTCCCCTATTCCCCCTCCGCTGAAAGCTGCAATGAGCAGCAGCTGCTGGGAACAGTCTCTGAGAGAAGCTCTGCTGCAATCAGAACACACGAGCGTCCATGAGCAGGGCTTAATGTTCAACCCTTCTTTCTTCGCACACTTTAGAAAAGTTAATTATAGGAGGCTGGGATTTGAAAAGTGAGAAGTACCATTGCCAAACTAGCTCTTCGGTGTTCCCTTTATTGTTCCCTCTGACCAGAACATCAGCACAGACCTCATTCTTACTACTTACATACCATACTTCCACAAACTTAATGGTTACAATGTGGTAATGAGCAATAGATTATCAGACGTTCAGATAGGATCTAATGGCTGTGCTGCAGTTTGTAGGGTAAATACAACAATAATCATGAAAGCCCTCATTTTACAGGTGTAGGAAAATTGAATTATTTACCCCGAATTTCACATTAAGTCACGCACAGCGTGAGGGAAATGGCTAAGGTAATAACATGGCTATATTGACAGCAGTGAAAAAACTGCCAGAATTTCATCAGGTAGCTGTAGGCTCTAACAGGCGGGTAGTGAGTGTGCAGACTTACGGCAATAAAGGAGAACTGAAACTTAGACTGGTGCACCTTGTTCTCCTACACCAGATGAGAGCACATAAATATCACCTTGTTGTGGAAGAGATTTCCAGTACCTCTCACATCCTGCCAAGTCCCAGCCAGTTGTAATGATGTAGTGGAGCAGCAGAGACAAAATCTTTAAAAAAACGGGGCCAGGAAGGAAACGGCTTTAATTCTTTGGCCAGAAAGACTCTCTGATGAGCAGCGGTTTACATGACTACAAACAGACAAGAACCCTCTGGGCTTTTTTTAAAGTTTTGTGGTCTTCATACTTATAGGAGAAAAATGCCAAGAAATATCAAAGCTGTATCTTGTCTTAGTTTGTTAGCATGATTCCCCAGCCTGCAAAGTTGATTCTTTTTATTGGACACGAAGAAACCCCTCTTTTCCGGTCTGTTTTCAGTGAGGACTCTCTTAGCTTGGCACAGAGGCCCTCCAACAGCTTTCAATAAGGTCTTCAGCCTCTGGCCTTGAAGCTGAAAGTTACCATGGCCCTTTCATGCTTAAATTCCTGGTAGGAAGTTTGGTTTTCATGCTTTACTATGGTTTTCCTACAAACTTTGATCTTCACTCTTGGGAGTCTCATTTACACTCAGCTGCATCCGCATCTCTGGCCTTAATCTTTCATAACTGAGTGGCCTACTTATCAAAGTCTGACAGTTATCTTAACCCCCCACCCACTTGCCAATGTAGATGTAGGAGACTCTCCAACTGTTACGAAAACAGCATAAGTTAATTGACTAGGCTGTTTCTTGTCATCCTCCAAATATTTGGTCTCCTTTGTCACCACAGTGTCAGTCCCTCAATTCTCTGTCAATATATTCCCCATCTCCATAGCATCTGAGAGTTATTTTTTCAGACTAGCATGTTTCCATGAACAACTGATTGATTTTTTTCTCACCGCTTTGCTGGACATTGCTTTATTCTTGAAGGGCCGCTTTATCACGTGCAAAGACTAACAATTGCTATATTCTTAACATGCACATGTAGTACCAGCTATGTCAGCATGAGTCAGCAATGTCAGCATTTGGGGATGTTGTGTATGAGTAATAAACATGCCTCGCTACCGAGCAGAGCCTTGGGTGTATCTTCTCTTGGGTCTGTGCTTCAGTAATGACATGAAACAATCGCTCTGTAGGAAAAACAGCAAGAATGGTCGGAGGTTTGTGAGTAATAACTTCTTGGGGGGGAAAAAAATCTGAGAGAACTGGGGTTTTTATTCAAGAGAAGAGAAGGCTGAAAGTGAAACTTGAAAATTGCCTTGAAATACATAAAAGAAAGAAGCAGAGAAGGGAGTACACTGTTCTCCTTGTCTGCTGGAGATGAGGCCTACAAGACAGTTCTGTGATTCTTCTCAAAGACAAAAATATATTGTGCCAATACAATCTGGCAGAAAGAGGATCTGCTGGACTGCAGGGTGTAGTACATTTTGCCTGCGTTTATTAGTGTACTGCGGACTGGTGACAGGGGGGTTTTTTTGCCTAGCTTCCTCCTTGGCAGTCCATTTAAAAGTGGCTCATATTTTGTTATTACCTCTGATGGTTAGCAAACGACCATATCTATGAGTTAACTCTCGTTTATGAGCTTCTCATAGTAATAAAGTGGTTCTTTTAAGAATCCTGTTGCTTGCCAAAAACCTATTATTGCAAAAATCTAAAGCCATTTCCAAAATAATTTATTGGACAACTGCAGTCAGAGTAAGAAGCGCTAGGAAGGCTCTCATTTAATACCAGCATTTAAATGCATCTTAAGGTACCCATAACCAGAGTATCCAGATGCCACATATGTAAGTGTAGCATCGTCTCTCTCCAAAAGAACCGTTTTCTACCAGTCTTCTTTTATAAAGGCTGTGTTCATTCCTGAGAAAGCTTTCAGGAAGGACTGTTGGAGAAGGCTGATGAGGGCCTGCTTGGGCAGGGGATGTACCTGCGTCGGCTCTCCTCAAACAGCAAGCAGCAGAGAGGGACTTACCTACCCAGGCAGGTGCAAAGAGCCCAAAGCTTCTCTTGCCCGTGTCCAGAGCTGGCCAAGCTGAGCTGCCTGTGGTCTGGAAGCCATGCAGCCATGTTAACATGTGAGACTATATAAACTAGGGCTGGAGTTGGTTCATATCCACTGCACAGGAATGCAGGACCATCAAACTCCATGGAAATTAAAGGAAGCTCTGCAACTTGCCACAAGCTGATAGTTATCACAGAGGTTGTCAAACCATGCAGGGTGGTTTTGGGTCCAGATACAAAATTTGTTAAGTATATAAAGATGTGTTCTTTGTGTTACTTCAGGATATATATAAATCATTCTCTCTCCTTTGAACACAAGATCATTCACAAAGGGGAAAGCCTTGCTAACTGAGTTATTTCCTTTTTTGAGCCTCTCATACTAAGAATTAGTTGGTTGTTGGGGTTTTTTTTGTTTTTTTTTTTTTTTTTTAAATCACATGAGTTCTGTGACTCACGAGGGCTGTAGGTGGTATTATTTTTTTTGGTGTCTGGAATCCCAATGACAAACTTGTCTTTGTCAGGAGATTGGTACAACGTTGGTTTTGGCGAGAAGCATGGTAGGAGAAAGGACATCACTTAACAGATACTTAAAATGTGGTCAGGCTCTGAAAAGTGACTCTTAGAAATGACATTGTGGTTTTCCATATTTATTTTCTTTCAACAACTTCCAGAAACAATCTGCTGAGTTCACAAATCTAAAGGTGATTTGTTGAGCTGTCACCTCTCCGTGCTCAATAGAGGGTTTTGAAAACCCCGCCCTCTTCCATGTGCCTCCTCCATCATCACCGCTAATAAGGATTCCACAACTGGAAACAAGCTGACATGTTGCTGATGGATGCATGTGGCCGAGTAAACTCCAGCTTGCTCTTCCACAGCTCCCTCGGCTTATCAGGGATAAGAAGAGACATAATTCAGCTTCAGCTTGAGTTAACACAGAGGTGTACACAGGGAAGATTATAAAGCAGCAATAGGATGATCCAGTGGTTAAGACATGGCTCTGAAACTAAGGAGGCCTGAGTTCAATTCCCATCTTTAAAATAATACGTAGTCATGATGGCTATACTGCCTCACCCAACTGTGGGCTTAGGCAGAGCTAGCAAAATCAGTTTAGAATTTAGTCAATATGACTAATATGTAGATATTTTCTTCTAACATGATTGCTTTTCCATTTGTCCAAAGCAGGTATAAGGAGTACCCAAGGCTTAAAGGAGCATTTCCCAAAGTTTGGTTTTCGTGGTTCTGCCATTCAGCTGTGGGATCTCCCATATGGCAGAAGACACCTGTGCTACGTAATGGTATGTGATAGGGGAGAAATAGAATTGGCCTGTAGTAGCTGGAGAAGTGCTGTATTTTACTGTGTTCTCCAAATCTCCCGATTTGGGGGAGTTAGCGAGTCAGGTAAAGCAGAACTGCTTTCCTTCCTTTCTTACAATGCAGAAACAGGAGAATGCAGAAAGGATGGAGAAAGCAGGAAATTTAAAAATCTAAATACTGCTTTTTTCATTGGACAAAACTGATTTGGGAGCTACAGGATAACATCATAAAGAGTAAGACCTTCACATTTTATAAATCCAGTTGGTAACAGTCAAATTCTAATGAAGATTCCTGTTACCTCTTGAAAACAGAATGGAAAAGACGTGCAGAAGGACTAAGCCAGCTTTCAAATGAAGGGTTTGGAAAGCAGCTTGCAATAAACACAAGTTTGTAATTGCCCTAGTGACCACTTGCTTGAATGGAGGCTGGCAGATGAAGCAGCCAGATTACTCCTTCAGCCCGAAAAAGCAGTTGCTGGCTTCCCGGTACCTGTGCAGGACGTCGGCTAAAGCTACACGTAACATGTAGATGCTGTTAATCTGACTCCAAAACTTAGCATAACTGTACTTAATGCAACATTCTCGCCTGAAAACCGAAGCTAATTAGTCCATGTGGAATGAAGCTGCTGATGCAACTAGACTGCTGCTGATGCCAGAGCTAGCAGGGGTTCCTCTCCTCAATGCCGCGTAGACACAGTCATAGGATACTAATCAAGCAAAAATAAATCAGGATAACTGAAATGTCCTGGACTTGTCATGGCAAAAGAAGTCAGTCATGCAAGTGATGATATTGAGAAAAATCACTTCATTTTTCCATGGAAAATATTCAAAGACAGTCAAGATGCCAAAAAATTAAGTCATTCTTCTATAATTCATTATACTGGGCGTCTATGGAGAAACACTAGGGATGATCGCTTCCTTTAGATACCTTAAAAATCAGGTAACTGATTTCCCCATGTAAGGACATGCATAGGTTATGAGTTTTTATTTCAAGAGCACGTCATCTTTATGACTGACATGCTTAGGGTGCAATTTTCTTGTGCAAAGGTGGAGTAATTTTGGTTAAGCAACATTTATTGCTTTGCATTCTTATTTAATTGAATTAACTACATTTTAAATCAGTATGTTGAGAGAAAGCTTGTTGGGAAGAAATTTGGCTTATTGAGGCCTGAAGTGGTGAGCCAGGAGTACTAGGTCCTACTTCACAGTGCCGTGGGAGGCTGTTAAAGCCTGGTCCAAAACCAGCTGAAGTACAACGAAAGAGTCCCATTGACTTCAAAGGGTCTGACTCAGGCAGCTTTTCTCTGTGTCGGTTTCCTCATCTCTGAAGTTGGCAGAAATACCTACTTCTTAGGTATGGGAGCCTAATGATTCACCCACACTGTGCAAGGATCACAGGGAGTTTTGCCTGAGGGACAGCAGAGAAATTACAGAAGGCTTATTTTATCAACAGTTCTTCCGCAAAATGGTAGGAGTGAGGTTTTTATCCGATAACCCAAGAGGTTAGCAAGAGAAGATGTCCATAAAAATCTATGAAGGTTATGGAAGATGGTGGCACTGAAACACAAATACTATGAAGTTTCAGGTTACGTTGCTGAGGAAACACGGTACAGGTTTAGTTAATACGGCTTGAGCAGGCAGAGTTTTTGTCTCAGCTATGATTATTATTGTGTGTTTATGAAAGCCAGTGGTTATGTTATACTGTGCATCAGGAGTTTGAGCACTGCAGGTTAGGTACTTTTTCTAAACCCAAGACTCATTTGTGTTTTGATTCTATTTAATTTCAATTTTGGGGAACAAATGAGAAGATAGACTGATACGGTTTTAGCTCATCTCCAAAAGGTCCAAGCCTGAACTAAGCCCAGGTCCAGACATCTTGGTCTTTAAAAGTAGATCGCAGGTTGGAGTTTGGTAACGGGTTCCTCTTCAGTCTTTCTGCTTTCAACCTTTTGCTGAATACCCCCTAACTTTGTATCTGTGAACCAAAAGCAGTCCCTGTGTATCTGGGTCCGGCCCAGGAGGACTTCACAGAGACCACAGCAGAGACTTTCCCAGCCCAGGGTGAAGGCCTTGGACGAATCCCTGGGTTGAGGGGGTCTTATTTAGCCATGGGTTGAACACCACCCCACACAGTAAGGTCCCACGCCAGCTGCCCAGCATAAGCTACAGAAAGGAGTATTGGTTCCCCAAACTCAGGTGCAGCCTCTTACAGGCTGAGTGGGACTGGTGGGGACTGGGTGGGTGCTGCTGGGAGCGGGGTGGAGAGCAGCACTGCAAGGACGCTTGCTGTAAAGGTGGATGTGTAGGGGAGGCCCTTTCTGAAAGGTACTTTTTAAAGCTTTCTCTGTATTTCTGGAACAAAGGAAGTGGTAGGGAAAAGAAGGCCCATTGACAAATGGTATCTGAAATTGCGATACATGCAGATACACATATACCACATATTACAGTAATTTTAATTGCTTGTACCGTAGCCCCCTCTCCCCCCACCTTGCTCTCTCCTTCCTCCTCCCGCGCTCTCTCCCCCTGCCAGCCCCC
>JANZLQ010000086.1:172546-208386 GCA_026212715.1 Elanus axillaris | reverse complement strand
GAGTTAATCTGTCGCTAGATTCTCAGCTTTTCTTTTGCTTCTGGTTTCATTTTCAGATGACAAAATTCAAGGCACACAGCTCTGCTGTCTGGTTGCCCTGGTAACGGCAGCCTATTATCGTACCTTGTCATTCATCAAGAAAGAATTGCACTTGACAGAGATAGACCAAAATGCCTGCAGTCTGCAGCATAAAAAAAAAAAAAAAGAAAGAAAGAAAAAAAAAAAGAAAAAAAACTGTTTTCTTTTCTTCCAAGTATGTAAAAGGCCTTTAATGCCTATTTAGCTACATGTTTTATTTAACGTTGCTTATTATCCACTAAAGTGATTGTCGATACTCATAGAAATAGATATTTCCTCCTCAAAAATATATTTAAGTCGAATTTGTAGTTCTGCCTTGCTTCCAACCTTTCCACCCTGATGCACAATATAAAGGAAATGGTTAAATGATAAACGTTTTGCATGTTGAATTCACCAAGTGACCACACAAATGTTGCCTTTCTGCTTAATTATGTCTTGTGTTGGTTAGCTTTCCTGCTTTCTCTATAGAGCTTCAAAAATAATTAGCAGTGTATGTAATAAATAATTGAATTTTATCTTTAATTAATCCTTCAAGTGCAGAGTGTTATGGAATACAGAAAAGAGTATGTACATAAAAAGTACATATATAACATGCGTGTACGCATATATATGTTGTCTGTATTTTAAAAAGGTGGAGGTTTGTCTGAGCATAAAATCTGTAATCACTCTTTCTGAAGTTGGAACAGTCCCAAATTCATTGTTCTTCAAAGGCAGGAAAAGGTAATTGCTTGTTATTTTGCCTACCTCATCTTTGCCATTTGAATTAACCCAAATTAATTCCTGAAATCTGTGGCCTCATACCTTTTGGTTAGTGAACACATTTATGCGGTGCAACTCCCAGTATCGTGATTTTTAAAAATCTGAGTATTTTTCTGGTAATTGTATGGCTGTTTAAACAGCTGTAATTGAGGGTTGGGTTTTTTGGCTTTTATAAAAGGGTTTTGTGTCAGTTTTTGCTTACATTGGTCAATTTGCTTGTTAAAGGTGAGATACGTTGTAAAATAGGTTTTATTGGCCATGTGGTATTTTAAGTACATATCCTCCTTGCTTGGGGTTTGAATCTCTGATTGTTGAATCTTTTGTCCTGGAGATCAGAGAAAAAGGAAAGGCAGATAGATAGTGGAGGAGAAAGATAGAGTGCACTTAAAAAAGTGGTGGTTGGGGGGGGGGGGGGGAAGGCATTCCTCGCATAGATTCTAATGCCAGCTCTGTTTATTTTCATTAAGTGTGTCATTGGCGTTATACCCAGCCTGCAGGGCTGAGGAGCTCTGAACTTTGGAAGTTCACTTTGCGCTCTCCCACTGAAAATAGAAATCCGCGTGTTGCTCTCTTTCTCCATTCGAGCTTTCTGTCTACACAAACTCCCACATGGGTAAGGGATACACGGGGAAAATAGACGGTTGCGATGGCACCAAATCAAATGCAGATCTCTTCATTCGAGGGGTCCTCGGTGCATGCGGGCTGGGAAAGGCTCCCGAGGACACATCCTGACCGTCGCAGATTCACAAGCCCAGGGCGCTTCACCACACGGATTTCGGTTTTATTTGTAGCAGCAACCCAACAACAAAAAGAGCACGGAGAGAGGGAGATGGCACTTAAACTGTGTACTAATACGCTAGTTCCTAGAGCCACTTCTGAACTTTTTACTTTTTACTTTAATAACGCCGCAACACCAGTGTTCATTTCCTGTTCAACCTCGGTCCTACCTTTTGATTTTTAAATCTCCCTTAGGCTAGTGGTTTCAGCGGACAAAGAAACGAACAGGCAGAAACAATTAAACTAGCAGATACAGTGAAAACCAACACCACAGCACTTTTGCAGAAATTGCAGTGTATGAACGAATTCTGTAGTGTATTTGATGTTTCAACAGTCGGTCTTATTCTTGCAGTTTCTTCCAGCCTTTCTCTCGGCTAGAGGAATTCTGCTATCCCTTAGGACCTCATAAATACATAGAGGCACTGGAAATATTTTTTCCGTATATTAATATTACATGATAATCTCGTTGAAGAAAAATAAAATGCTAGATCTAGATCTTCTTAACTGCAAAATGGCTCTTTAAATCCCTTTTAAATGTTCGCATATGTCTTTATGAAAAATTGGAATTTGGAATGTTTATACAGTCCTGAGTAGCGCAAGTGAATATCCTTAAATTAGCTTTTCAAGTTGATTTACAGCCTGAAAATTCTGTAACAAGACACGAGTGTTATCTGTTAAGAAAGGAATAGGTTTTTCTGTTATTGTCTGTCTGTGTGTCTTTGCTGTGAAACAAAATGGGAGCCAACATGCCAGCTATAAAATGAACTTTCAGAAAGAGAAAAGGCTATGTGGGAATTAATAAAGAAGGAATTAACTTACTCAAAAATAAAAATGCTGCTCGATTTAAAGAAGAAAAACATTTTAACCAAGATTTATTGACCAAATATTGCAATACAAAGCAAAAAAACCAAGTCCCTGGGAGTTGATATTTGTTTTACTTGAGAAAGGACTAAACATCTATCAGATCTATCTAATTAATTGGTTCTGTCTGTTGATGTGTGTGTCATTTATCTCACTGTCTTTCCAGGCTCTTATTTTGTGCTTATAGTCCTGGAACCTGAGTATGTGATAGATCAGAAAATAAGGGCAGCGGGACAGAGCTTTATGTAGTTCTGAGCATTTTTAACCCTATGTTCTGATTCAGCCACAAAAAAAGTTGTTGACTGAAGTCTCAGTTGGGTGGATGGAAATGTATTTGTAGACAGTAAGGCCATAAGAGACCCTCATAAACAGCTTGTCTGGCCTCCTCTGTAAGCGAAGCCGGGGAACCTCTTGGCTCAGTAAACTCTACATGCAGTGTTTCGGCAACTACTTTAGCTTTATTTGTGCCCTGGCACATGGGGAACAGTTGATTCTCCGAAGCCAAGTTTTTAAAGCACTCTTGGCACATCCTCTGGGTTTGAAGTCACCCTCAATCTCCGAAATAAGTGTAAGTCAGAGAGATGCTTTCTATGGGTCTGACTCCGTAAAAAGCCCTGTCCTGCTGTGGCAGGAGGGAAGCCCATGCAAACGCTCACAAGCCTCCCAAAATTGAGTCTGGAGGTGAGGAGGGCTGCTGCGAGGTCTTAGAGGAGGTTGCTCTGTGTGAGAGCCAGATGGAGGTTTTATTGAATCCAGCCTTTGGGTATCGGCACAATAAAACACCTCCTGTAAACCAAACTCTTTCTCTCTCTCTTCCCCTTTCTTTCTTTTTTGCTCTCTCGTTCTCTCTTTCCTCCTACGGCAGTGAAAATTTGAGGAATGTTGTGAGTAGACCAAAACCATGGCACAGTGCGTGCTTATCTAAAGTTCAGTCAGAACAGAGTGACTCTCCTACCTTTGAATATGTCTGAAATTAAAATGTCATGGCTCAGATTCCCACTTCTGCTCATGATGAGTTATATCCTGTGCTACAAATCTTTCCTTGCAGTGACCGATGCTTTTCTGAAAGCGAGATGCAGTTGTGGAACAGCTAGAGGAAGGCTCATGCTATTTGACTCCTTGCTCCGCATGTATTTGAAGTGTATCCATTTCTGTATTGGTTTTGCATGTAGAATCAGTGTTTTCAGTGGCTCCACTGAAGGTTAAGGCCTAGGTCTGAGGAAGGGATTCAGATGGCAGGTTTTCCAGGTCCTTTTTCAGAGGTGGCAGCTGTGATCTTCCTCTGGAGGCACTGAAGCTTAACACTTTTAAAATAAAAAAATAAAAAAATAATAGTTAAAATGGAGTGAAAGCAAGTGAAAGATGTAGGTGGAGAGTTGAGGGGCATATATGCAGGACAGTATAGTGATAGTGGCTTCTTCTGTTGCATGCTATGAAAATAGCCCAGTGGTACCATCTGAGCAGTGTAGTTTGTTGGGCAATTCAGAATCTTGTTGGCAGTATTTGCATCAAGCAAGAAACACTAATTTTTATCTGTTTTCAGTATTTCTCTCTGATGTGCTGCTTTATCATTTTAGTCTCTGACATTATGACCCCAGATTTTAGGTCTGATTTTCAGCTACTGCCATGCAATGGGTATGCCACAGAGCTATGAAGAATTTACATCTAGTACAGAATATAGTTTTCCCTTAGTGGAAAGGGACATCGTTCATGCCCTTAAGGACTGCGCTGGTTTCTACTCACTTCACACCAATAAATTAATTCTGGATCTGACTTTCAGTAGGCCTCTCTGGCTTGAGGTTGTACTTTTCGTGCGCCGTCATGGTGGCTGACATTAGTGGGGAAGGTTTTCCTGGCAGCTCCTATATTAGAGCGAAAGGGGCTAAAGCGGCCACTGGAATTCCCCTTCTGCTGAGGAGATACTGAAATTCCATCAGGCATGAAAACTGGGTTATTTGTTTTCTGCTTGCAGGGGTGATTGTAGGACTAACATGTACTTCATTGGCAATTATCCTGCCTAAGACTATCCATGAAATGTCTGAAGCTAAAAAGTGCTAGTGGAAGGTGCTTCTTCTGTAATTCTTCATTATAGTAGTACTTTTTCCTGCATAAGAAGCAATGGCTACGGCTCACAATTATGGATTTTGGACTTACGGACCTGAATGATCCATTGTAAACTGTGAATGGCAAATGTGAAATTCTGAAGCTTTGCAGATACCTTTATACTGTTACAAACAGTTTTAAAAGCTGAAATAAATCTTTAAATAATTTTCCTGTGTCATGTCAAAACCAATGGGGCATCATCTCTGCCCGCATGGTGGACAGTACCTTTTTGGGGGGGTGGTGGTAAATCCATAGAAATACCTTAGTTTACATATGGATAAGACAGGTTTTCTAACTTTTTTGTATTACTCCCAGGGCAGTTTTTAAGCTTAATTGAATTAACACAGCTAGGGAAACTTTATTTCTTATAGCAGGACAAACCAAATGGCCCCATTCAAAACCCACTTCTTTCTTTTTGAAATTTGCTTCACAATTTAGATCAAGATTAAAAATTTCTGAGTGGGGAATTGATTTAATCGTTAGGTGCAGTGTATTGCCAGACTAATATCTGCAGAATTTTAGTGAGGCATCAGTGGGTCTTTGCGGTCTCTTTTCTCAGTTTAATCTGTCAAAAACTAAATGCTGCTTTGTTTCATTATCATTTAAGTGTTTTGGCACAGACTTCAGCCAGATTTTACAGCCTTTCCACCTTTTACCTCAAATTCCTGTAATCAGGCTCTTTTACAAGCTGGTATCTGATTATTCCTCTATTAGTTTCCCCCAAAGCGTATCTTCTCAGAAGCAAAAGGTGATTAGAACCACTAATGCTGCTGGATTACCACACCCAGTACGGTCGCCTTTAAAAAGCTCCTGTTTAGAAAATGAGACAAAAGTCCAAAAGTGGATGAGGATTTCAATTGTGGAAAAACACAACTGAACCTGAGATTATAAAAATGCCTTTAACGTTCTTCTGTTTTTCCTATTCGCTTGAACTAGATCATTTTAGACATGATAGCATGGATGTGCATAGGATAGATATTTCACGTCACCAATAAATGGGATGCAAGAGCTTAAAGGAGTTAGAGCAGGCTTTTGCCACGTAGCTGCTGGCTGCTAAATACTTCTCAAATTTTGATTTAATGACCAATATGGATTTGCATAGAAAAAAAACAATCAAGGAAGGAAAAATGCTGAAAATTTAATGTGTGTGGATACCACTACTGTAAATAAATGCTTCCCCACGCACCACGAACATAGGGCAAGCATGGCTGTTTCAGGTGATGTTTTAGCATTACTTTTTAGTATCAGCCAGGCTGCTGGTTTTGATCTTCCTTTTCTTCCTTGCCAAGCACTTTCATTTTACACTTTGTAGCAAGGAGGTGTTGGTGTAGTATTGCTAACTGAAGCATTCAAGACTCAAGTGTCAGGTGCCTAACATCATGAGTCTTAAACCGATGAGATTAGGAAAGTAATATGTGGGACTGACTGACTCTCATTGCCTTCTAGCTTTTGAAATTGTTGGTTCTCTTTGTGTTACGTTTTACAAGATCTTCCTCCCCAACCCTAAGCGTTAAAGGCATCTTCCTTTTCCTAGCCCTCTTTTAATGAAAACTGATATTGTCACCGGTTTCCGTGATTTCAGGAACTCTTGTTTCATGGCAGACACTGTAAAAACATTGTTAAACTTGTGGTAAGAACATGGTGGCAGGAAAACCGTTACCAGAGAGTTAGATGTCTCTGAGCTGTAAAAGGCATTTATAGATTGTGGTTGAGGGACACAGGGTCAAATATTGTAAGTCTTACCTCATCTGTACTTAGCTGAGTCCCTACCGACTTCAGTGCGAGCTCAGCTGGAATGAAGAGATGAAGATGTGTCCTACTTAGAAGTTGCGACCCTGTCTCGTTGGCAGGGGTTGTTTTGTTTAGTTGTTATGATTTGGGAAGCGACAAGAGATAAACACTGCTCGGCGAAACAAAGGGAGCTATAACCAGGCTGTGCTCATTACAAAAGCATGATATTTAATGATGGGAATTAAACAGAGCAGAAAATACATTTTTTCTGGTAGTTCAGGTGCTTTTCCCCCACTGCCTTTGCTGCACATGAGTCCGTGAAAAGCATTTAGATGTATTCAATTCAATCTATGATTTTAAGGCAGGATAATTTCTCATCCAGTTTTAGAAAAGAAAGAAACCAATCTTGTGTGGCAGAAAGCAGGTTTACCAAAGCAGGTTCTGATTTCAGCATTTCAGTGGATATAAGATCTTGTCTCAAGCGTTTCTGTCAGGACCCCTTGGGGAAAGTAGGGGGAAGAGAGGAAAAACAAAAAGATACAAAGGCAATTTTAAAAATTACGTTTTAAAATGCCTTTTAATGAGCAACTCTGCTAAAAGCACCTGTCATTTACTTCCAAACAAGTTATCTTGAAGGTCTGGTGGATGCTTTACAATGGTTATTTGCAGTAGACCATATTATGTATAGTTCTGAGCACGCACAGTTTCCAATGGAAATCATACTGAAATTCTTTGTGTAAATACAGGTTCCTCACAGCAGCAGTGGATTTGGCCATCTATTCTGCATGGGTGTAAATCATACCCTCCAAACCCTCCCGCTCACTATAGGGACTGAACAGGGTCCCGTTTTGTCTCAGCCAGAGCTATTCTGACCAGCCAGACATCACTGTTGGCTACGAATGATAAGCACTTCCAAAAATCAGACCTTGCAGCTTCTTTGTTGGCTGGAGAAACTGGTCACTTCCAAGTGAAACAACAGGAAAAAAAAGAGCAGACTCTAATCTTTATTATTTTGATGTAATGCTGGAGAAGTACTGTTAGCTGCAATTATTCCCAGAACCGAAAGCATCAGGGAAGGCACATGAAATCTTTATTTTTCTAGGCAATTGGATCTACAGTGTAGGGGAGAGTGCTAAATATGCAGAGAATTATTGCAAAGAATTTTAGGAAACATTCCTCTCCTCCTCTGTGTCCTGTGCAAGTCTTGTCTCTAATAACGCGTTTCTGACATTACTGCACATGTATCTGTATTCTGCCATGGAATAGATATATCCTGCTCAGTTGAAGCACAGTGAAAAACTCAAAGAGTAGAGGGATTTTTGGTCTTGTTTGAGCACACCCAGGAAAAAAAAAATATGCTTTTCTCTGTCTTTTAAGCATCTTCATTTAAAATAAACTGCCTCAAAACTATGATGCTGTAAAACAAAGGAAAGAGAAAAGCTCTTAAAGGAAATGCTCTTAAACATAAGGATATGAGATAATGAAACAGGCTACTGGGATAAGCATATTTATTGGGTTTGTTATGTATCAAATGTAACAAAAGTAAAGTGTCTGAAGAACTCCATGTGTGGTTCCTTCACACTCTTTGATCACACAATTCCCCCTTTAATTCAGATGCAGTAGAGCTTAAGTGGCTTCATTGATGTGTTAAGTGTGGAATGATTTTTGTATAAAATAAAAAAAAAAAAAAAAAGGACCCCATTATGTGTCCAGAAAAGCCTTGTGTGCACTTGTTTATTGAGACAGGAAGTCGGTTTCCCACACCGAACAACAGTGCCGAAACACTGAAAAATTGTGTGGGGAAGAAAAGTAAAGGAAACTTAATTTTCTACCTGGCAGAAATCGGCCTCCGGAGGAAGAAGTAGACAATGAGATTGGGCTTAAACTGAATAATAGAGCCTGATTGATTTTAGGAAAATGCTCCACACCATTTATATAGGGGGTTCATGTGCCGCTTTTGTTAGTAAAATGCGAGGCTTTGGTACAAGCGTCTTTGTAGTCAGCCTGCTGCTTAAGTATTGCTTCCACTATTGCATTGCCCAGAGGAGAAAACACCCAGAAGAATGGCTGTCAGGTAGAAACACAGCATTTAAATATATATTAAAAATAAAAGAACGGCAGACTACTTTTAGGTCACTTCTTACCGGTTAATCACTGACAGAAGTCTATGTGAGGCCCTTTTGAACAAAGCCTTGGATGCTGCAGTGGTGTAAATCAGGATAGTTTCTTTTATCCGAGACAAAGGAGCTTCTCGCTGCTCACGCACCTGGCGCTCAGGGCCAGCCTTCTCACACAGCAGCACAGCAAAAAATACTGTTTCTGTAAGACCTGAATTTTAATATTAAAAACAAGACACAAAAAAAAAAAAATCAGATGGGAAGGTTTTTAGGCTGATAGTTAATATGTATCTACTAATAACTAGGAATTTTAACAAGATTAATAGCAGGCTCCAGTATTCTGATGTATCTCAGGCTCCTATTTGGTCAGTGAGCATTAGGGGCTGAAAGTGAAATACTGAGGACGGGCATTTATGGGTGTTTTCAGAAGCAGCTGTAAGTCCCCAGAAAGGTCAGAAGTACAGCAGGCCCAGTGCTGTGGGCTCAGAGCCCAGAGTTTTAATTGGAGGAAACAAACCCAAGGTCTGAGGAGCAAGACCGGCACAATGAAATCAAGTGACTTGCCAAAGGTCATGTAATTCACTGGTAGCAGAGACCAGAATAAATATAAGAATTTGCAGGTTCTGATTTTGCTGCAGTTTCATATTTCCTGACTTTTCTCTGGTTTTATTCAGCAAATAATAATGTCGTCTACCTCTGCCACAGTAGTGTGCTTTTGTGCTCAGCGCTAAGGTCTCTTTTCGCTTTGGAAGCTTGTAAAAATGTGTGGTTTCCTAGACTCTGGTGCCAAACCCAAGGCTATTCAAAACAAACAAACACAAAAGCCCTCCAAAATGCAGGCTGGGCCTTTGTAAATATTACCCTGAGGTGGATTTGTGCAAAACGGTCACAGGGAAAAGACCCCCCCTTCCCTTCACCCCGAACTGGTGGGTTTGCAGGACCTCAGTGACAACCGTCATCAGAGGTTCTCTGTAGCCGTGTCCCTCCTGGGGCGAGAAGCGCTGCGAAACACTTGCTCCTTTTACCTGAATGCCAAACCTCCCTCTCAAATCCATGTACTTGTATGTAGTAAGGAGGAATCTGAACTTAGGTACTTTTACCAGCCTCTCTTTAATCTTTGTAAGGCAAGACTTAGAGAGAAACTGCGCGTTTTCCTAACATGCGTGCGCTCTCCCACTGGCACACGCAGCTCCCCCTTCCACAATACTGCTTTCCCGAGCCTTTTCCAGCCCATATAAAACTCTTCTTCCTTTCAGCACCATCTCCCCACACCCAGCACATTCCTTTCATGTGCACAGACCGATGGCCTTATCTCTCACTCTCGCCCTAATTATGAAATGTGTGGTATGTTGCTGCTCCATGAGAACGGAGCGCGCTGCAACTGGGCAGAAGTTAAAGGACTCTTATTGCTCTTCAGGCAAGCCAGGTTCAGGGAAAACCGGCAGTCCTTGGTTGTTGTTTGTTTTTTTTTTAATTTCTCTTTCCTTGGGAACAACAACAACAAGCTAGTTCAAATGCTCATAAGCTGTATCTTGCTTATGAGGATGACTTAAGGAAGGTTGTTTGCACTGAGCTAACCTTTCCGGCACTGAATATGGGTCTGAAGCATTCGTACGTTTGTTTGTCACACCTGACAGGCACTGAGACAGTACAGAGGATTTGGATGCTGAGCTCGTGAGCTGGACCTGGGGCTCTGGCTCTTTCGGTCTTGCTGCATCTTGCCGTCAGCACAGACATTTCTCTCTGTTCTTGAGAGCTACAGGACCTCAGTACGTAGCAGGAGGCTTTCTGTGTCTGGCAGGCATGTGGTCCTTAAAATGCAACTGTCAGACACTTTGCAGTGGGATTTTCAAAGCGGATGACTACTGGCTTATGTCTGCTTCCACCGAAATTGTCTGCAGCAGCAAGACAGCTAGGCCAAGATACGAATGCCTTTGAAAATCCCACCGTGAAATGCTGTGTATCTGAGAGCTACATCTGAATGTTGCAGACCCCCCCTCTTCCCCAATTATTTAGAAACATAAGCTATACTGCGTTAGCCTGGTCATCCGCTCAAAAAGAGGAACATATTCGTGACCTGCCATCAATTCCTGCTCCTCCTGACCCTCCCCCTATCCCCACTTTGTCAGCCCTTAGTGAACCAAAAACTGGCTTTTCTGATTTGAATCATGATTCAGCCTGATGCGATTTGAAATGCCTGAATTCTTAACCCCCTGCATGATGGGATTTTATCTAATGGAAATGCCAGCAGCCTTTAAGTCAGGCATGGCAGCGTCTTGCCAGCCGCTATACCCAGCACGCTAAATAAATGATAAATATTGTTGCACATATGTTACATCTGTCAAAAGGCTCAACATCACGCAATCGTCATGTGGCCTTTATAAGGTGATGAAAGGAGCAAAAACAACAACAAACCCCAGTGCAAACATCAGATAGGCATTAGACGTTCTCTGCCACTGCAAATAAAATATCCTGTTTGTGAAATATGCTTATAAGGAAGGGGGATATCTTTTATTAGGTAAGGTGATGAACTAAAAACAGCAGACATGCTGTAGATTCAGAGTTTCTCCGTCAGGTCGAGTAGCCCCCAGCTCCCCTGTGTCCTTATTCTGCAGTGGGTACAGTGCTGTTACTATTTTCATTTAGGAGGTCCCAGGTTCTGCTTTTAAACACCACGTTCAGGTGTGGGAGGAGAAGCAAAGGTAAATAAAGAAAACTCTTAAAGATGTTAAGTACCGATGTTACTTCTAAATGTCAGATGTGTGCTCCCACAGCACCCCAAAACATTTCAGTCTGCTGAAGGTTGATATATACTGTTTTTCTCTTCCCCAAGGCCAGAATTTTTAGTATCTCTTGCTCTAGAAGGGCCATTTGGCCAGTCACAGGGAACATAAAGGCAAGACTGTGCTCAGTCTTAAAGCCACCGCTCAAGAATGTGCAAATTCCTTGCCTATCTGAGGTTTGTCAGGGTTACCTCAAAGGGCACCCCACTTCTGCAAAGGCCTCGTCCTGCCCGTGGGAGGGAGATAGGAGGGAGAGGGTGAGCAGAGGGAGGAGAAGGCTGTCAGCACGCTGAGCCGCGGCTCTGCTCCTCTGCACCAGCTGCATGCCGGGGAGGAAGGATGCTGAAGTGCTAATGCATCTTCCTTCCCTCCAGCAGAAATGAGTAGCTGCAGAGGAGCAGATCCTCGGAGGAGTGTTTCAGAGGCAGGGTCCCTCCTGAGGGGAGGAGTGGAGGGGAGGTGGAGCTGCTCCACCTCTTGCCCAGGGCTCTGCCTAAGGGCAAAATCTCAGCCCAAGGAACATATTCCTCTCCTTCCCTCCTTAAAAATAAGGGTCACAGTGGCATTTACCTTGAAGTCTATTAAAAAACATTGAACTCCCAGAGTGTGGCATGTGTGTTTCCTATTAAGAAGGCAGTTCCAGACTAATAACCATTTTTAATGGCCGTTGTTGTGCTTTGCACTAAACGATATCAGCTATTATTACATGAGAAAGGCAAAGAAGCCTGGAAAATTAAATGAAATCCTTCTGTGGAAATTTCAAAGGGGATCAAAGATGCTCCCCAGCTTTTGCTTGAGCCCAGGTGGAACATTTCCTAGTTCCAATGTAAGGTAGGGAACCCCTGGAAAAGCACTTCTGCAGAAAGTGGGTATAGTTTTCCCTTTCTTTCTTTGTCTTAAATCAAGTAACTGTTGGAGGTTAGAGAATTTACTTAACAGAAGTGGGAAATGAATCGGGTCCGCCGAGGCTTAGGAAGGTCAGTGCAACTGTGTGGAGACTGGCAGAGGGCAGGAGGAATGGTGTTTGTTCAATCCCTTGAGCGAGAGTGCACACACACGAAAATCCCAGCCAACCTAACCGGCTTGAAGTATCCTTCTAACATTGGATATGACACATACATCATCCCTCATTGATAGAGAATGGTGTTGGTTGCGACTTATAATCAGAATGTACTGACATCTAATTTCCTCTGTGTTCGCTCCTCCGTT
This sequence comes from Elanus axillaris, assembly GCA_026212715.1. Taxonomy (NCBI): domain Eukaryota; kingdom Metazoa; phylum Chordata; class Aves; order Accipitriformes; family Accipitridae; genus Elanus; species Elanus axillaris. The sequence goes on along the minus strand of JANZLQ010000086.1, from coordinate 195,968 downwards.
CCTGTTGTGCGGATGCTTGCAGGAGTGAGTGGATGTGGCAGGTCTTGTAGCCTGTGGCTCCGACACCCGTGCACTCTCGTGTAGTGCGGAGCAGCCGAGCGGTGGTTTCCCAGCTGAGCCTGGGATAAAGTGTAAATCCAAGGTCCCCGTTGATGAGGCTTCTGTCACTCGGAGGTAACCCAGTACTAAAGCCCAGGGCAGAACTTGAACTAATAAACTCTGCTGGGCATGTCTGCATCTGAGCTAATTGTCTAGACTCACTGGTGCTCCACAGAGGAAATAAGTGCTACTTGCAGGATGTGATTCATGTTATCCTAAAGTGCATGTAAAAAAAAGGTCAGATGAGTTGTACCCTAAATATGGCTGTTTCTCTCCTTTGGCTGTAGTAGGAACCAAGGGTGACTAGGTTTAAGAGTAAGAACTTACCTTGAGAAACAAGACAAGAGGCAGAGCCAGGGACAGGTTTGTTGATGCTCACAATGTGTTTCGAATTAGTTGTAGGCTATGACTGCAAGTCGAGAAAAATTCAAACCAGCCTGATGGTATTGAAGCAAGTCAAATTTGGTTGAGGCCGACTGGTTTGTAATTTAGTTTAAGACCATGACTATGAGTATTAAAAATCCCAAACAGTGGGTCTTGCTGGCAAGCTGAGCATCTATTAATAACACAGCAGTGAAAGAGGATTTTATCCTCAGGGCTCAGTCCTAGCAGGTTTCAAGCTCCCCAGACCTCCCACTACTTCCAGGTGGAAGGTGCCCAGCACTTCACAGGATCTAACTCTAAGGATGGGTTGCACACTCACAGGGATAAATCATCTTTGTCCCATTAACTTAAATGGAGTTACCTCCATTTAGACTACATGCAGAAGTACTCCTGGTATCTACAGGGAAACTCTAAGTCGGGGTGATCCATTTTGATTATCCTATTACAAGAATGCAGCCTGCTTTCCAAATGCACAGAAATCTAACTAACGTAGTTGCTCTAATTAGCCCCTGCTGAAATTTCCACGATGCTATTAAAATACGTTATACTCAAATGCAATGAAATGCTTGTAAATCAAGTGAGATTAAAAATCCCTTTGACTGCAGAGATGTGTTTATCATAAAGACTTTAACATCCTGAATTTTGAAAAATGCTGTACACTGCTACAGGAGTCAGGGTTCACAGGAAGGAGCTGTCTCTTTTATTGGATTGTCTCATGGAGCTGGAAAAAAAAAAAAAAAGAACAAATTTTCAGGCATGCAGACCCCTTCTCTGGACCAATGCAGGAATGAACACATATGAAATCACACAGGAATGAAACATTTACTGTAAACCCAGTTTGGGGGTGAAATGAGTCCAGTTGTCTGTGTGATTTCAAAGCAGAGGTTTGGATCCGGCTTCACTTGTACTGTGCCCAGTACCGCTTTCCTTTCAGAAACCTTCAGCTGTGAGAACCATGCCTGTGCGTGCTGAGTTTTGTTGTGACATCCCTTCAGATACTGCTATCATATGCTCCTTTTTTTAGCACAAGATATGTAAAAGTTCAGTTGTTTAGGCTGAAGGTGTGTGTGTTGCTCAGCGCACGTTCAGAATCTCCTCTCTGGGTTTCATTTCCCAGTTCAGGGTTGGGTTTGAATTAACCTAGAATCTGAAAGGGAACTGCAGAAGATTATTGCTTAACTTGTAATGAAAGTGGTGTTGAATCTCAATTTTTAAAAAAGAGTTTCTTAAAAAGGAAAACAGTACTTCTAAGTACTGTTAAGTTTACATTTGACTAAGGAAGGGAGCTAGACTCATGTAATAAAAATTACTTTAGGTCCTTTAAGGCTATTTCAGCAAGACTGGGGTACATCAGGTGAAAACCTAATCCTAGAATTTATGTGGTCTTTACTCATTACTTGTTAAGCTTATATTTGGTTAATGAATTCCCAATTAGTTTTTGGTTTTGTTTCCTTCTCTTTTGGATCAGTTTCATTAGATCCCTTTTGGGTACGTACCCTCTCACTTACACTCTGCTCTCTCCTCCCCTTCTATGTAAAGAACATGGAGAAAATGGACCCAATATATCTGAAATGTGTGAGGAGGTGGTAAGATTTATCCTTGGTCCAGTTTCAGAGAGGTTAACTGCCTTGCTGAAAATCAGTTAGGGAAGGTGTGGCTAATCTTCAACCAAATCTCCCTTTCCAACATCACAGGAGAGCAAACTGGTTATTTTAAGAAGTTGTTACTTATGTTTATTCTAGCCAAATACTTACATCCCTCCCCCCGCCCTGACTTTGCTGTGGCGGCTGTGAGCGTTGCTATGTTGCTGAAGAACCTTCCTCTTTACAACAGTTGTGCAGAAATCACTTTCCTCTGTCATTCCTTTTCGGCAGCAGCAATTTGTTATTCACCAGAAATAGCTGCAGCTTAGCACCTGTTGTGCAGCCCGAGAGGCTATCATCTGGTGCTACACAAACAGAACTTATGTTCGCAGGACTGGACCAGGATCGTCTTGGTTTTTCGTTAGAATTCTCCTTCTGTTTTACCAGACAAATAATCTGTTGCGACTCTTATTGCTTCTTATCTTTTGCAGCTTGGACTGGTTCCATGCACCATTTTGTTCTCAAAGATGCCTAAGCTGATTCTTCAGCGCTAGCCAAAACAAATGAGAGTCTTGGCTGCCGGCATGGTAGCAGCAGCTGGTTTCACTATGGCTCCCTACACCTAACACTGGGGCAGATTTGACTTAGACAGATAAAGATCCTTTTCCCTCATTAGGGGACTGGGAAGCACTGGGGAGCAGGCAGGAGGGAAATGAAGTCTTGGAAAGTTGTTCAGCTGATCCTGTTTTCAGTGGAACAGCGGAAGTCTTTATTAGAGATGTTCATTTATTGTATGTTGTCCCAAGGCATCCGTCACGACGACCTCTCAAGAAAGACCGGGCTTGAATGGAGAGGGCAGAGGACTGGGAACTGAGACACCCAGGATCTGTCCCAGACACTCACCTGCTGTGTGACTTTAAGTTTTCCCTGCCTTGCCTTGCCGTCCCCATTCAGGCTGCCAGAAATTCACAGCTGGAGCTGGCTTCTGCTACACGTCTGTACAAACTAACATAAAAGACGCCTGGTCCCAGCTGGGCCCTATAAGTATTAGTGCAACGCAAATAGTAATACATATTGTCCAATTTATCAGTCCTGGTAGATATAGTAGTTAGATAGTACAGCATCCCCAGGAGATTTTTAATGCCTACCATGAACACAATTTGAATCAGAAAAACAAAGAGAAGGTGTAGAAGAGAGATGGTGCTTAATGAATAAAGAGTGCAACAGGAGACAAGGTCCGGCTTGAAAAACTTCTGAAAAGTTCAGATCTAGACTCAGTCTGGATCTGAGCTTTCTGATTCAGTACTACCAGTCACTACTACATAGGTGCAAAGCAATTAACAGGAGGTGAGTAAGTTCTCAACTTCTGTTTTACAGATTGAAACCCTCTTTTCCATGCTGCATGTGTCCCTTCACCTAGACTGGAACCGTTAGGAAAAAGGGAGGCCTTTTAATTGGGAAGGCCACAGTAAGCCAGACAGGTTTGGGGACTGCCTATGACTTTGGGCAAGTTCCCTGGTCTCTCATCGATTCCCCTTAATGCCCCATCTGTAATAATAGCATTTTCCTACAGTTTCTGTAGGGCTGTTGTGGGATAAAGATAATTAAACTAGCAAGCTGTTTGGCTGTACAGGGACTGAAATTTTGATGGATAGATAGATAGATGGATGGATGGATGGATGTGTTCCCATTGCAATATGGGAAGGCCAAGCCGGTCAAAAACTTCTAGACACACTGTCTTTTCTGAGCCAAAAGAACATTATGTCACTGTGAAAATGCCACGCATTTTATTTTAAAAGGACATTATGGCAAGGCTATAATCAGATCTCTTAGTGCCTTAGACAGCTTCAGAACCTGATTCAATAAAAACATGGCTGGACTCCAGCATTATGAGGAGAACCAGGCTATCTGTGGGGACTTATCTCGGCCTGTAAAACCTCTGTTTCGGAGTGTTTTTGAGTCCAGGCTTCTCTTGTTTGTTTGCTGTTGAACAGGGAGTTTGTGAGGGGGACACCAAAAAATATAGCAATGAGATATGATGTTTGGGTGGGGAAAGCTAATTGATTTGACAGTTAATCAAAAACTACTAAGGGAAAATCAATATAGAGTAAAACAATCTAGTCTTCTGTTCTATATCGTATTCCCAGTGGCATTGTTGATTGTATAGCATCAATGTCATCTATTTTAGATGGAAATGTTACCAACTATAATGCCACTGTTGATGTTTCAAAACGATTCTAATCTCATTTCAATAATAGCTTCTGTCTCTCTTAGTGACACACATGCCATAACATTCTTGGCTAAATTGACAGCACTAATAACACACTTGGTTTTTATATTATTCGGACCACTGTCTGCATTTTTGAGCCTTCATGGTATTGCGCAGTATGAAGGGCCTGCATCTCCCTCAAAAGCTTCAGGTAAACGAGTGCCAGTAGCGTTCTCACAGCCCACCTGGACATTGCCAATGCTGTGCTGGCACTTGGAGAGTCAGCTCCTCGGTTAATAGGGATTTGGGGGCCAAATGGAAGCCCCCAAGCTTGAAAGGTTTGTCTGGAGGCAATTTGCTCAAGGTCATAGAGAGTAATTCAGGAAGGGCAAGGTTAGGGCCAAGATGATGGCCAGTTTTGTGGTTTAACTGCTGGACTATGTACTTCCTCCCGAGGTCTTGAGTCTTTAAAAGTGGACTAAAAAAATCCCACAGGGAAATTCCTTGCTGGTTTTCTGGAAACTTTTCCTTTGTATCAAACCCTGACACACCAAACTCAAAGCCTCTTGTGTGGTTTTATGGCGCATTTTGTTTTCATCCTGCTTGCAATCCAGAAATGAAAAATAAATGTGCCAACAGCCCAGATACTGCAAGGATGGGCAAAGGGTGAGATGGACACCTCATGATGAATCAGGTTCTCCAGACAAAGCAGGGATGTTTCAGTTCCTGGATGTCTCATTCAGATGAAATTCAGAGTACAACTCATAGTCCTTTCTTGGATGGACCAAGTGATAATTTGACTTCAAAACTTAAGGAGGTCTCTAGAACCTTTTGTGGGGAAAAAATCTAGTCTCTTAGCACATTGACTGTCTTTCCCCAACATTGTCCTGTGCTGGGTTGAGCAATAAAGGTGGCATTGACCAGGCAAAACACTTAAGCAGATGCTTAGCTACACACCTGCTTTCAACTCAGCTGAGCACGGCTCAGGCTTAAATTTTAGCAAATAGAAAAGTCTCTTTGGAGTCAATGGACTTTAAGTCTGTGTGAATTCTAAGCATGGACTTTGCCAGAGCCCTGCACTTGAACCAGTACAGTACATAATTGGGAACACAGAAACAAAATCTTTCAAATATATCCTTCATTTAAAACAGCTTTCCTCTTCAATTATCAGCTGTGGATTTAAATGGGATGAAAATTCAGTCTTTTCTTTCTGATTTTATCTTCTCTCTTCTCCGTTCTTTTGCAGGGGAATTTTTCCTTTATTAACTTTTTGAGCAGAAAATGCAGAAAATAAATGAACAAACAAAACCTGGAGCAATATGTGAGATCTTTAAACTAATTCAGCAGTCATTACTACTGACATCAGGAGAAAGAAATGCAAGAATATGAGTCTATTGCTTTAAGCTGGGATTTTCAGAAGAGCCTGTTGGAGTTTGGCACTCAAATCCCATGAAATCCCCTTTATACTTTTAACTTCTTTTTCTTTTCTTTTAATTCAGTTTTCTTTGACATGGGAAAGGCCCAGTGCATTTTGTTAGTGTACATTATTACATGATGTTTAGGATCAGCATCTAGGATTAAAGCAAGTTCAGAGCCCTTGTAGTACACAAAGTAATAGACAGTTCCTTCTCAGAGGATGTGACTCTGTGGTTGGATGTGCAGTTGTAGAGGCAAGTTCAATATTTAACATACCAGTTTCTCAAGCTGTTTATTACCTCCCAGTGGCTGATGATTCTTTTTTAAAGTGCTGTTTTTCTGCCATCCCGGCTGAATTTGCGCTGAAGCAGATCAGGAGTGTTCCCTCAGACATTTACAGCACTTCTGCTATGGGGCAGAAGTGCTGAAGGGAGGAAACAACAAACGGGATGGTTTCCCAGACCTGCCTGTGCCATCGCTAGATAGATAAGGAGGAGGGAAACAGGACACAGAAATGTGATGGTTTGCGAACAAAGGGTGAGAGGATGGAGGAGAGGAAGCCATGATGGGGAACAAGGCAGCTGTAATGAGGCAGAGAATGAGAAAGGCAGGGGTGTAATGTGGAATATAGCCACATTATAGACACGTGTTCAAGTGATACCAGTGTTTTTCAGCCCAAGGGCTTGCTGTTGTCAGGTTCCTCCATGAATCTTTTCAGCCAGAAGACATAGCTGATGCATCAGACTTAAACTTGCTGAACAGTGAACAGCTGGTTAGCAGTGGCCACGTTGGTACGTATTTCTGGCATGCCTTGGAAGGAGTGCATGTTTAAGTTATAAACTGTTTTGTGATACTGCTTCCTTGTTGTGCCTAGTGTAGGGTCCTGCGGATCCCACACTGCAGCTCATAATTAAAGTGAATAGCCATATCCCACTATCCTGAACACAACTTGCAGAGGGGCGGGGATGGCATGTTTTCTTATTTCCCAACTATGGAGCTACTTGTGTTTGTATTACAGTAATACTTTTGTCATTTGTGGCAAAACACCTATCCTGTTGGGACAAGCCACACTGAACCTTGCTGTAGTTAGTTCAGCCTGCTCTGAGCTCTGTTTTTCTTCCTTTTCCTGAGAGAGGAAAATATATATTTTCTAACACACCTAGTAGAATTTTTGGTTTTCTGTCTCATTTTAGTACATTGGAATCACATCTTCAGCACAAAGCAGGGGTATGAACTAGATGCTCTGCCCTTGTGATCAAAGCTCCAAAAGATTTCAGGACTGTAGCACATCTCAGATTTTTGGTTTCCTATGCCAGTCCTTCCCTCAGTCTGGCAACCACTGTGCTGATTTCTGACCTCATTACAGTCTCTCTTATGAAGATGAGGTACCAAAATCTAATGCCTGATGTAGCCTCTGAAGTACGGTTGTATGCTATACTGGTCTGACCTTTTCATTATTCTGCAGTTTGACTGACTGACTATCCCAGCCCTTTCCCACAAGTTGAGGAGGCTGTAATCATTGGAGGAATGGAGCTGCTAGATAATCAGCATACAGAATGCCGAAAAGGTCAGGATAATCCAGTATACATAACAGATGGATGCACAGATAGGTAACGCACAAGCAGAACTTCAGGACTAGATATGTGTTTTCTAACCTTCAAAGAAAGTTGTATTCTTTCTCCTATTCCCTCCCTGCCTAAAGAAACTCACACACTTGTTATTTGTTATTTTAAAAATGCATATAGTCTTTACAATTTTTCATATACTGCAGACAAAATGCATTTCCTGCCTGTCTGTCTGCAGGACAGAAGTGACAAGGTTCAGAGGAAAATACTACAAACCTTTTAGCACTTTTTTCTTTCAAAAGATGATTTCAAACATCTTATGTCTGCTCAGTTTTTTACTCTTTCCCTTTTTAAAAAAATTATGAAAAAAGGTATTAAAAAGGATATTTCAAAAGCAAGCTTGTTAAAAATTGCAGATAGAGTACTGTGAATTGTTCTCCCTTTTCCCACTGGTGAAATAGTATCACCAAGAGATAAGAAGGGAAAAGGGGAGAGATTTTTAAAAGCAGTGTTTTGTTCTGTACATCTGAACTACAGGACTGAAGATTTGAAACCATGACAAATTACCGCTTTTCTTCTGAAAAATTCATGGCCAAATATCTAATATTTCTTATTATTACCCCTCCTTCAGAGCAGTATAAATTACTTAGCTGCAAGGAGATACTAAGGTACAGTATCACTGTACTGAAGTCAAGATACCTGAATTTATCACAGGAATTATATAGATATACTAGTTCAAATTCACATGCCTAAGAGCAACAGAGGGACGTAACTGAAGAATAAAATCTAAATAATATGTAGGAAGAAGTTCCATGTTATTACAAATAGGTTTGGTTATCTTCATTAATCAAGCTAGAAATCAGTCCTCTACTTTCTTAGAGGTTTCCTTCACAAGATTCAGTGTAACCCAAAGGGTAGAAAATAATTACCTACAATTAAAGAATATGCAGGACAATCCAAGGTCAAGGTGAAGCTCTAGGGATCTTTCATTAGCCACTTTAAGGCAGGTTGAGAGTAGGCTGATAAAAATTCTGACCTTCGTTATTTTGTTGTCTAAGAGAAACTGAACCTGGTTCAGCAAAGGAGGGTATATTCCTCTTGTCATTCCTTGTGAGGATAGAGTCACGCGGATGATTTTTAGTCACAGCAAAGTCTGTTGAGCTAAAACCTCTGCAGACTGTTTGCCTCAAACACCTGGCGGAGCAGGGTATAAAACCTGAGAACAATGTTCGGTAGCAGATGCCGATTCATTCGTGACTTGTTTGCCATGATGTTGGTTGTCTCTCTTCCATTTCTGCTATGGGAAGGTGCCTGGCAGTAGCATTTCTTTTTATCACCTAAGAAATAATCCCTCCCTCCTGGTCCTGTCAACACCACTTGCCTTGCTCAGGTCTTCATAATTTCCCCATATTGATTGCTCCAGTTTTCTTTATGAGTTAGTCCTTCAGATATTCTGTGCACAGCTCCTTTGTAAGAGCCGTGCAAGGTCAGGCGTCGGTGTCCTGGCCTGCTCAAGCGGTAGCAAGAAAGGCAAATCTCTTCCCAGTTCCTGCATGAGGGAAGGGGAAAACTAGAACTATGTAGGTACCTGGACGCAAGCCAGCCCCCGTGCCCTTTGGTCTTCCTTCAGATTCCAGGGGCCTCTATGCCATTTCTCTCCCTGAAATCACAGGTGATGAAACATTTCTCAGGAAACACTGATGCAAAGCACAGGAATGAACCTGGATCTCCTGCTGGTTGAAGCAGGTCTCTAGCCTCTGGAATAGCATGCATTAAAGCAGAACCTCTTTATGTCCTAGTTTAGGTACTGAATGCCATCTCTGGTTTGAGTCTGGACCTTTTTTCCTCAGCCTGCAGGGTGTCTGAGGCCAGATCCTCAGTTAGCCAGTTTGATCCTTTTTTTGGCTTCTAAGCCAGCCTGCACCTTGTGATGCTCAGGTACTGGTTTACTAATTATCCCTACTGTAGGCTCCCGAGAGCAGGTGGAAGGGTCGGTGTTAATTGCGCCCCGAGGCTGTGTCGTCCTCTCCCTAATCAGCTGCCCTCAGCAGCTATGTTTTTGAAGCAGGTTGCATGCGCTCACTACCCACTTGAGCACTAAAAAAAATGAGCTCTCCTTTGACTGGCATCTTAAGATGTTTTGCTTCAGGCCTGGACAGTTTGTGACAAAACAAGCAAATATTCGGTATTTCCATGGTCATTGTCCAGTGCTCATGTTTAACCCATCCCGTGCCATAATGGAAAGTGGCCATTGCTTCATAGGAACTACTGTGTGCTTAGTAATTGCATCTCAATGGATGGAACAGGTCATTTCCAGATGATCACTCTGGGCTGGAACCATACTGCAGTCTTACATTTGGCTAATTCTTATGAAGACTGACTGGATTTGTTTGGGAGTTTGCTAGCCAGCCACAGATAGTTGATTTTATTCCTTTTGCTATCACTATAGCACTGTGTATGACTTCCTATACTGAATTGCCATTTGAATGCATCTTAATCTTCCTTTTCTCGCAGTGTCATTTTTCCATGAGGGTAGTGAGGGTTGAAATACTCATGTTCTTGTCTCTTTCCCTACAGTCAGATACACCATCACAGTCTCCTGCAGTAGGAGGGCAGATGTCACCTCCTGCCACCTTTTTCATGAAGATTGATGCCCGTTCACTTCTTTCCTTCTGTGTAACTAAATATCCACTACACATTTAGCAGATGTAAAGCTGCATAGTCTACCTGAAGAGGGTGAAGCTTCAGGCTGTAGTGCCAGTGGACAACCTGATAGCGTCAGGCAGGGCAGGATAAATCTCAGAGAGGTCTGCCTATCTAATAACTCTGGACCTAGTCTCAGTTAACTACCTATTCAACGCTGAATTGTCTGTCTCAGTGGAGAGATATGAGCATATTCCAGAGGATGATTTATTCTGTCCTAATAGGAGTGCTTAAGAGCAGTGGGATGAACTGCTGTTTGGTACTGTCTTTTCCTCCATTGTGTCATGACAGAAGACTGTGGGTAGATATACGCATATTTTACAATCTCAGCTGGCTGAGGTGACGTCCGTATGTGAGAACACTGAGGAAAGGGAGGCTGGTCCTGCTTTGTTGCATTTCTTTTCTGCTACAGTTTCTTTCTCCTGTGTCTCCTTCGACTTCCAGAGACAATACAGGAGAGATTTATTACTAAGATAAGATGTCAAACTGCTGCGATTAGATCCAGGTTAAATCTATAGTTCCTCTTAGCCCTACTGGCTCTTCCTACCTATATTCCAAACCCCAAGGGAGAAGAGCTTATGAGCTCAAAACTCAAAGGAAAACGAATCAGCTTTAGGGAGTGAGAACTTTGTGAGATGGGACCTAAATTAATCCCTGCTGTAAATCCATCGTAGTCCTAGAAAGACTGGGCTGAGAGCAATGCAGGTGATGAACAGTAGGCAAAGGCATAGTACAGGCTGACTTACTTCCCTGCAAAACCTAGCGTCTATCATAGTCATTGCTGGTCACGTTATACAGCCCCTGTATTTAATAACATTGGGATGGATAGCAGTAAACTTATTGGTTCTTACCCTTCAAGGTACTCCTTAAATCTTAGGGGCACCGCTCTGTCCTTACAGCAAACAGCACTCAGATCAAATTGCAAAGCAAGTTTCCAGAGCTCTCTGCTGCCTTTGATTGCCGCTGTCTTGCATTACTACATTTTATCCTGCGACATCGACTGGATGGTGGGAAGTATCAACACAGAAATGTTTCACAAGTGAGGGGGCAAGGGATGAGTGTAGTTAAAGGACACAATTTGGGAGACAGGGAATATCCTCTGCTCCCCTGACCCCTTTTAGAGGTAGGAAAACTGAAAAAATGGAGCTCTAATGCTAAGGTAGGACGGGGAATCTGCAGCAACAGTAAGGATAGACCTGTCTCCTGAGAGTCCTGTGTCCCTCCCTCCTCCAAAGGGGTGTGTGTACCTGTGGAGCTCCACCTTGGCTCATTCAGCAGGGGAAGAACAGCCACAAAATTTGGCTTCACATCAGTGCTCGGGAAAGGAATGCCCCAAGCCCTGGTTTGTAAATCTGCAATACCTGTACTTTTGCTATGAGCCGGAGCTCATGTCTAAAGAACAGCCTGACTGCCTGAAACAGAGGATTTGTCTTGCTACCTTCCTTTGACTGCTACCCCATGATCATTATTACTTTTCTCCTCTTCCAGAGCAATAATCTGAATTTAAGTAGAACAGGTATGGCACACTAATTAGTAATATGATTAATATGGCAGGTAGTTAAACAAACAATTTGAATTTAACCTCTACTGCCATTTAACTATAACTGAAGTCAAAATATAATCCTTAAAGAATCCAAAATGAATATGGAGTGTACTTTCTGTGACTGTTCTGATTGTCTGAAAACAATTGAGTCTCAGGAAGCAATTACAATGAACCAAACTGCTTGTGTAACAGCCAGGTAAGAGAATGTTCAGGTTACAATGAACTCCTTTCACATAATAAAGCAGAGTATATAGGTTATTAATCTCAACAGAGCAAGGCTTTCTTAATCCATGCCGTTGTCCAGACTAGGGTTAAAGCATTCTAAATGAGTGAACAGCTAAAAGAAAAATTCAGTACCCATTCCTGGACAGTTTGACACCAAATAGTTGGTATTGATCCAGAAAAGGAAAACAGAAATTATTTAAAGGCAGTGGCTCGTCACAGATGGAAGAGATCTGCTGAACTGTTTATTTCACCTCTGTACGCTGTCGCTCCTTCGCCACTCTGGTGGGAAGGAACCAAGGAAGCTCGAGTCCCAGCTGTGCTTGCCCCATCTCAGTGGACAGTCAAAGCAATTTTTAATTAATTCCTCACCTTTTCTGGAGATAGTTGGAGTTTAGGCTACAGAGCGTCAAGCCAGGTCCAGCACACACCGGTCATAGTTCCACATTTTCTTTTCTATTATCTGATCCATACTACAAGACCATTCCAGCAGCCTGAAACCACTAGAGAATATTAGATTCCAGTCTGTCCTGTTTTCCTTTCCTACTGCAACTACCTATTAACACTTAACAGACCACAAAGCACCACGTTTTCATCGGGCAGCTTGTGCCAGTCCTGTGCAGAGGCGGCAGGGAGATGAAGGCACTGGCAGCTCTCCTGGCTCTTCCCAATCCTAATGAGGAGGACTTTCCCTCTAGGAACCGGCCCCACACTTTCTTTTTTTCCAACCTTCCTTAAAAAAAAGCCCTCCTGCTTGTGTCTCATGTCCTTCCTGAACACATCGTTGGTTGTTGTCCTTCTTAGTTTACCTGGCTGCAGTACAATTAAAAAGAAAATTAACATTTCTCCCACAGGCAGATGAATTAATCCCTGTTGCAAATCCCAGGCAGTTTGTACCTTTTGGGGGCTTTGTTTATGCCCTTTGGCATCCCTGCATGAACTCATCTTTGGGTTACCCATTCACATGATGAACTTGATATATAGTAGCGTGGATAATCGTGTTACTGAATCCAGGGCCAACTACAGGGGAGGACCATTAATAGCTGCCCATGCCGAGACAACATGGCTCCATCCCCTTGCCATGAGTCATTCCAGCTGCTTGAAAATGCTATCTTTGTAGATTCCCCTTTGGTCAGGAAGAGGAGTATGGAGATTGTTTCAGTTCAGCAGTGAAAATATCTCCCCAGTTTGTAGACAAGAGAGCTCTTTCAGAGACATTCTTGAACAAAATACCTAATAGTGCTGCGCATGGCACAAACACACTCCAGTTCCTGAGGCCAGTGGATAAAGACACATATGCTGTCACAGATTAGATATGAACTGAGCATATGTTTCTGCACTGAATCAACTGCCGAATCAAGTTTCCTGGTATATCTGGTCACAGGACGGGTCCCTGGCATATGTACAGGGAAGGGAGTGTGTAGGTACGCCGAGTCAAAGATTTACCCTGCTTTGGAGCACTGAATCACAGACAGGGTGGAATGACAGCAATTAGAGATGGAGATTAACGCTGCCAGGTCTGAGAACATAATTTCAGTGGAGTCATTTCCGATTTACAAGAGAAAATGCAGGTCCAGCAGCTCCAAAACCTTGCTGCGGTCTGCTTCATATTTTCTCTCCTGCCATAACTAAACAATACAAGACACATATGTACATGCATACATACACTTGCACATGTACGATTCCAGCACACCATTTCAAAAAGAGGGTATGTTTTAAATTTCATCTAAGCCCATGTAAAACACTACCTTTTGTTTGCCTTGCAGTAGGAGTTAAACATTTTCTTGGTAGTCAACTATTTATTTATTTATTTCACAGATAACAGCCTAAACCAAAATGAGTTTTTTTCATTATACTGGTTGTTACTGCCAGTTTGCAGACTCGAGTCATTATTCAAAGTGGGCTTTGGATTAGGTTATTGTCACTTTCTATTTCCATTGCAGATACCTGACAAACTCAGTTGCAAGATGCTGACTGTCCCAAAGATAAACGTTTCAGTGTTTCAGACCCTGGTAACTGAAGATAACCCTGGCTGGACTAGTACTGTCCTGTCCTTTGCTTGCTTTCTCTGCTGCAGTTGCTGCTAAGCAACTAAGGTACTTCTGACTATCTAGTCATGTAATCCTTTTATTTCCCCTTAATTTCAAGGCACTGTTTGCAGTTAAACACAACTCAACATTTGACTGTAAACTCATTAGAAACAAGAAAAAGACCAAGGGAAAAGTCGATCTCCTGTGCAGTGAAGGAAGAGTGATGATACTACATGATGGTGAAAAAACCGAATGTAGTGCCTCTTTTAGTTTGTTTTTCTATGGTTAGACATTTGAAATGCGATTGGCCTGATGAACTTTATCCTCTATTAGTTACAGACTGCTTGGTGTAATCTCTGTACTGTTAACAGCTATCTCTGAGGACATGTGGAGGATGAGGGAAGGAACAACTATGAAAGGACACGTGTGATGCTTAGCTCCAAAAAAAGTTGTGAAGGGGAGGTATGAAGTCCAGGAAGTGGGGAATCATTCTTGTGGAATTCCAGTGGACTAGTCATTCCAGTGCCAGCCCATGGAAAACTATTGGAAAAAATAATTGAAAGAAGTACTTGTTCACATCTAGAAGATAACGAGGAGAATAAGACAGCATTGATTCTTTGAGCAAATTGTGCCTGAGCAGGCTGAGCTCCTGTTCTGGGATACCCAAAACTAAATGCAGATGAGATCAGGAGTTACAGAAAAATTCACAGGCAGGTAGTGTAGAATACTTTGCACTCTTTATAGCACAGAGCAAAGACGGTAGTAATATCTGCCTCCAAAAGCACACTGTCCCATGCTAGATTCCATTTCACTATCGGGACACTACAAGGACCTGTTCTTCAAGGCCCTCTGTGAGTCTGGGATAGCTATATCAAAAATGACCTCCTGAGTCATAGATCACTGGGACAACACCACTCCTCCCACGCAATGTGTTTGACAGTACTCAAGAATAAGCACTCAAGAGCCAGAGATTAAAAAAAAAAAAAAAAAGAAAAGAAAAAAAAAAGATTGGCTAAAGCAGTGAGTTTATTCTGAAGTGTTTCCAAATAGCCACACATCTTTGTTCCAGTGGTGAAAATCCCTTTTAAAAATTATTTTATTTGATCAATTAAATGCTACCAATTTCTGGATGCACTAACCACAAATTTGCTAAATTCCTGAGCTAATGAAATGCTGGCTTGCTTTGACATGAATGGGAGTTTTGTTTGAGTAACAATCAAATAAGAACTTGGCCCAAGGACAGCAAGGAAAACATTTAGATGTTAAATATGTATTTGGAAGACCTTTCTTCAAATCTTTTCTATTACAGCAACAGGATAGTAATTGTGTTCTCTAGAAGGGACAGTTCAGCGAGATGTCCAACACCTCTCAGGATTTAGCAGAGTGAGCAAAAAACTATGCAAATATTTTAGTTTAGAAATACTTGTAGCTCCTTTTCAAACAATGAAAGCCTCAATTAAAGCCAGATCTCTGTTATTTAAAAATTCCAGGCAGCAACTGAGAGAGAAAGAGAGAGAGAGTTTCATTTTTCCCCCCTCACTCGCAAACATAAAGTCCAAGGTACTTCAGAGTCAGGAAAATTGTGTCTAATGTTAAAACTGTGAGAGCTGAGGAGTCTGAATCTGTGATTCTTATCTTCTAAAGAGTTTTGCAGTCATCAATATCTAAAGTAAGCTGAAGTACAAGAAATAGGTGACCTTAATAGATATAACTCTGTATGGGTTCATTGTACCATGAAATTAAATTTTTAATCTGAATTGATGAACAAAAATGCTGGTTTGATCCTCCCCACACACAATACTTTAAATAGTTTAGTAACTATTTCACTTCCAGACTGTAGCTGCACAAACAGGCTCAGCAACAGAATAATTCACTTCATGGACCGTGGGCTGGGATGAGCCAGAAACAAAAAGGTCTCAAAATTTTGTTGATGTTGTTAAATTGTTGCAAGCAAGGTTTAGGATTATTGGGGAGGTAAAATTATGTTCTTTTGCTTCTGGTAATTTGCAAACATAGGAGTTAACCCCAAAGTCACTAAAATCAGTGGTCACTGAGTCTTTTGAAGGACTTCAACTGGCTTTGGATGTGGTTCCAGGCTTCTGTCTTTTGCCAGTGGAAGCCATCAGTTCGGTGCATAGTCACATTCAGCTACAGAGCTCATCTCGTTTCAGCAGGCTTCGCTTAAAAGTGATGCACTTCCTCCAAGTGTGCCTTTAAAATACTTACTGCCAGGCTGAATTCAAAGCAGATAGGTTGTCCAGAAGGGAATTGCTAGCTATTTGGCTTACGACCACTTGATCTCAAGAATGCTAATATAGGTTGTAGAAGCTGAAATGAAGCTATTAATAGAGGATCCCCTGCCAAAAAAAAAAAGAAGACTTTATCTTCTTTATTTAATTTTTAAAAGCCAACTTCTTTTCCATTTTTCTGGAAGTTCATCAATTTTAAAAATGCCCCTCAGTCCATGATCTCATTTATGGCTTCTTTTTCCCCTGAAATTGCTAACAGAGATTTGACAAATAAAAACAAACAGGAAAAAAACCCCATTAGTATAGAAACCTGAACTTGGATATGTTGGTCAGCTGAAGCTGTCAGAATGGCTGGAGGAATTATCTGCTATTATCTGCCGAGTAAACACCACCACAAAATGAAAACTGATGCCATAGCATTTTTTATAATGCAATAGGCATGGCTCTCACTACTGAGTATTGGAGCCAAATGTTCTGCCATGGCCCTATACAATAGCACTCTTTGACAA
The DNA here is from genome assembly GCA_026212715.1 of Elanus axillaris. Lineage (NCBI taxonomy): Eukaryota > Metazoa > Chordata > Aves > Accipitriformes > Accipitridae > Elanus > Elanus axillaris. Next base: position 179,456 of record JANZLQ010000086.1, on the reverse strand, counting down.
TAGCTCAGTATTTAGTTTGTTATGAAATCCAGTCTATTTTGGGAGGGCCCTATTGTTTCCATTTTATATGTACTGCAGACTTGTGTCTCGGAAAACACGGAACTAATTGCAAAAGTTGTCACTGTTGCTGAAAAAGCTGAAGGTTTTTCCCCACTGAGAGTGGAGAAGTGTCTTTCTGCCAGCTAGAACCTTCGAGATAGCTTGGTCCTGCAGGACTGCACACGCGGTTGTTGATGCCTGTGGGAAGGATCAGTAGCGAGAGCTACCAAGCAAAGCTGATGTTCAGCTTGTCACCTTTTTGTAATAATTTCTAGAAGTACCAATGTCTATCCTGGAGGTATCTCATCTTCTTTGATACTTCTCAGAGAAGTATCTCATTTTAGCACCAGTCCCTGAAGGAGGATATAAAACAGTAAATGTAAATATCTGGCTCTTAGAACTCTTGATTTCCTGAAATAAGGTGTTATTGTCCCCATAATGAAGCTGACTCATTGCTGCCATTAAATAGGAGGGCTGCTCTATCTGTTTTCCTCTCTAATGGCCTGGTTCTGCTCTTCTTTCTCTCACAAAAGACAGGGTTGTGCCATTAAAGTTAATAACGTGATACATGCAGAAGTGAGAGGAACGTGAGCTGTTTGTGCATTCTCCACTCCTTTCTCACGTGCAGCCAGTTCACTTCTACTGTTATTGTCACCACAGAAAGTAGGATCCTTAGCGTGAAACGACTGCAATGCCAAACTGAATGCTTTTGCAAAAATAGCTTGTTGGGCACCCTGTGGGATGCCTCATTGCTGCAAGAGGTCCCTGTCCCCGAGTGTGTCTATGCCCCTACTCATGCCGCAAAATGCCTGTGGCTCTTGTCTTGCTCTCCCTGTGTAGACCCATTGCCTGAGTCCACAGCTGTTCTTGCCTTCCTGGAGAGATGCATCAATCCACAGATCACTTTTTATCCTTTCCAAAATGCCAGTTGTTGCTGTAGCATTGCAGCATTGCTTAATTTAATAATTTCAGGTAAATCAATGATCTAATGATGCAGCTGTATGTAAGGTAATCCTAGCCCTGGTGTGTCTTAGAAAGAAAACAAACTAGACAAGGATTTTGTGAGGTTATGAGAAGTAGAGAATATCAAGACGAAAAAAGGGTATTTCCCCTGCCTGCTTTTATTAGTGGGCAGTGATGCCCAATGGTTGATGAAGGGGACTGATGTTAATATTTCAGATTAATGTTCTGAGTCATGATGAGGCACTGGACTAGTCACTTCACTTCTGCTGTTCTGTGCCTCTATTTCTAAGACTGTAAAAAAAGAGACATTAATATTCAACTCTAGAAGATCATCAGCAGAAGCTAGAGATTTATTTGAGCCCATAAGATGATGAAATGAAAAGAAAAAAGTCTCACTGACTCCTTCCTTTAGCTTTCTTTTGATTTTTTCCTTGGTTTTTATATATTTCTAAATAAGTACTGACTTTTCAAAGTATGCTTATGCAGATATCCTTTCCAAAACTGGTGACTTGGAGTTAGATTGACAAGTGGACTGAGGCTGGCAGAAAGACTCACGAGGCCTTTTAACCTTAGTCATGGTTCCACAGAAGAAAACCCTGCCATTATTTTAGACTTGAACTCTTTGCTTTTGTTCACAGTTCCAGAAGTTCACAGGAGAGCTGGGGGCAGTCTGAGGCCCAAGCCTTTCCTAGTCCACACAAACTGTATTTGTGCATCCTCATGTAATCTTACTCAAGTTACTCTAAGTTTGAACAGTCAGCCTTTCTTTGCTGAGATTGATCCAAGTAAATTTAGAGCTATCAAACCTCATTAAATATGTATTGATGTTTGTTGTATGTGTATTTTTTCCTTTTTTCTCCATTTAAAATGATTCTAAGTTTGTGCATCGAGTGTAAATCAGCCAATGAGAGCTGATGAGGAGTTTGCAGACAAATAATTTTGGTGCACTGGTTCCTGTTACCTGTTTCATCCTTCCATTTTAGAAGACAGAATAAGTGACAGCTAGCACAGAAGTGGTTCATTCTCATAGTGACAGAATATTCTGAAGGACTGTGCCCTCCCCTGGAAGCATCCCGTGAGCACTAATGGAAATTAGGGACGCATACTGAAGGGAGTGGAGGAGGAGCATATGGAAAGAAATATTTGTTATAAAATGTTTATGTCTGAACTCAGTACAGGTGAAAGGAGCTGGACTGACAGCTCATGGGAAGCACAATATGTTCCCACATGCAACCCAGCATGATAGTAGCAGAATATGGGAGGAAACTTCCCCTGGCTCATCCATCTGCTTATTTCCAGCACTGATTATAGGGAACAATGCATTTCAAGTTCTGCGTTTTAGCTTACTCATGGGCTCTGAGCATGACTGCTAAGTGATTTCAGGGATGACAGCAGTTTGATGTGCCTGTGTTGACATGTATGTGTTTGCACATGCGGTCCACCTTTGTTCTCCAGTAATGTACTCCATCTTTAAAAGAAACGGTTAGTGCTTGGACTTGTTGTTGGCCAGATGCTTACATGGTATGAATCAGGGATGTTCTGTTGGAGTAAAATTGAGCTGCACTAGTTTGTGCTGGCTGAGGATCAAGCCCAGAGAAAGATATGTATGTGTTTTATCTATTTTGTAAAATTGTACGAGAAATAGCTTGCTTTGGAAGGTCACCAACCTTTCCATTCTAAAGTTAGATTGCTTACATGTGCCAAAGCACTTCTAGATGAAGGACCATGCAGTCATCTTCCAGAAAGTGTTCATATCCTCTATTGACTTGAATGGTGTAGCCCTAGTTATTTAAAATATAGCTGCAATCTGCAACATCAGAGCATTTTATGTCCAGTGTGAGTGCTTTACCCTGAAAGTAAAGTCTCTTTCTTTTCTCCCTCATGCCCCTCAACACAGCATGCAAAACCCAAGAAGACATAGCCTGAAGGGCCCCTGCCTTATATCTAATCATGGGAACTATGGCTTAGTATTGATATTGCCTTATTAAAGCAATTAGCCAAGCATTTCAGAAGCTTGTTAATGTTTCTAGAGTGACTTCTAATGAGGGATAATGACAACAAGCACGGAAGGTCTCTGGTGAACTTTAGATAATGATGTAAATCTGAGAAACGTCAATGGTATTCATGGATTCAATGATGGCCATTCCATTTTTGTTCGTTACCTAGTTCAGCTTTTATTTTCTCTTCCCAGGCCATTTGCATCTGCAAGAACATGTTCCTTATCCAATCTGGAAGCCTACCACTTGGTTCAGAGATTGACTTAGCTACAAAGTATATGATGCTGAGCCTTAGCACTCCTTGTAATGAGCTCAAGTCTAGACAACAACGAATCAATTAACAGAAGGAAAGCAGATAGAACAGGAGGCATTATGACAATGACAATGTTTTGCATTTACATAGCAAAACATTTGCCCAGAAGATCCCAAAACAGGGGCCTGGACACCATGAGGAGCATTGTGTGACGGTGGAAACGATAATGCCGGGGGAGTGAGCTCAAACAGAAAGACATATAAGGGCCCTACAGGAATGCAAGAAATGGAGCTTCTTTGCCAGAACTGGACTGGAAAGTTCAGGTATGACAGCAAGGTCTAGAGCTGTACGAACTATCTGCATTGGTATTAAACGGGCATTTGCTGGCATAGAAATATCACTAACGTGTCCGTGCTGACAGATTACTAGTTTATCCCCATGCCTGCTCAGGGACTATGGCCCTAATCCACAGCCCACAGAAGTCAGTGCAACACTAACTTCCCATAGGAGTGCAAAGCAGGCCTTCCAAAGGGGTACAAAATTCTGGAAGGGAGCTTAAGAAGTCTGCAGGGGGTCAGACTGGACGCTGCTTCAGTGCAGGCTCTCACATGAGGTTCTGGCTAAAGGTCTCATGCATTCCTTTAAGGAGGAAGATGTGAAGGCAGGGTGTAGCAAGAGGAAGGGTATTTCCACCCTTACACAAAGTTATTACGGGAATTGGCGCTGTATAGAATTCTGATATGAACATTGTTTTTATAAAGAGCCACAGAAGTAATTTGAGGGGTAAAGGAAATGTCTCTCTGATAGTCTGAAAGAGCTGTCTATTTAGGAAAAAGAGAGAGCTGACTTGATTAGTCTACATTGGCACTCCACTGGTACATTCATGAGAAGAAAATGCTGGATACCGAAAGGCCATTCAATCTACTAGAGATAAGCATAAAAGCCTGTTACCGAGCCAAGCAAATTCAAAATGGAAATGAAGTGCACACTTTTTTTTTTTTTTTAATGTGAGGGTGATGAACCAGGGGAAGAAACTCATTAGTAGGTCAATAAACTGCCTCTTGCCATTGGTCAAGGACTTGAGAGCACCAGCAGGTGTTAATGACCTTGCCCAGCCTCACCTGTAGCCTCCACCTATGCAGCCTGCTGCCCATTGCATGCCACAGTTCTATTTAAGCTCAGATATAGGCCCCTCAAATTTACCTAAGCTTTGTTGTGGGTAGATGTCCTGCTGTTCTTGACGTGTAGACTGGTGTTCTCTGATTGATCCTGGGCCTTCTGCATCACCTCACATTCACTGGATGATCCCTGGTGCATGAGCTGTGTCCTTGCTGGTGAGGCTGCCCTTACTCCTCCCTGTGCCTTAGTTTAGCCATCTGTTCGGCAGACCCAGTTATGTTTGCATTACTGACCTGATAGGTGCTGCTATGAAGATTAATAATTTACAGTGGGTTTTGTAAATCTAGGCTGACTTTACAGAGCTAGGAAAGTTGTTCTAGGCTTGTACAGAAATCAAAGGAGGCAGAAGGTAATTATAAATAATTTTCAGGAAGTAGTTTTATGCCTTTGGTGGAAAGAAATATATAAGGGAAACATATTAAACAGAATGCTTTCTATTCACACAGTCTTTACTAATATTTTGAGCCTGTAGATCACCTTTTGGTTATTAGTGCAAATATTTGCTCTTTGTTTATTGTTCTGCATCTCTTTAGGATTGAAAAGGAAGGGAACAAGCAAGGGCTAGTGAGCGGGGCACATGGGAATTATTAAATAAGTAAATAAAAGGCCAGTCATCACATTAATCACTCCAGTCCACTGCAGTCTTTAAAGATCCCCATGCCGGTGAGCCCCTTTCCCTCAGCACAAAGTCACTGGAGCCAAGAGGGCCTGTGCCTGGACGCGTTTGCCGTCTGGCAGCAGCTGCCGCAGGACTGGGAGCGAGCCCTTCACCTCGCGCTCCTGCATCTCTCCCTACTCTTTAGGCTGCAAGCTCCTGTGTATTTGGGTAGCACTGAGGACGGTAGGCAACCTGACTCGGTTTCATAACAACTGAGAACTGTGGTGAGAGAGAGAATGTTGTTTTGGAAAATAATCGGTATTACTGCCTGCTCAAGGTGAGAGAAGCCAAGCCAGAGAGGCTCACTGTAGAAAATGAGAAAGTTCATGTGCTTAAGAGAGAAGAAACCTTGGAGGGGAGGTGCGGAAATTAAGTGACTTGCCCAAGGTTACATGTTTGGTCAAGATGGGATAAGCCACTGGCTCATGCCCACCCTGAGGGAGCCCTGCTCCTTGGCTACCACACCTTTCCGGGTATATAATTTTCAGGGATAAGCTTTTTCCCTAGAAGCCTCCCACAGTCCTGCCTTCATTTGAAATTTCTTTCTTGGCTTATTAATTTCAATTTATCCCAGCTGGGGTTTGTTTGAATATCTGCTCTGTTTGTCCTCCACAACTTTTACACTTCAGAAGTTTTTATTTAAAAGAAAGCTCGCATCCAAACCAACACAAAATATCCCACAAAAAACACACAACTTTGCTGTAGAGCATCACTTGTCTTCTCCCTAAGTTTCTGAAGAATGTGTGAAGAATAAGAGTTGCTTCATGGTTTGGATAAAATTATGTATCTTTATTAGGTTTCTGTTCTCAGGAAACAATTTATTAGACACAAGAATGTTATGTTATACTACCTCCTCCTTTTTGCCTGGGAATTTACAGTCCACACACTGCACCAGCACATAAATCCAGTTTTATTTCTCAATTTATTCACCTGGAACTAAGTGGATTAAATCTTTTTTTTTTTTTTTTTTTTTTTTAAAAGGAGACTGGCACTGCATTTTCAAATAGAAGCACTGCAAATAATCACGATTGTTAGGCAGACAAATTAGAGGTGGCTGTGGACATGCAGTTGCTTTCTATGCAAACTTTTATGCTTGCTGAGTTTAAATGGTGATTTTTTTTTTCCCTGTGCAAAATTTACCTTTAATGACCCTCTTTCCCTTTAATAAACCAGGATTGATTAGAATTTGGCTTTAAGAGATGAAAGGACTCTGCAATTATCTACTTGTATATGCCCTTCAGTAAACTACCTTGTCTCCCCCTCTCTACCTCCCCTTCTTAAGAAGACTTTCCCAGGTCCCTCTTGGCTGCGGTTGAACGATGTTGGCTCATGTCCATGCTGCAACAAAGACCTGGCATTCCAGCTGTCTGCTTCTAATCTCCAGTGTCAGCTCTTGTTAATGTTTCAGCATGAAATCAGAGGGGGCAAAGCTGCATGGAATATTAAAACCATGATCAGAATTCCACTGAAATGCTGATAGTCTGCAAGCACCATTAGGAGGGCCGTCAAATCACTGTCTCGCATTAAATAAAAAGAAAAGATTTCTATCGCTGGGGCGCACGGGAAGTACAATCAGTGAATCACTGAACTAAATTAGCATTTTTTCAATTGGAGATCGAAGTTGATTTATTGTTCTACACAACATTAATGTAACTATGTGCTTGACCTGTTAAGGCAGCTAATTTTTCATTTAAATGGGTTCTTTCTGTATGCAAAAAGGTTGTAATCATATTTCAACTTTGCAAAGTGATCAGGAAAGTACTGGACTGTTTCAAAATTGTCTTAAGGAGTCTCTCTTCCCTCCCTCCCTCCCTCCTCCCC
>JANZLQ010000086.1:136453-172509 GCA_026212715.1 Elanus axillaris | reverse complement strand
TTTAAAAAAAAAAAAAAAAAGCTGTCTCAAGTAATAAGCTTAATTGTCATTTGACTTGAGGTATTTTACACCACTTTGACCATGTAGAAAAGCATTTGAGTGGGTGTAAATTTCACACCCCCAAGCCCTGCAAAAGGAGCTTAGTGTACAAGGAGGATCTGTGCCATCAATAATTTCAGGTTTTGCAAAAAAGAGGTTTTTGTTATTTTTCTACATTTCTTTTCCTCACTGTGCCAAGTAAACAGTTGCTGGGTATGACCATAGGCATCTTGTATTTTCCATAGGTTTGGGAAAAGAAAAAAAAGCTCTGAGTTCAGTGGTAGCAGACTGAATTAAAGATTGAGAAATGTAGGCCAACACAAAGCTCAGAACAGAATGAGCAGTGCAGAAATTCCTGCTGGTTTTAATAGACTTTGCAAGGTACTATACATGTAGAATAAGAGTTGTAGTTTTCCAGTGAAGTTTGTTTTGCAAATGAAAATTATGACTTACTGGAAGTGAAGCTGCCTGTGAGAAAGTGTTGCTGATGAGTCTGAATAAGCATAGCTGTCCAAGAGGAAGTCTACTTTTCTGGTCTGAAAGGCCACTCCATTTTGCAAATATAATTTATAGTTTGAAAAGAGAGGAATGGTTTTTTAAAAGGCAGAAATCCAATCTGTGGGTGAAACCTGCTGAGGTTGTCCCTTTCTTCTTGGTTCAGGAGGGTGAGGAGGTGGAGATTTGCAATCTCCAACGCTAGCAGGATGGGAACTCATTTCCCATCTGAGTCCAGTATGTTTCCTGTTAAATGTGTCTACTTTAAACCCAGTCATTTCCAACTGTTGCCTTGTAGTCCAGCATCTCAACCTGGGAAAAACTTTTGTACAAATTGACATTCTCCAGATGACAATATAGAGCACCCTGGTGCCTCCTCCCTAGCAAAGTGAAGAGAATATACATTTCCAATTAGTGGTACACATTCTAGTCATGTTCTCTTTTTGCTCCCTAACTATCTTTGTTTTGCTAAAAAGCTGTTCAGTCATTAATGAAATCCTGCAGTTTTGCTAATCCTAGATACAATGCAGCTTTTCTCTAGCAAGCTATCCCTGACATAAAACTACAGTTACCCAAGCTCCCCACCACATTAAGATTCGTTGTCATTTGCCTTTCATTACATACCTGATGTAGCACAGTAGCAGTCAAATGTCCTTGGCAGGCAAAGCAAAGTATTTAATTGTATTAGTTTCCGCTTGCTCCGCCTTAGGAACAATTTTTTTTCTTGGGAGGGAAGAAGAAAAAAAAAAAGTTCTGGATCATGGAAACTTATACTTTCTGGTTGGACATAAATGTAATTATACTTAAATTCTCAAAGCAATCTACACACCCACCCCCCCACCCCTGGCAACACTGTATTGCCAGTGCCATATGAAATGCCTCTCCGTAGAGGCGAACAATGAAGCATTCATCAAAGGGAACTAGTGATTAGATGTTTTTCATTTTCAGAACTTTAAGAGATAAATAGGGGCCCTGTTCCTTCATTTGATGTACAGTACTGTTGGGATTCAATTAATCTCTTCTGATAAATACCGAATTTCTGCAATATTATTTCGGAAGAAAGAGTGTCACACAGAATGTTGATTTCAGTTTCTCAGAATATGGGTGCTGGTTTTCAATAAAGAAATATATTAAAGAAGGCTTCGATGACCATGGGGCCTGGGACAGGGCTATGAAGCTGAACAGCCTGTTTTTTTCCCAATGCTTCCCTTCAAAGAAGAGTATTGGATGGAACAAGGAGCAAAATATTAAAACTCTAGCTTATATTTTAGGAGATCTAAATCCTGACCCTGGCTTTTCTGTGGAATTACCGAGTCTCTTGGTGTGTTTGCACCCAATTCTGTTAAAGGAAGTTAATCATCTTTTTCTTCAGCAAGATGTTGGGGATAGTTGGGTTTTTTTTAAACTCTTTTGAAATGCTCGAGTACTACAGGGTTAAGCAGTGCAGGGTTCTCTATAGATAAATGCAGTTACTATGTTTGATTTCTACAGTTTTCATTTGAGTATGCAGAATTGCAACCAAAGGGAGCTATCACTGGCTGGCTGCTCTATGGTCTATGAAAAATGAGTTGCTGCTTTCAGCCCTGAAAGCACAGTCTAGGTTGTGTGTCTGTGTTACAAAAGCTGTCTCTGCAATTGATAATAATTTACCCATCTATTCCCATTGACAATTTTATTAATAAGATCAATGACTGAACAGGCCTCAAACACTGAACATGCATCTTGTCATTGCTGGAGCAAATGAGGGATATTGATGGAACAGGGTGGTGTAGGCTTGTGTTGCTGCTGCTGCCTGGTACGTTATTGGTGGGTAGACCAAGAAAATAGGTCAGGTTTGATCAATAGGCCTGCTTTTGTGAGTACTGAATCTACTTACATAAATGGACCAGCTCAATTAAAAAAATAAATAAAGTAGGTAACCATCAGGCCCAATTTGAACTTAATCTGAAGAAGGAATAACGACGCTCCTGGCAGCAATGCTGAAGTTGTGCAAGTGCTGTGAGGAAGCTCAGTGAAGGCGATGCCCATCAGAGGGCTTCCCGACTGATGTCATGGCGTACTCGGGTGGATATTTTGAACTCTGTCCATCCTGCCATGAAGAGCTGAGACCCTCAGACGGTGTAGCCCTATGGGGTGCTTTACACAGTTAAAGTCCAGCTCAGCACAATCCCAAACTTGTAATATTGTGCATGCATTTTAACGAATCTGGCTTAAATTGCCACAACCCCTTTTGGGGCCATTTGTGGTTTTTATCATGATCACATTTCACTGCTAGAATTTATAATCTGTCTTTCCTTGTGATTCTGCACTAAAACGACTTTTTATGTTTTGCTATAGAATGAGCAGACATTTAGTGGCAGGTGGCACATTGCTAAGTCGAAAGACTTAAATGTTGTTCGTTAAGGGTTTGATCCTCCTCCCACTTACCTCTTTGGTAGATCTGCCCCTGGTTTTACCAGAGTAGAATCAGATACTGGTTAAATACAAGTTTCCCACTGAGGACAAGGTAGGGATTTATAGTCAAATGCTGCAGTTGGTTTCCAGAGCACCACGGAAATATCAAGGGAAAAGTGGCAGCTGTACCTATGACATGAGAAATGTTTTTGGCATGAATCTTCATCTTTGTATTTTAAAGGTGCAACAGCTCCTCTGTAGTCTTCAGGATTGATGTTAGGCTTGTTGAGGTCAACAGGAATCTTTCAAATGGTTTCAAGGGCTTTGGATCAAGTCTAAAGCCAAACTGCTCATAAAAAGTCTAGAACTAGACATAGATTTGGGGAGGGACAAGGAGGTCATTCAGTTAAAAAAGTGGATTTTCTGAATTTCTGCTGGGTTTATCAGGTGCTTTCTGAATGCAGTTCAGCTTGTATTATCTGCAAGATTTTATGTCACTGCAGTATCTCAAGCTGCACCGATAACAGGATCTCACAATGTATTCTTAACACAAAACATGTAGAGAGTTTTGGAAGTTTTAGTCTCTGGATTAACTGAGTGGAAAATGTCTTTCATTGTAGCTACAGATGGCTCACAACACAGGGGAGGAATCTGGAGAAAAAATCAGAACCTCTGTCTTTGCAACTTCATTAGGTTTTCCAAAACTCTGAGCAAGATGGTTCATAAAATGAGAGAAGAGATGGAGAATTATTACTTTTCATATTTCCTCATTCATTTTCATCTTCTTACTGTTTTCCCTAACAGAAAACACTAAATGCATTTCTCATTTTAAAAATATGAATGTGGAAAAAAAATATTCAAGCCCTTTATATTTTTTACTCTATAGGAGAAGTTAATGCTTGAAGGAAATCTAGCAAGCCACCTTGCAAATAATGTGAAAATGTTATAAACCCAGTTCTGAATTTCAAGCAATGAAAAGTAGCAATTCAATGATATTTGATTTTCTGATTTGTTTTGTTTTCTCCATGAGATTTCTCCCCATGAGGAATTCGATTCCTGACGTGCTCTAGTGAGATTGCTGAATATCTGGTGTCATGGGAATTCACACTCCCCTATGACGAGTCATGCTTCATTATGACTATCATCAAAATCAAAATAGCAACCTTTTTGCTGACTGTATTGCTAATCCAATGGGGACTGGAGAGAGAGGTGGGTGGGTGGGCAGAGAGAAAGCATAGCAGCGATAATGTCACTTAGTTGGGAACAGGATATCTTCCTGTATAAGATTAAGTTATCAAATTAAAGCCTAGTGTCATGATCAAGAAACTCAATTCTCCATATGATATAATTGCCAGTCTGGGCCAAATTTATTCTTGATAGAAAGCCATCTGTGTGTATAATTCTGTCCAGGTTGAAGTGGGACTCCTGATACTAATGGGACCACCACCACCACCACCAGCAACTAAGATACCTGTATGTAAACACCATTCTTGGGTCTGGTGAATAATATTACTAAGATGTTTAGGGTGATTTTCCTTTAATTTCTCAAGCCCTTACAGCAAAAGGGTCATACCTCCATGACAGAATATTTGCCAGTGAGAAGACATCTCTGCTTTGGGGGAAAATGAAAAACTAGACCAGCCAGCAACTGCAAAGGAAATCTGTAGCCTGCATTTGTAGCACATTAATAACATGACTAGTGACCTTTCTGAAGACAAGAAAGGTGTACAATTGATCGTCCTACCCAGGAGTGGTGCAGAACTATAGATCAGTTATTTTCTGACCAATCTTTGTTGCGGTCACATCTTTGGCCAGCGCAAACTGAGTGCGGGTATAGTTTAGTCTGGTTAAATCCAAATACAGATGAGTAACTAGAACAATGCCTTGGTATGGCTGCCAAAGCTTCTGGTGGCCATGCTTAAGCTTGTATATTACAGTTTCTCCTAAAGAAAAATTAAAAGTCTGTTATTTTTAAAGCTGCAGAATCTCACTTTTCTAGAATATATATATATATACACACACACACTTGATTTTTTCATTAGGATCTGGGAGGGCGATGATAACTCGGGTCTCCAGAAGATTTTAATATTTTGGTAACTTCATGTTTTATTAGGGAATAAAAATACCAGAGTCTAGTGTCCTCCCTTATTTGGAATTAATCCCAAGGGCAGCTCCATGGTTTACTGCTGTGAAAACCCAGAGGTCTCAGATCTAAGGCAATCTGCTGGGTCAGCTTTTACTGGTGGGTTTCTCCAGCCTGAGAGTCAGAGTTTTTAGCAGCTCTCCAGGGTTATACTTGGAAATCACAGAGGGTTCCCCGGGTTATGTCACAACTGCAGAAAACCCAAACCCTCCCTGAAAAATACTTTGATTTTGCAAGCTAGCAGTTTTTACAAAACTCTGATTTTCTTGACAATCTCTATCTTTCCTACTAAATACCTGCCTTTCCCATAACTTATTGCTCCCTGAAGAAAATGGGACAAAGAAAAGCTACATGGTTTGCTGCAGGCCAAGGAAGAAGTAGAGGAAGTGTAATACTTCTGATTTCTCTCTCTCACAAGTGCAGTGATATCCTTCTGTAAATTCTAGGGTAGTGACGGATCCTCCAGACCCCCATCAGACCCGTCTGTTTGTCCATGTGCCTAAAAATTGTTGCAAAGCCCCCTCTTTTCTTGAGAATCCAACCAGATGATAATGTCCACGTGGCATGGGATATTCTTAACACCAGCCATTAGGTAGTGTGACTTGCTCTAAATTTCCCTTGAAATATTGCTTTGTCTACCCAGTGGTATAAACTTCTATTGCAACAGGATAACCAAGAAGGTTAATTTAGGGAGCAAACAACTGGCCTGAAACCTAGCAGGTAATTTGCAAGTTGGGTTTCCTGCATGAGGGCAGGTAATTGTCTGGTACCCAGGAGTGGGGTGGATGGTCTGCTTCCTGCATATATCCAGGAGTAATATACAGAATCCATTAGAGAGATGCCTAATCATCTTAACCTGTCAGATCCAAACCACCCTCTTTTAAGAGCCAATTTGTTTTCCTGCCAGATCGATGTTCTTATCTGTAATTGCACAGGCCATGAAAGGCACCCAATAACCAGTTAATATTCAGTTCCATTCTATGGCAGGGTGGGGAGCAGGGAAATGTCTTAATTTAAACATTTATTGTACAACTGTGAAAATGTCCTAAGTGAAATTAATTGAAGCTCAGGGAGAATAACTTACAAATCACCTTGTCTGGCTTGCATAAAATGATATAAGGATATGCCGAAGCCTTATCGTGGTGCTCTGTGGAGCTGGAGAAAGCTTTAACCCTAAGGTTACTGCTGTTTTTCTGGCTCTAAGATGGAAGAAATCTGACTCCTACAGGTTATGTGACAAAGGGAGGACTGATCTAATTAAAAATAACCCCCCAATTTTTACTGTTGCTTTGCACTTTTCCAGCACCTCTCTGCAGTGGATTGTGCTAGACAATTTGAATGTAGTGCTAATACTGTCAGCCATCCATCCCTTATACTTCAGCAGCACTTTAAAGAGGGGTAATAATCCCGTCAGACTGTGCTTTTCACAGTACAAATATCACCAGAAAATGGAAAAACAACCCTAGTGACATTAGCAGAATAGGATATAAACAATACTGGCTAAAATACAAGATGGAAATTAGGCAGGCTAATGGGGAATTTGAAGAGCACATAAAGATGCAAACAACTTGCAGAGAATTTATTGATTTGCTAGAAACAGTGGGACTGCAAAGGAAATACTTGTTACACTTGAGGAAGGTTAGAAGAACACTTAAGGAAAATAACAATATTGCAGACAAATAAAAGCCATACCTACCTATTAACTCTTATGACAGTGGATAGTAGGGGAAGACGCAATGCAGTGACAGAGAAGGAAGAACTGAGATGGGGATAGAGGTTGGAGATGGACCGTATCTTTTAGTTTGCTTTTGTGTGGCATTCAACACCATGGAGGCCTGGTTTATGGCTCCTATCCACTTCCATAATACGAACAGTAAAAGAGCAAGAAGTTACAAGGACTAAAAAGTGCATACCTGTGGTTTGTGAAAGACATGACTGAGCTATTGAAAAAAACTGATAATCCTGCTCAAATCAGCTGCTCTATGGGAAGCCTGCAAAGGCTGCCTCTTTGGAAATGTTCATCCTGCATATTGCAAATCAGCAAGGCTTAATTAAGCACTGGGCAGGCTGAATGAAGAGATTATTTAAAATAGAGGTCTGTAACAACTACCTGATATGATACAGATGAACCAGTGCAGCTCCTGTAAAGGAAATTCACATCTCTATAACAGACACTTGGGAACAGGTCAACAAACTAGTGAATAAAGGAGAACTGGTTGACATAATTTATAGAGACATGCAGAAAGTCTTTGGACAAAGTCCCTAACAAGAGGCTGCTAAGGAAGCCAAGTACCCAAGGACTGACTGGTAAAGCACTGTCATGGATTTGATGTGAGTAAAAAGCACCCCCCCATACACGCACCCCAAGAAGGGAAGAAAATGGTCCATTTTTACGTGGCAAAAAATCAGCGCTGTGCCTAGGGTTTTGTAGTTGCTTAAATATGTTTACTGTCGAGTTGGAAAAGTGAAAAGTAAGGCAGGAAAAGTTGATCTGGGCTAAGCTGGAGGTGTCTGAATGGTTTTAATGGAACCCTACATAGTAAAAGGGAAACCTGAGGGCCAGGGTGGAAATTCCTGGCTGACATCTCCAAGGGACTCTTCAAAAGAGTATTTGCACAGACCATATCTATCTAAGTTATCACTGAAGGGGGAAAAAAAAGAAGTCTAACTGAACGGTTCAATGGTATCACTGTTCAGTCTACAGCAGTGGCTAAGAAAAACACCAATGAAGCGGTAGGAAAAAAATCCAACTAGTATGCAACATGATATTGAAAATATAAAGATATTATATCAGTGTCCCGTGATATTGGTCACTCCTACGCAAGTAGGCTACAGAATAAATAGAAACAGCTGGGAGACGGACAACAGAAATAATTAGACGCCTGCAAAAGTTCTCAAAAGAATAATTTCTTGAAAGAGATTGTTCAGATGAGAGAACATAGAAGTAAATAATAAAAGGAGCAGAGAAGGTGAATTGCAGTACATTCAAAATGGTTAAAAAGAACTGGGTTTTGTACAGTTTACAAAAACCTGTGGAGCTCTTTGTCTCTTGACATGGTTGAGGCCAGGAATCTGGTGGGATTGAAAAAATCATTGAACATTTGTACAGTGAATGGAAACATCTGCAGTAAAATGGGTGCAATGCTATTCTTAGAAAAGAACCAGCACCAACCCTCCTACTTTGGGGCATAGTTTAAATAGTGACTGACCAAAGGATAGGGAAGAAACTTCCTCATTAAGGTTTTCTGTTGTGATCTAGGAGCAGATACGTACTTTCTTCTGAAAAAAATTGATTATCAGTGTCAGATCACAGTAATAGGTTAGCCATTGGTTTAAACAAATATGGCAACACATAGTTTTTGTTGTAGCATATTTTCATGTTGTCCAAATTTTTGTGAAAGGAAGGATAGTTAGAGAGTGAATTGAAATTTCTGCTAGTTGCAATATGGCATCATCAATGCACATCTGTACACAGATGCTTAAGGCGGTAATTGAACAAGTTTATAACACTCAATTAAAATTTATTGCACAGGTATATTTAAGTGCTAGCAATAAATGACAGGCTGAGGGAGATTATTTGTGGTTGTTCTTAATAGGGGGGATGAGACTCCTGTACAATTCTCAAATTATTTGCCCGGCTGGGAAAGGACTGAAAATAATGAAGAATTTTGAATTTATTTTTTTTTATATGAAGCAGACAAGTAGCATTTGTCCAGTTTGAGAAGCAGCCCATCCTCAGCTGAGATGGAGGGCAGGGTGAGAGACTAGGTGCCCTGGGGGTGCAGGGGATGCCCGTGGGGTGCAGTGCCGGGGGTCTCGGTGCAGGGGCTGGGGGCTGCCTGCCGTGCTTGTCCTGGCCACCCCCCCAGCAGCCCCCCGACACTGCCGGGTGCCTCCTCCCAGGGCAGGGGCTCAGCCCAGATTTGCTTAGCACCCCTGGATCGCTTCACAAAAGTCTCAAAGCAACCTGTGGAGTCCAAAATTCAAGAGGTAAAAATTCATTCCGAGGGAAGAAGAGAAACCAGAACAAAACAGCAAAGCCCCAAACCAGGATTTTAAGATGAGCTGGAACTTGTGTCACAGGCAGTAAATCTGACAGCTTCTTGCCACCTCCTCCTGGCGTGATTTACTTTGAACTTTTCAGTATAAACAAGGCTAAAACTGTACCCAGGTAGGGCTTTTATGGCCAAGGTCTGCAACTTCCCTGCAAATTACTGCTAGAGAACAGGACAGTAACAGTCCTGTCCACATTTCCCCAGTGCAGAACTGTTATTAACTTACTGAAAATGTACAAGCAGGGAAGGAGAATCAGCTCTCGAAATAAAAAGCAGAAACAAAGCATGAAAAGAAAGAATGAAAAGCATCGTATTAGACCAGAAAATGTATTGGGCAAAATAGTTTTGCTCTATTCTTCAATGCAAGTAAAAAGGATTGGGATAAAATAATGCATGTGTGTGTATATATATATATATAGCTACACAGGGAAATTTTTTTTCTGTTCTGAAATCCAGATCAGTGCAACAGGAAAATAAAATGCTGAGCCACCACACAAACCTCCTGTCTGTCTTTTCTGTGTCAACTCTTACTCGCAGAGAATAGCATTTTGTTTCCTACTGTTGAGGCAGCAGCAACTAAAGTGAATGTTCATATGTGTGGTGAGGCATTTGTCCCTGGAAAAATAACATCTCTCCTTCTATTAACGTTTTAATTAATCCCTTTTAGTTATGAAATGTAACTTTACATTACATAAAAAAAAATTACATGCAGTCTCTTAATCTGCTAATCCTTTCTCCAGACAAGCTGGTTCTTTTTAAATCAACTGCCATTTTATCAACCCAATGGAGCAGAGATCCGGACTCAACTCTATTCAACAATACATTCTTTTCATGAGAGACTGGCCTAGCTAATATGACACCACAAAGGGCTTGAGGAATTCCAAATACCCAGCTCTTTGGATTAAAAGCATAATAATCCCATGCAGTTTTTTGTTCAGAATTGATAGAATGGTTGTATAGTGAGTCACACTTGTTTGAACTTATCAAAGTAACAATATATCAAGCATTTCATAGGATGATATTTTATTTTCTCAGGTTGATTCAACTTCTTTCAAGTCTTTTTTTTTTTTTTTTTAAGTGTGTATTTATGACTGCCAAATGCCCCTGCAGTTAAACAATTAAAACATATAATTAAGCATTGAATCTGATAGCTGTTGTTTTATAACTAGATTTCTATACAGGTTTTATATAGGCATAAGCATTGTTTTTACCAAAACAGTAACAGTGGTACAGCACAGTACACAGCATGTACCAGTGTAAAAGTAATTTATACCATTGTGACTCTTTCCCCTACCCATAGGCAAGCCTTTACTCTATTTCCAGGCTATATTGCAGAGCCAAAGCAGGACAGCTTTTGTGTGTCAACAAGCCCGTTGGGAGACGGAAAACAAGGCTGTTAGAATTAGCGGCCCAGTAGCCTTAATAAAATCATGTGCAAAGCTAAAGCTTTGGAAAGAAGGAGGAGATGGCAGAGCTGTTGCTGTCGGCCCCCACCCACGACCTGCTTCTGCAGCAGCGAAACAGCCCTCCACCCGCAGGAAGGGACTGGGCTCCTGCAACAGTTGTTTTCTGCCAGGCACGGTGTCGTTTTCATCTCCCATTAATGCTATCCTGAATTCAACTGACGTGAGTCTAGCCCACACGCCTCACCGTATTCCCTCCCACTTTGCATTGGATTAAGCGAGAGGAGACTGAGGCCCAACGTTTTCTTTCAGATAGGTTTTATAAGCTTATTAAAAAAGCTATCAGTTGCAATTACAAAACAGATAGCCTCCTAAAGTGAACTGAGATATTCATTACCATATTGCAGTTCTTGTTGGAGGAATGGGTGTTTTTATTACTAATGTGTTTTCTGCTAGCGTCAATAGGACTGTAAGCAAATTTCATGCCTGTGAGCTAGGAGTTAATGGGCTGGAGCACCATGTAAGGACCTGTACTTCAGCTAGCAAGGGAAGAGCACATTACTACTGGAAATACTTGATGGGCTCCAACAGAGCAGCCTTACGAGGGGACTCGTTGGCCATCACTGTCTCTGCAGGCTTCCAGGAGAGCAAGGAACAGGTTTTCCCTTTACACTGAGTGGCACAGGACACTGTGCAACTCACTGCGGCTATGGCCACGTACACGAACCCGGATCACTGGTTCAGTATCTTCTTAAAGCAGGGGTGTGGGAGAACATCTTATTCTTCTCACAGGGCAGTCACAATTCCTTATTCTGAGTAAAAATATACAGAACTTGTCTGGCCAGTGGGGCTGAGCTGGCGAAGTGCTGACTAGAGCATGGCAAAACCAGCCGGAGGCCCTCCAGGGATGCTCATTCACTTGCTGGCCTCCACGTTTTCTGTAAAAACTCGGGACTGAAAGAACCCTCCTGTGCTGTTGCCATCTTACCCCTGCACTGCTCAAGGAGCAGAAATTTCTTGTGGCTGGACTGGTGAGTTCTTAGTCATGTCCCCGCAGAGAACACAGAACTTCCTTTATTTTATTTATGTTTTTGTTTTCATTGTCATAACTCTTCCCTTGAGTTCCCATCCCTCCTACTCCATATGGCATCTCACAAGGGAACAATAGAGAGCTCTTCAGGGGTTTGTACTATAGCTCTTCAGAAGCGGAGTATTCTCTAAGGAGCTGGTTGAATTTTTCATCCCAATTATTTCAATATTTCTACTGAATTTCAAAACTAAATACATTCACAGAAGAATTGGCAGCGTTCAAGTGAATATTTTTCATTTTTACTTTCGACCAACTGCAGAGCTAACCAGAACATTTTGAAATTTGAATCCCTTGCCAATGCCTGCTGTAAAGAAGGGAAATTTGGGAAGGGTGGTGGCAGAAATGCTTGCTAATTTCCCTGTTTCTTCTTTTTCGGTTTGGGGCCTGACCCCAAAACCAGTGAGCCACCTCCTCAGGCTAGAGGAATAAAAGTGTTAATGAGGAAGCAAATACAGTTTAAAACTTCAATTCTTACAGACACAGAAAAAAAGCAAGAACAGCCACAGTTTTTCAGGCCAGATTAGTATGCCTTTCTTTGGCCAAATTAATATTGTTTGCATGCCTCCTTGAAGGGAGGGCTAGGTCCTTCCATACTCCCTCGGTGCCCCTTTAAACAAACACCTCGTAACACTATAGCTATAAATAGCACCGAGGTGGAAATGGCTGGATATGTTTCTATGCCCTCCTTTGTATTCACATTTTTCAAACATACAAACCTTCTCCCCTTTTCCCGCCCTCCTCCACAATGCGTGGTTATATATAGAATATTTATAATAGCCCTATTTCTAAGCAATTTTCACCACTGCCACGCAGCAGGAAGAAATTGAGAAATTGCTGGTTGTTTATTTATTTATTTCTCAGTGAAAATATGCACTTAATCCTGCACAATGTAGGAATATATACTATATATATGGTATGTATTGAAACACATACAGTATATATATATATAGATGCATGTTTGTCTGTGCATTTTAAATGCAGACCATATTGATTTCAATGTGGAACTTATAAAGATGGGAGATATTCTTATCTCTGCAGGAAATAAAGTGTTTTGGGTAATATTTATGGGCAAGATGGTGACCAGCTTATACACCCCATCATTCACAAAGCTTCTTATTTAAGTCAAGGGAGGAACACTGGGGAGCTAACTGTTTGCTAGTAGAAAGGAAATTACAGCCCCAGTACAAAGATCCCACCGCTGTCCCAAAGTCGCTGCAGACCACTTGAAACCAGAGGAGTATATTGTGGAAACACCAGCGTACACTTACCCTCGTCTCCCACCCTTCACTAGGCTTCTGCTGTTGGCAACCATTAATGGGATATCAGGCTTAATGGCTAATTGCTGCATAGCCCTATTAGCGATGCCTCCTCCATGTCACAGGAGAGGGGAAGAGGTTTAAGGGGATCACAGCTCAAGCCAGCCCGACACCGTGGCAGAGGCTGGCAAGGATTTCTGTGGTCTGGGTTTGATGGGGAGCCAGCCACTGCTTGGATGGTTTTAGGGGTAAGGCAGCCACAGATGATGCCACGCACCGTACCTGGGCTCCACATGGCATGTTCGAAGGAGATGGCCTGTAGGAAAAGGAAATGAAATTTATATCATTGAGCTTGGCTTGTGTAGTCCAAAGGTGTGTTTACTTAAGGCTTGCTTCTCATTCAGGACACGCCCTGCCCCCCAAAAAGAGAGGATTCAGATGTTTCCATTTTTTGAAGTCAAGCCCAGGGGGGTAGAAAAAGGGGAGGAGAAAGGCGAAGGGCAAAGCTTCAACTGGTATTTAAGGCAGTCCTGGGTGTTGGATTTATTCCAGGCCTGCTGTCCTCCTGACCTTTATGAGAGCTGTATGAAAAACCATACGGGTTTTAGCACAGTCTAATGCTTGTACAGAGTGTGTCCATCAGATCAGTTGGTTCAAGGCCCTTCTCAGCCAGCTTCCAGCCTCTAGCAGGAGCCAGTAACCGATGCTCAGAGTTCAAGAACACCACCAGTAATGCCTTCACAGATTCCCAGAATGGGGTGTTAACTTCTGGCAACCTGTAGCTTTTGTGTTTGCTAGCTCAGGTGGGCTTTTCTTCTATTTATTAGTCTAGGTGCATTTTAAATCCCTTTTTTTTCAATGGACTTTGTAACCTCCTGGGGCAGTGAGTCCCCCAAATTCATTGTGGGCTGTGCAAGAACCAGGTGAGACTTTTATAAGATTTTTTTTCTAATTCAGAGTGGAAGTTCTTTAGGACTGGGACTTCCCTGCTACACGGAGAACATGAAATATGTAATAGAATAGTAGCAGGTTTTGATCTATTTTTTCTTGATTGCATTTGACAAGTCCTGTCTATCAGCTTAGGGAAATGAAAAAGAGCAAGCATCTATCTCAGCCCTTTTTTCATTGGTATCAGGCAGCATCTGAAGGAAAGCACTATTATTTGAAAGGATTAGACCCTGAAGAATGTGCATGGGACATGAGAAGTATTGAAACACAGTGGGTGATACCAGGAGCATCTGTGATCTAAAAAGCCCTCAGAAAGGCGAGGAAGAATGTGTGGCTGTTGCAATGGGTTCCCTGGAATGTCAAATGAACATGTGGGTGCCACCGGGTGCTGCCGAGAATGCAAAACTGTCTAGGTGGGCGCCAAGATATGCACTAAACAATATGAAACATGCCATGTGAAGCTGCTGCGACAAAGGAGAGGGCTGGGGGCGGGGAGCAGGGTGCTGGAATTAAAACATAGATGAAGCTCCCAGTATGTTTTGCTCTCACTTCTGAAGTATCTGTCTCATGCTGTTCTCCTCTTAATCTGTCAGTTACAGTTAATAGCTGATCAGAGCAGTACTTTAATGAGTCAGCCAGATTGTTTGCATAAACAGTTGCTAGGCTGATGTAACCAACAGCAGTTTGACACTGAATTCTCCCTGTACGACTTACACCTGCACTCTCCCCTCTTTCCCACCCTCTGTGGTGTTTTCTGCCAGAAGGGCACCTGAACGGGCATGGTTAAGTGGTAGGTTGTTTTTTAAAATGTATTTATAACCACGCAGCATCCTTTTCCTTACCCATTTCCTCCTTTCCCACCACCGAGAAGAGATTTTGTGGCTAACGCGCTCCAGGACGTGACTTTAGGTGTAATAATTCACAACTAGAGCTTTGCCCGAGTACTGCCTTTTGCAACTGGGTGTGAATTATTAAGCTCTGTTTCTCACCTCAGAGTGCCTTTATCAAGATTATAATAATAAAGGCAGTACAAGAAGAGCTAAGTGTGGAGCACAACTCGGGAGATTAAATTCAAATGCTTTTCAGTGTGCTCTGACATATTTACAACTTAAACGTTTTGCTTTGAAGTCGTTTCAGGCATTTCATATCAAGGTAATAGTTCTGTCTGAAAAACAAATGTTTGCAGTCTCATTCATTAATTACTATTATGAGAGATTTGAGCAACCCAAGGCTTAGAGCTATACAGGTTCTGATCCAAACCTGTTTTCCTTGGCCTCATCTCAGCACTATTAAAAATGGCTTTCCATCTATGTAGTGCCTTTTTCTGTGACATTCTGAAAGCCCTTGATAAAAATTAATTAACAGATAATGCAAGTCTGTCAAAGCTGGAAAAAGAACCCCTGACTCTTGAAAGGTATTGCTGTGCGTGAAAATCTGGCCAGAATGATGTCAGAAAACTTCTGGTGACACTACCATGCTTGAAAATGTACCTTTTAAAACAGCTTTAATGTAATGCTGTGTGGGCAAAGTGAGCATTCAATATTATTCTCTTCCACAGATGGGGAAAACAGTCACCAAGTGACTAAATAATTTGCTCGTAGTCACAGAGGAGAAGAACACAGTGTTCCTCATTCAAGCCACATGCCTTTCTTATTCCTGTCCTGCGTACTCAACACGGTATGGGGACTCTAAAAGTTAAGATCTGGACGTCTTTTGAGAGCTCACGGTCCCATACACAGTTCCCTTTCACTGAGTTGTGCTTGTACCCTGGCTAAATTTCAGTTTGCCAAGTCACTTTTGATATTCCTAAAATTATGCTCTTGTTTTGGACTAGGTATTCTTTCCTGCTAGACTCAAGTAAACCTTAAATATTGCACACTTTAAAAGGCTGTAGCATTCTATTGTTGAAATTTTTGCTTTGCAAAAGTTAAGATTCCCCTTTTAAGTCACAGGTGAGAGACACTGAGATCCTCCAGAGGACATGGAGCCATGGAAATGCCATCAAGTTACTGGTACTAATGAACACAGAGGATTTCTTGTAGCTCCTTTTAGGGCATTTGGACATTGTTCAAGCACACCTGAAGAGTCAAAACCTAGTGAGGTCACTGTACATGGCTGCCTGCCCAAGAATATTGGCACAAAGAAATTGGCACCATTTTGATAGAAAATGGACAGGGATTCACTTGACTTGTGCACTGAGAGGGAGTGTGATCAATGCCATGTGTAATTTACTTTCAGAGAAAGATGCATAAAGAATCTAGTATAAAAATCTATAAAAATTGGTTACTTAAGTGTTGTTTTTTAAATAGAAAATAACTTACACAGCAGTTAACATTATTTTGACATGACTTTAATTCATGTTCCTTCTGTATTTTTGATCCTGTGTGTTATTCAGCATGATGACAATTGGACTTTTTGTGGCTGAAATATCAGATATATGTGGACATGACTCCAAAAGTTCCTTCTGTAATGCTCTTCTGTTCACAGTTTGTGATCTCCTGGGCCTATTTTTTAGAGATGCTGAGGATTTAAAGTGGCATTTAAAGTACACAAGATGTTTCAGCTTCTACAGTCCCCAGGTGAATGACTATGTTTGGGTGTGGTGAAGTTCTAAAGATGAAAAAAAGGAAATTTCATTAAACAAAAGCAAGTACTGAACATCTGCTGAAATTCCTGTTGTCTTTTTCTCTCAGCCAGTGTATAGGTAACCGAAAAACCTCTAAGTGAACCCTTTTGATTAGAATTATCTTTCCAATGGAGAACACATTTTTTTGGATAGGAGTGTTTATTGGCTGACAATGGCTGCTTTCCTTGAAGGGCTCCTTTGGGCCAGCTGGAGCTCATGGAGGAGGGCAGGCGGTAGGGATGCTGGAGGAGAGGAGCCAGCTGGGCCACCTTGGGTCTCGCAGAAGTATGACTTCAATGCCCCAGAGGAGAGCTCATCCTCCCTGCACCAAGGTATGCCACTCTGGCCTCTTCTAAGTCAATTTTGATGGTGTTGACTGTAAAATGTGTTTAAATGAATGTCCTGGAAGTTGATTCATACAAGTGGACCTGTGGAGTTGAGTGTTACAGAGGCTTAATTGAGGCTCCTTTGCCTTAATTTTCAGAGGACAGACCTGGTTACCTCCAAACAGCTTTAGAGAGAGATGGGAGTGCTTGGAAACTGTGTAAATCAAACCAGTTGTTATTTATTTAAATTTTTAAAAGTCTGAATTACACCAGCACCTCTCTGATTGAGAAGGTTTATTACAGCAGTCCTTAGGGAGCTGCTTGGAACAGATGTCCCATGTGGATGGGAAGTGAAAGTCTTCCTCTGGCTGTTCCCAGTTACTTCCCTTTCTCAGGTAAAGTGAAGGTTTTCCATGCTCTGGGCCTCTCCTTTGCCCCCAGATTATCAACCGAGTCTGTACTGCTTTTGTGCTTTTCATACTTGTTGGAAATAGTAGTGGTTCTGGGTTAGCAGAACTACAGGAGCCTGATTTCTACCACCGTTTCCGTGTAGATTTGCTAATGTTGATTAAGAGTGAACTTAGTCTTTCTCTCAGTGGTGGCATTCATAGTGTTGCTTGCCTTTACCTGGTACCTATTTTATTGAGATTTTCATGGAATTAGGGATCTTTCAGGAGCTTACTGCATGTTCTTGGTTTATTTGAAAGTAGCCAGAAAGTTAAAAATTTGGGAAGAGGTAGGAGAACACAGACTGTAAGAAGCCAATATGTATCATTTTGCTGAGAAACCAAGCTGAAAAAAAATGCTCATTTTTCACTGTCTGTGTTTTGGTTACTTTAGTCCTGGTATTTGTGAGGAGTGTTTTGCTTTTATTTTCAATATTTCTTAATGAAAGAATGCAAGATGATAAATAACCCAAATGTAAACTATGGCTTGGCCAGGTCAATTTTATTTTTGTTATTATTGGTACCAATACTATATCTATTGCATTTGTGTATGTAATAGCACCTCCCAACCTTTTTCTGGTTGTGGTTCCTTACAAAGAAATTTTTTTTTTTGCCTCATACAACCCCTAATTGAAATCACAGTAAAACTCCAATGACTTGCATAAATATAAGATGAAATTGTATTTCGTCTGCATTTGTGATTTTTTTGTGTAAGGACTGCTGGCCCGTGGGCAACAACTAAGATCCTTTCTCCCCCCCTCGCACCGGCTATATTCTTGATAAATACATAGGAGGAGGTAGTCCCTGCTGGAGTACTTATAGACTGAATAAACAAAGCACAGAAGGGGAAACAGGCATTGGCAAAGCAAGGTAACACACGCACAGTTAGTGGCTGGGCTCAAAGGACAATATACACCTCATGATGCTTAAGGTAGTGCTGCAACCTCTGGTCTCGGCTGCCCTCCCTATAGGTACCCTATAGGTGCTTCCTCCCCTTCATCCACCCGTAGTCACACTCACTCCTGCTCCTTCTTTCACATGCGTTTCTGCTAAAATATTCACCGGGAGTGTGAAAGCAGCTGCTCTTGTAAAGAAACAACCTTGCGAGTTATTAAGAAAGTGTTTCCAGTAGTTCAGGTTTCAGCGTGTTGTTGTGAGTAGCCACTGATATTTTCCATAAAAAATGCCTGAAGGGAATTGTGTGTCCAGTCTTCTGCTTAGCACTGTTGTGGGATGAAGTCAGTGTACAAAGGGTTAAAGATTAATGGGGCTGGATATGACAGGCTGATGTGCTTTCCAAGTTATCAGGATAAACTGAAGCTCATTATAAAAGGGATGAGCTTGAGCTGTCTGTAAAATACAAGTACCTTAGAGGAGGGTGGGGCCGCTTTCTTAGGGAGCTTTAGGGAGCAGAGGCAGGAAGGAAAGCTGGAGGTTTTATTCCTCCCAGTCAATAGGTCTGAGGATGGCTGCTTGCTCATTTATTATTTCTTTAGCGGGGCTATACTGGATAATCAATATGCTGCAGAGGAGGTTTTGATAGTGTTCGTACATCCTGGGTGTGGTATATGGGCTAATCTGAAAGCACTGCTCTGAAGCTTCGGTGTTTTTTTGCTAAGCTGCCAAGACAGATCCCTATAAGTGGCTGGGGTTTTATTTTTTTTTTTTTTTCTTCTTCTCTTTCTTCTTCCCGAGGCAGGGAGTGGGAAATGGCTGCCTTGCTGAAAGAGTCTCAGTGAAGCTTTGTGTTTTACATCTATCATGATTATTTTCCGCATCCAGCCTATTCAAAAGGGTGAGATTCTAGAAACAGGCATCATATCTGTGATGCAGAGAGGCTGAGCATTTCTTTCTCTGTCTATAGAAAGCCTATAGACCTGTGCTGTGTATCTAAGCATATCTGCCCCGCGAAGCGCTGGGCTTCTCAGCCCCCCCTCCCAATATGTCAAGTTTAAACCTTTGAAACACATTATTTTCATGCTCTGCAGGGACTTTTACAAGAGGATCAAGATACTTCTCTAGTGTATTATAGGGAAAGAAACATTATTCCCTTTAAAATAGAAGTATTGGAGAAAAAAAAATGCTTACAAGTGCACTACAATTAAGTATCATGTTTCCTAGCATAGTATAAGTGCTCTTGCAGGCAGGCTCCTGTTCTTTATAGTGCTCTTGAACCTGTGCGAAGTCCTGCTGAATTCAGTCTGAATTGGATATTCAGCTGAAGGTAGGATCTGACTGATGATACATCTTCCAGTTAGGCAGCAAACACTGCAAAATGAGTCAACTTCGGTCTCCATTCTACACCCATCTTGTGAAAAACTAAATGGGGAGTATCCAGCACTGGGAAGTATAGCAGAGGTCACAGAATATTTCTTTTGATGTGTTGGGTGCAGCCTTGGGATCACAGCTGTAATGCTTTTTAGGTGTCTCTCTTTTCCATGTTGGGGTCTTTCACAGTTAAGTGAATTCTAGTTGCCCAGAGCGATGCAGAGCTCTCTGGTCTCGCCCCTCTGTGAGGAGACCTCACCCTGTGCCTCAGTCTCCCAGGTAGGATAATGGGGAAGGAAGATTGCCGGCATTCTTCAAGGGACTTGGAGACTCTGCGAATGCAAAGTGGAATTTATTATTACAGTATATTAGATCTTTGCAAACCTGTAAAACAGAGTGGGGAGTTCAGCTTAATAGAAAACTTCCCTTGGTCAAAATAGAATCTCAAATTATTTTTAGATTTTTCTTTCAAAAATACAATTGATAATATTCCCTATTGAATAGGAACTATAAATGGTTTCAAGTACCCAGAATCCATTTACTCTTGTAGGTTCCTGACTGTAGGCCATACAGTGTAAGGATGTCCAAAGTAGCTCTGCTCTTAGAAATGTAGATCATTTACCTAGTGTTGGCTTTCTTTTGTCTTTTCCATTACCTCCAGATACTTACATGAAGAAAATGCAGCTTTCTGGTTTGGGTACTCAAATATTAGGAATGTCACACTTCTAAGAAAATAAAGAAAAATGCCTTCAACATTTCCTCCTAGATTTTCCAGCCTCTTGGCCACCTATCCTCTTTCTCCTTGCTTGACTTTGTCCTAGTTAATATTCCAACAGGTGTTTCCTTTTTTCAGCGGAATTTTTTAGGCCGATGTCTCAAGAGGCCTTCTGCATAATAATGCTGTATTCATTATGTGGCAGCATTACTGGGAGAGAACTTTATTTTCTTAACCCCACCACTTCCCCTTCATTCAGCAAGCGTGGGGGGTGGAGGAGGGAGCGAGTTGTGATTCTCAGCATCTTCTGCTACTTTGTCTTTTGATGAGATGACCGCATGGTACCATTTCAGATAAGGCCTGCTGGGAGGGTGACAAGTATTAGGGGAGGGAGAAGTGAGGCAGAAAGTCTCTTCCACAGTTTGCAAAGCATCTCAGCTTCTGATTCCTGTTTAGCGTTCCTGTTGAGAGACCATTGGAAATGATAGAGTTAAAAATAAAGAAATTAAAGCTTATAGGCAAAAGAGACTCATCCCTTTGTGCCCCCTGGTGCATTCTGGTATTGCTAGAAATTTATTGTGGTGACATTTTGGTTTGAGGGTTAACAGGAGCCACTTGTTAATTCCTACAACGATTTGAAAGACGTGTTGAGGTGATTTCTCTGCCTCTTGTGAAATTCACCCCTTTCTATCTCTGAATGATGCTGAGCCATTGCTGCCAGAGTGCAATGATGTTATACGTGAACATAAAAATAGAGCAAATGTTTTGTTTCAAGATTTTACCAAGGCCGATACCTTTTGAAAAGGAGGGTGGGGGGATTTAAGAACTATGTGCCAAAGCTTCCCCTTGCTCAGGTTTCACAGTGCGTGAAATGCTGGTCTGTACTACTGTTGCACTCTGTGCAATGGTAACTATGAGTTTGGTTCATTTCCAATAAAAAACCCAGGAGGGAAGAACAGTAACAATGCAACAGTGTAAGATCCTCGCATTATTCAAGGATTAGCAGGTTATGATTTGTCCCAAACTGACCAAAGCAAATGGTATTGCCACCAAGCCAAAACAGTGAAATTCATTGCCACGTGGCATCACCAAAGCTGAGGGCTTAGATGGCTTCAAGAGAAAATATGGCATTTGGAGGCATATCCAGAGATGCAACAGTAAATGTGTATGTACGCACAGATTCAGAGACTGATGCGTACCTTCATGCTACAAGACATGAACTTGACCTAGGAGGTTTCCAAGTTGTTTATTTCATAACTGCATTAGTAACTGATGGGCCAGCCTGTAGAGCTTCATGTCTAGAATAAGCAGGAGGAATAATGAATTCTCTCAGCCCTGTAGATTTTGCCTTTACACATGTATATTAAATAAACAGTTGTCTGCAGAATAGTACCACTCTGCGCCTATCAAGAATATTAGAAAAAGCAAAAGACTTGTCAATTAAAGTTTCAGGTTAGCTTTGAACCACCTTGCTTGCCCCGGGTTCACTTCTATTACCCACTCCATTTTGAGACCCCCAAGGCATATCACTTGCCTTTCTTTCTCCACTGCCTCTGCTACCTCTCTGTAAGACAGAATGAAGAGCTTCTATTTTTCCATCCCTTTACCAATACTTTCATAGTAAACTCTTTGGAGCAGAGACTGAATTAGCCTGTGTGTACACCCACCAAAACAGAACACTGCTCTTGTACCTGTGACTGTTGGAAACAGTATGATGCTTCACTATTATCTGCTTTTCTGCATGCTGCTGATAGATGGATTGCACAAAGGCAAGCTGAATTTCTTCTCCTTTTGTGAAACAGGGGGGTGTCCCCATTAGCTGGGTGCCCTCACTTCATGACAATTCCCTGTCCTATAGTGAGATAATACCTGCTAGGGGTTAGGAGATCTTGAAGGAAGAAAACAGAGTTTTGCTGCTGTCTGCAAAGAGTTTTCTTTTTCTTTTCTTTTTTTTTTTTTTTTTGCTAGTGAAGTGACCAATAAAGAAGTCCTGGCATTCTGTGTGTTGGGCATTGATTAGTGGGAAAAGAAGCTTAGATAACCCTTCTAACCCACGTCGCTAAATCAGGACCGTATGTACCAATATTTTCTTGTATACCATATATGTAGAATATCATGTAATTATGTATTATGTATGGCAGAGAGCGTAAGGAAAGAGGGATGTGAGTGCTGAAGCTATATAGCCTATGAATAGATTAGGTTCTTCTGTTATAACTCCATTAAAAATTGAGTGCATAGTAATGTTGTGCTATTCTTAGTACAGGTAACTTTTTAAAAGGCTAAGACCAATAAATCTACTTGCTGTTGCAGAGCTCCTAGTTCTAGCATGGAATGGGGTAGGTGACCCCAATATGATGCTACAAATTATTGGAAATAAGACAATTGCAATTCTGGGAACCTTTAATATTGATTGCTTAAGTAAATCATCTGTTATATGGCAATCTATTTTGAACCGTATACATTGAACTGAATTAATAAGTGAACTGATCAGATTCAGATGTTTAAAAAAATGCAACACTACTCAGTTTGGTTGATTGGGTGCTTACAAACAAATGTAGGAGTTGAAGATGAGATTACCATATGTACTTAAGGCTTTTTTCTTATATAGTGTGTTAGCCAGACATTAAAGACAGGGTCCTCCGAGAGACTGTAGCAATTATTGTGGCTATAATTTCTACAATACAGCCAAAAAAATATTTTCACAGCAGAACTTTCTTTCCCAGGCTACTAATATATAAAATTATTAAATCCAAAGAATCATTAAACCAGATTAGATTTATTCTATTTGTTTACTTGGACAATGGCAGTTACAATTTATGTTCTTGCCAAGCTAATTGTGAATTCCTAGCCTACTGATACATTATTTTGGTGTTTGGATCGTGTTTGGATCTCTGGCTCTTTAGAAAGATGCTTTTTGCTTGGTCATCCTTGTAAATATGCTTATGAAAATTCTGATACATGTGAATAGCCCTTTTGAATTCATTGGGCCCACTGAAGTACGTACTGGGAGGATCTAAACTATAGACTGTGGGATACTCTGAATCCTGGCTGCAACTTATCCTATTGGATATGTATAAATACTTCATATGTTTACATGGCTCATACATACAGTAACATTTAAGAAATTTGTCACAAGTATAAATTTTTTAATGGTTAAAAATATTGACCAAGTTAAATGTCTCTGTATCACAAAATCTTCATTTGGAGAGTAATATGTTCCTGTTTCTTTAAGGTGGGCTTTGCGTTATGCAGCTATTACAAATGTTTTTCAATATTACAAATTATGAATAAATATAATTACTTACTGATTCCATCCTTTATGTTTACATTGCGTAATTACTAACCACTCTTGATGCTTCATAATAATTGACTTTATATTGATAAATAGATTAGCTAATACAGTAAATGATTATTCCCCAGTAAATGAATCAGTATGCTTTTGACTTCAAGTGCCATTAACAATAAATGCATGGATTCAGGACAGCTTATGCATTTTACATTAAGCAGCCCCTGAATAAACACCCGGAAAGCAGGGACCAGCGCCCAGGGTTGTTCCTCCTCCCCCACTGTGCACACTAACCACTTGCTCTGCTCCTCCTGAACCTGCTTTTGTGTTCTTTGGTTCCTAAACCCACTGCTGTCCCCACAGCATGGATAGGCTTTCCTGGAAGGTTCTGGAGTTGTTTAAACCCTTTCTAAGGGTAAGGACATGTCAGAATGGACTTCTGGGTGAATGCTCTATCCACTGTGTCGCTGCGTAAAATGCAGATGTCACTACCCACCTCTCTGGTAGCTGTTTTTTTCCCCAAAAGATAGTAGAGTAGTGCTCTCACGCTCTCTCTCTCTCTTGTTTGGTTTTTTTGTGAGCAGCCTAGCCAATTACTGTAGTATTGGTACAGTCCAAGCACATCCAGGGAAATTAGTATCAGTGCAACTAGTTTCTGGAATCTGCAACAGATCTTGAGCTTATGGGACCCATTTGAGTCAATTCTGGATGCCGGCTTGCTGCAGAACTGAAACGCAGGAACTTTCCGATAGAGAAAGGGGATTGAGGCTCCTCCCCTGGAATAGCTGGCTACCAATCAAGGCAATTTTGGATCCATGTTAGAGACTTAGGTACCTGAAGACCCCCTAAGTCTTTTTGGGGTCTGACCCAATCTGCTGAAGGAGTTGACAGTCAAAATGATTTATGGGAGTAAATTCTAGACCATATGTTGAGTGAAATGTTGGCTCCATTGAAGTAAGTTGTGGGGGAGGCAGGGACACTGGCCTGGATTTCATGGCATCAGGTTTACAGCTGCTGTCTGCATGTGGGAAGGGCAATGGGATATAGAAAAAATAACTCTTCTCACTGGCAAAGAGAACAGAGCAAGCTCTGAGCCTTAATTCCACTGCTCATTAAGTCAATAGTAAAATCACTGTTTTAAGGGAACTGAGGATTGAACCTAGTAATGACAATCTGATTTCCTGTGTCTGTCACATGATCTGGGGTTTAGTCATTTGAAGTCCCATCCCTTTCCTTTCTCTCCTCTTTTGCAGTCACTTTATTAACCATAATTCTGTCTAGATGATATATGGGACCTCAAATATCAACATACATTATATAACACATAAACATGCTATTCCAGGCTCATTACAGCAGTAGGATTAGGGGGAAAAAAAAAAGGGGGGTGGGGGGAAAGAAGCCAAAATTAATGCAACAAAATTGGAATCAGCCTTTAAATGGATAGGAATTGTAACCTGACATTACAGTTCTATAGCATTGCATCCAATTTGCTGGGTGCCTGCAGTTGCTTTATATTAGGGTCCCAAATCCTGGAAATGTTTTAGCATGTGCTTAACTTTAAGTAAGGTAAATCATTCCCATGGCTATACTTTCTGGCCTGTGACTCTGTTAGGGTGAATTTGTAGCTGAACTCGGAAATCCCTAGACTTCTGCTGCTTTGCAATGCATTTCAACTCTTCCAGCTCCCAAAATTAGTATTAGGTGCATGTGTAAAATGATAAAGATCCTTATTGTACTGTGGGGAGAGATATCTCTGCTCAGCTTCAGGGGATGGAAAAACTTCTCATTGTCCTTTAAAAGGATGAGTTATTTTCTGGATCAGGTACATAGCTATAGGATCAAACCTCAAGGTTTTTGACTGGCAACCACACTGCTGGAAATGTTTTCCTTTGCAGAAACACAGTACGTGTAAGTCAAGTAAACTTCTAAAGGCATTATGGAACTTACATGCCAAGAAGGGATTTAACTTGATGCTAACATTTGAGCACTTTTTTTTAAAAAAAGTTTCGATAGCTAGTGCAATTTTATGTATTGAACCAGGCTGATGGTTGCTTTGTCTAAAGCAAACAGGGTGTTTAGTTGTTTTCTTTTTCCTTGAAACACTGACATTACCCTTTTCTCTATTTTTTTTTCCTTGCCATATTTGATTGTTTCATTTTCTTCATGCCTTAGATCAGCTAATCTCTTTCAATATTTGGTTCTGATAAGTCAAAGAAATATGACATCTTGGTATGACATCATAATGTTATAATTCAGCTATTGTCCTTGGTGATTTTTCCCCACATGCTTAAGTGAAAATGCAATAAAAGGTTTTTTTGGGTATGAAAGATGACTGCAAATTTGAATGCCAGTGAAGCAGACAGATGTTCATGACAAAGCAGGACTGGAAGGAACACAACAGTCTATCATCTGCTTTGCACCACAACACTGGCTATCAAGGACCTCGATAAGAATATGGATCTTATGTGTCTGTGGCAGCCTATTATGTTCACCTTGGTGATTAGATCTGGGATACATGAGTACACCAGACAGCAAAAGCATGTTTATTTATGGTCAGGTGAAGGAGGACTGTAGAAAGTACGATGGCTCCAGAGACTTTTGGATATTGGCATAGAGAATTGGCCTGCATGGACAGAACTAGGAACCACTCTGTCCTCCAAAGGTAAATGTACGGCATATGCTAATTTACCCTAGCTTTGTGTGAGATCTTTTTTAAAGCACAGCGTGAGAGAGCAAAGCAATCCAGGATGGGCAGATGGTATGAAGGAAATAGTTGCCTACAGCTGCTGGGAGCAGCAAATAACAAAGCAATAGCAGCCAAAACATAGGCACATCCAACTATGGGACAGGGAAAGCAGCGACCTGGAGTTTGGGAAAAAGAGTGAGATGTGGGAACAAGTTCAATTTGCAACATTTGGTTAATGGCGGGTCTGTCCATGAGCTAAAATATCATCGTGTTGGTTTTTATTATTCTCCCACACTGCGTTTCATAGAAAATCAGTAAAGAGTTAGCAACTATGAACCATTATGTTCTAAATTTTGACAGAATAAGTTGACTTAGACCTTATTTTTCTAACCAGCTAAACAAGATTGAATCCTGAGAAGTGTTTCTGTGACTCCAGGATTTAGTATGAGCTGTTGACTCTCATCCAGACCAGAACAACTCTGTTCTTCACTATCAACAGAGCTGTTGTCAAGAAAGATTTGGGAACAAATGAGCTTGAACCTTAATCTCTCCACAGAGGTACAGTAGAAAGCATACTTGCTCACATTTCTCCAGTGTCCACCTATTGTGTAGTCCTTAGGCAAACTAACCTTTTAGAAAACAAAGCCTGTGGTTGTGATATAATCAGTTTTTTTCTGGGTGCAGAGACACATGAAATCAAGACCCCTATGGAATGGTTCCATGAAATTTGACAATAATAAAGCCAGCAATGGAAGAATTTACTGGTGAACCTAGAGTGCTTACTAGACAATAAGGTTATTTCTTTTTTTGATTTTTTTTTTGTAGTGATCTTCTAGAAATCTATAGCAAGACTTTGATTGTATTAAATTACATAAAATGGGTATGCCTTTAGACTAGTGATCATTCCCAATGAAGACTGGAGCTTTTCTATAATTTGGGTGAAAGGGGTAGATCTATAGAATTCCTGTTGCATCATGGAAGCCATTCAAAAGGTTTCTCATTTCTGTTTACAAAGAGGAAAAGCTCGTGCATTAATTGAGTTTTCCCACATGACAAGTCAGATGTGATATATTCTTCATTATGGTGCCGCACTGAACCCTGACTTGGTGATAATTTGGAATTCATATTTTGGTCTACCGAGCAGGCGTAGTTAAATTTGCTCATAGGTAATAAAAAAACCCCATGTATGACGTCTTTCTAAGGAATTAACATCTATTTTGCAAACTGAAATAAAATATGTTAGGATTTGTTTTGGGGGAAGAGGTTATGCAATGAACTGCAAGTATGAGCCAAAGCCTTGTGAAATGCAGCTTCTTAAAAACTTCTTCTGGGGACTGGTTCCCCTTCTTCTTGGCTATAAAAAGTGTGATGGATATTTGAATTTCCTTGTCTTGCTGTACTCTCTATCTGGGAAAGAAGTTGTTTTTTCTTAAAACCTTTGAGTACTTTTGGGAAAGTGATGGTCTTGCACAAGTGTCAGTTCCCACGATCATGAAACAGCTCCATTCCAAATTTAAAAGGGCCTCTTTTCTCATTTAGCCTGGGGGGTGGTTCATTTTTTTCTCAGTTAGGTTTTGGAGGTGTGCATTTGTTGTTTTATTATTTTGGTAGACTTACTTTTTGAGAGTCTAGAGCATCCTCTGTGATGGGATTGTGAAAATGTCTTACCTCAGGGCAACCAGAACATGGATGACTTTAAATGTGTGAAAACTTAAGAACCGACATCATATATGTTGGTTACTTCTTTCTTTTTATAGCTAGGGAGTTGATAGTCAGAGAGGACCTGATGGGAGTTAGATGCCTGTGACAGTTAGAAAATCCCATTTTCTCATGGCATTTTTCTATGCATTCTCTGTTACATTATGTGGTTTTCCCTGCATCTTCAGTTATTCCATATAACACTGTGGTCTCAGATGTGTTCTCAAGATAGTTCTCTGTGTCATACAAGAAGTTTAGGACTCAGCTTGAAGAGAGAACTTATGCTCTTAGATGGAAGAACAAGGTTTTGAAAACAGAATTATCCCTTCTTTGAGTCCTTTAAAAATCGTGTTTTGTAATCAGTAAGAGGTGGATTTATGATGTGAGAGACTAAACAATCCGTACCTCTCGTTTATCACTAGCATCACACTCTCCTGCATTCCTCCTCTGCTCCTCTCATGGTGATCATCTTGACTGCTCTTAATCATAGCACACATGCAATATCAGGGGGCGATGTGACCCATTAGGCAGTAGACCTGGCAAACTGGATACACGACCGTTACGGCTTTATTCCCACTGCAACTCCACAGCCTATTAAAAGGCAAAATAATTAATTAAAAAAATAGTTTGCTGCTCTGATAGGATTTGTGTGACATGTGGCAAACCTTAGGAAGAATATTGAAAGATTTTTTTGTTGTTGTTGTTTTCACAGAAAATAAGTAGTTAATTTAAAAATCCCTCTCATTTGAAGACCAGTCTTTTATGATAATGAACATCCTGCATCTAAAACATTCATTCTTTGCTTTACAAGTTCTGGGGGGAAAGACTCTGGTTCTACAAGAAACTGAGTAGAATGATGTATTTTGTTGATTGAGTTTCTGCATGTGTTACTTCTATGGGGTGTGGTTTTGTTAGATTCAAAATCTCCTAATTAAGCCAAAGGAATTTGGTGTTCTATGTAGCGTTGATTGGTACTAGTCAGACTACCAAACAATAAAAAAAGATCTGCTCTATTAAAACAGAAGTAGCACTCTTACAGAATGGAAATTTTGGTGATCACCCTTGCCACTGCTATTTCTTTTTTTTCTGCTCTGTAGTATCGTAAACCACCTTTTGAAAGACTTCTTTTATGAGATCATTTTTGGACAACGTAGCAACAGTAAGGTAACAACACCTGCTTTTTTAGTTTCTAGGATACATTGGTGCCAGGTGGGAAAAGAGTGGGAGATCGAGTCCTTGCAACAACCTTTGCAACTGGATCTTTACAGCAAGCAAGAGAGACAGCGAAAAATAGTCAACATTATTTCAGCACAGTGGGGAAGAAGGGATGAAAGCTCTGCAAATGAATTCATTGTGACAACCTTTGTGAAGAATCTGAGCGTTTGATCTTTTAAAAGATTTAATAATTCTTTTGATAGATTAAAGAATAAACTGGGTGGGAGGAGGAGAGGAAGTTAACTTTATTTCCCTGAATCTGTCAAAATAGTAAATAAAAAGAGCAAATCCCTAAATTTAGTAAGCTTCTCCCCACACCACCTTTTTTTTGAATGTTGGCTGCATGTCACATTCTAGTCCGAGCATTACGTAAATACTTAGAAATATGACCCTTTAGATAAAGATTGTGGACAATGATCTAATGTGCTTATATCCAATGGAAATTGATCTAAAAAGCAAAGTAACTGAATGCTTGGAAATCAGTATTTCCACTATGTAGCAATTTATGAAGTGCTATGCGTCTCCAGAAAGCCAGACCTTCAATCACAGTCTTGTTGGTTTTGTGGGGCTTTGTTGCTGTTTGTTTGTTTTCCATGCTTTACCCATTTATTCTATCACTTGCTGAGGCCTCTAGGTATATGAGTACTGCAAGATTTTCCCTGGCAAATATCTTCAAATGGCCTCCAACTGATGAAGCCAAACGCTGAAGGTTTTGCACTGATACTACTAAACTATATGTTAGAATAATTTTTGGTTTCTTTTAGCTGGAAAAAGTTTGTGTCTCAGACCCCATTCTTAAAGCCAACTCAGATTCATGATGCTGCAATGCAAAAATCAAATTCCTGTTAAAATTTTTTGAGGTATTGCTTAAAAAAGCACCAAACAACAAAACACAAAGCCCCAGGAATTTAAAATGGTTGGATTTTTCTATTAAAGGACCCGGTACTACTCTTTTAAAACAAGGGCATTATCTCTGTTGCAGAGGATGATGTTTTGGGGGAATCAAACCTCTCTCATTTGAAGAAGTACTTATTCCTAAAAAGTTAACAGAGGATTTTTCGGTTTAGGCTGGCCATTACGGTACCTTTAGCTGACAACAAACAAAAGACAGTTTTGACTGCTAACAGCTGTCATGTGCAAGTAGAAAAGGGTAGGAAGACTGTATAATCATTTCCTCAGTGAATGCTGAACAGCCTTTCGTATGATAAGACCCCAGGGTCCTACAGAGTGAGCCAGAAACTCATCTGGACCAGAGCTGAACAGGAAGGGCACTCAGTATAGGCATCTATTTCAAAAGACTCCACATAATGAAGATTAATTAGTCCTTCTTTACCAATCTAAAGTTAAATATGCATATCCAAGGCCTTGGGCTTCCTCACACTAGCAAAGAGTTTCCATGGAAAGCTAGGAAGAACAAAAAGTGGTAGACAGAAGAAAGATCAACTCCCCTGTAAAGTTACCTTAAAAAACATCCCAAGATTGACTTTGCTTATTCACATACAAATATAAGATGCCGTAACGTGTACTTCCAGCACAAAGCAATCTAGGAATAAGCTTATATGTCTGTCTGCACTAATGCAGCTGGCTACTCCAACCGCATTATACATAATCATCTTTCCAGTGGCTGAGGGCATCACTTCTCCTTTATTTCATGCACACCATATTCAGATGCATGCAATATTCTTCTCTTTCCTAGAAAAAGGACAAATGTATGTATCTATGTCTTCGTTTTTTTTCAACTTGAGTCTGTACTGTGAGCTAGGTTTTGATTGGACTTCAGAGTTTTGCAGTGGTAGCTTTTCTTTCTAATCGGATTTCCTCTGGGACATTGCTTGGTGTACAGCTCAAACTCAGTCTGGAGTGATCTTGTTCTTTGATCCTACAGTTTCAGACTAGGATCTAATCTAATCTCCTTTCAGATGGCACCAATGGGGAGTAAGACACCAATGCAGCATGTACTCAAGTTGAGGATGTTGGAAGGGGATAGGAACAACCTGCTTGTATTTTTCCAGCTGAAGGATGCATTCAGGTAGTTGGCAGAATGAGGGGCTGTGTCTAATGCAATCAGTAGCAGAGGCCGTTGCAAAGGCAGAGTAGTGGGTTGACTTTATGAAATACTTATTAGGTACAGACTGTCCCCAGCTGCTACTTTAGAAACAACAGGCAGTTGCTGTCAGCACAAAGAAAACTTGGGCCATGAGTGGAAAGGGAGCTGAGCCCTGGCTCCTCGCGGAGTGTCTCCAGCACCTTTGGGCACGCAAAATCCTTGTAGCGTCTTATTGTCAAGGCTGCTGACTGCTCTCATTAACTTCAAGTGGAATCGAGTGCTCAGCACAATGGAAACCCAAGCCCTTCACTTCTTTAAAGTGATCTTTTGGGTTTCATATTTATTTGCAAAACAGGGTAATGTATCTTGAAAAAATGTTTTTCTCCTTGCGCAGAGTTTTAGGTAGACCCATCTAGGAAACGCATGTTCTTCTAGCACAATAGCAACTTATGAATAAGATCATACTTGTATTTGCATTAACACGGCTGCCTTCTCCAACCAGTTTTACATAATCTCCTTTTCAATGGGTAAGGGTGTCATTTCCCCTTCATTTCATACAACTGTGCTTTGAAAATGTAGGGAGGAAGTATTTAAAGAAAGTCCGCATTTTATGAAAGGGAAAATTGCCGGCGTTCCTTTGTGTGTCTCAGTAGGATTTGGATAGATTACTCATACTTAAAAAGGAAGGGAGCTTTTGCTTTCTCTTCTCCTTTTTTAAAAACTTGCATTAACATGATGTATTGACATATTACAAAATCCAAGGAATGTTGGAGAGCAAATCAACCACGACTTTGTCCACAAGTTGCAACAAATTCTTAAGACGTCGTCGCCTTCTGAAATAAAATTGTCACATTTTGGATACAGGCAACTTTTATAACGACTAAAGTTTCACATATTAGGTAGGGACAACAGCATGCTCTCTCTCACTTTTTCTTTCTGCTTAAAAATTTATTCTGTTTTTTCTTTTTCCTTTGATCCAATAAGCTTGGTACGAATGCAGCACATTTTAACAATTTTCATAAATCAAGCAACTGGAATAGATTTTAATACAGAATTGTATTACTGCAAGAATGCAAGGCATGCAGGCTCTAAGCACTAACATTTCTATTACTTGAATGGAAGCCAATGCTTTAGCTGTAAGCATGTTAAAAGAAAATAATTCTCTTCTACGTTTCTGGGGTCTCTGATGTCAAAAATCCTCCCTGTAAGTAACTTGCAACTTTTTCAAAGTTGTCATTGTCTCATGGGTGTTACGACTGGTCAGTCACAGGTTTGAAGAGTATGTTTTATTCTTCATGGTCAGATATGGAAGTCTATTGAACTATTGTTCTCTCTCTGACATTCTTTGATTAAAAAAGTCATGTAGAAGTTCAATATCAAGCTTCAATGCTGTAAGGAGCTATTAGTTTAGTGGTACCTTTTCATAAAGTTTTTCTATACTTTATAGGACATATATTTATATTTGCTGATCACCCTTATGTCAAACTGACACTTGCTAATCAACCATTGTCAATAATTGTCATTCTTGTGAAGGACACGTCATCCTATGAGGACATAAACACATTTTATACACTTACATACACTTTGCGCATGTGTCTATGAAGCTTATGTGCATATGTTTATATTTACAAAGGACACTTATGCTAACATACTTTTTTTATACTTTCGATATGTCTCCTTTCTCATTTGTTGCTCTCTTCATTTATCAAATGCTGCTCATTGCTAAATCATTAACAAAATTTTAAAGGTAGAGGTGAATTTGCTTCTTAAAATGGAGGAAAAAAATGCAAGGAAATTTTAAAGGTGCTTTTGTAAAAAACTGTTGATAAGCATTCAACCATCTTTCATCTTTTCAGAAAAACCCTTCCCTTTTTAAGAAAAATCAGCTGATGGCATTTTCATCCAAATCCAGTTGTTATCTCATATTTGCAAAGCATTTAGCTCAATAGGGCTCTGTACCTTCACTGAGATTTCTAGGTATCATTACATCAAGTATCCTAACTTAAGCATGGATAAAAGATAGTATTATTTGTAATTCTCTCCCTCAAAAAAGAAGGCAAATAAGGCATCTGACACTGAAGGTGTCATCCATCAAGCCAGTCTGAAGGCATTTCAGTTCATATTTTGGTACTGAATTTTATTAGGTTTTTGTCTTGACATTCCACAGATTTTTGATGTCTTAGACTAGCCATAGCCTACATCTCTGAAGATTAATCAGATTTTGAATTGTCTTTCAGGGCACCGCCTTTGTTAATGATAGTACTTGAATGTGTGGATTCCTGAATTTGTAGTTTGGGTTCCCAACATTAGGCATTCAACTTCAGAAACCAAAGGACTTGGAAAAATTTATTTCCATTTGCATGTACCTTTCTTTGGAGAACAAAGTCCTCTTCTAAATATAGCAACATGTATGTGTTGTCACAGGGCAAAAAGATAGCTTGGGCATTGCAGATTGCTTTTCTGCTGGAGGGGAATACTGGTACGTTCTCAGTTTAATTGCCCTATTTAGACTGGTGTACCGGTCTTGGAGCAGGAGTGGTCAAATAATATGCAGGATAATCCCTTCTTATAGGAGTCTCAACCTAACCTCAGTGACTGGTACCCAGAGACTGATTCTGGCTCAAGAACTGACCTCAATCAGAGAGCAGGGCAAATGCAGAAAGCAAATTATCTCACTGCTTCCACAGTTTGCTCCCGAAGGACTACAGAACCTTGCATAAACAAAACTAATTATAACACACACAAAAAATTTTGTAAAACTAAACCTTTGCTTGCAGGCTAACAAAAAAGAACCTGGAAGAGTGTATGTCACAGTGCCATCTACTGACGCCAGCCACGGCAATATACAATGAATACCCAATTACAGTAATAAAATAAATAAATAAGGCCAGGAGTCTTGGAAGGATTATAGTCTTATGTTTAAAGGAAGGCAATGACTGCTAATTAATCTGACAAAAGAGAAAGCCTCACCTACTGACAGGTTATCCATCCCACAAATATTAGATTTCTCTTCAGTGCAATATGTTGGTTCTTGTAATTCTTGGGAAGAGACTGTTGCACTGGAGGAATGGCTGACCATAACTCTTAGTGCTGGCTCCCATATTTCTATATTGTCTTAATGAATGCTTTATACTGTAGGAGAATTACAGCCTACTATGGTGAGCAACTTGAAAACATAAAAGGAATTCCATGAAGGAATGCAATTGTAGAATAAAATCTGTTCAGT
Source organism: Elanus axillaris (assembly GCA_026212715.1). Lineage (NCBI taxonomy): Eukaryota > Metazoa > Chordata > Aves > Accipitriformes > Accipitridae > Elanus > Elanus axillaris. Next base: position 138,147 of record JANZLQ010000086.1, on the reverse strand, counting down.
CTACTGTGCGATAACTTTATCTGACACAGAAAATTAGCAGTAACTTGGAGGCAGGTAGAAGCAACATGTAATCCAGTTGACATAAATGAAAAGATGATACTGGCAGAAAATTGGGCTGCATATGAATATAAAGGCTGTTGAATAACAGGGAATGAAAAATGACACGCTTAGCAGCAGTAAGGTAAAGATGAAAGAAGTACACAAAACAGTTGTATGGGAGCAGCCAAGTGCAAGTCAATAAAGACTGAAATTCTTTGCTCCTAGAAGCAGAGTTGAATGCTGAAGCCTACAGTCCTAGCTGTGCTAAGGGTTGCCAAATGGTAAAGTGTCAAAACAATTAGAGTTTATTCTCTGGTTGCTAATGTGCAAACTAAAGTGGCGGCTGCGATGTTCAGCAAAAACATTACTAAGCAAGGTGATGTATTATCTTCTGCATTGCTTTCAGTAAATCAAGGTAAGAATGAAATGAAGGACGAGAAGAAAGTGATTGGGAATTGAGAGGCAAACAAAAAAAAAAGTCAAGAGATGAGGAAACTGCAGAATGTTGACTAAAAAAAAAATAAAAATATATATTCTTAAGCTTTATGTCAAGTATAAGAATATAGGAGGAGGGTAAAAATGAGCACCTGAACTGTACTTGCTAAGGTTTACTCTGATATGTTGTGGCAGATGGAGCTGACATCCTGAGAGAGGCTAAGAGGTGAAAGTAATAATGAACAATCTTCACAAAGCAAAAGTAGAAGAAATATTAGAGCCGTTTCAAGAGAGCAAGCAGGAGATGTTTAGATTTATGAGTTCTTTTGGATAGCAGCCATGGTTCGTCTTTATTTCCTAGTAACTGGTTCTTGGTTTGAACTTAGTCAGGTCATCAGATTAGTGCCATCAGCTCTAGAAGATTTTTAGTTCTTTCTTTGGATCATCTAGCAGGGAACTAACATGTGGAGCACAAACATGATATGCTTTTGGGGGGGCTGTCTTGATAAGTAAAAGCAGTGGAAATAAGTAAGAGTAGAGAGGGGATTTTATTATTGCACCATCTGTTTCCTTGCTGTTAATATTTTTCTCAACTTTTTGTAATTATTTTAAAAATTGGATTTAAGGATGGGTGTTGTAGTTCAGAACATTGCTGCTGCTATTGAGGGATGGTTTCAGGAGGGAGACCTAAGCCATGATTATAGCTGTCCATCCGCTACAGCAGAAAGCAGATGTTTCATGAAGTCAACTGGATGACACTGATCATCAAAGTAACACACACAACTGAGTCTTTGCTTGGATCAGGGCCAAAAAGTGATTTCTAATTTATTGCTCTTCCTGGGTCTTGGTGTAAGCCTCATGCAAGGCATTTCTCCTGATACTCCTATTTCTCATTCTCTTCTTCCTTGCGTTACTTCATTTAAAGTCAGTTAATGACAGTCCAGGCTTGTCTTGAATGTTCTACATTTATACAGCACCTAGCACCATGGAGCAGTCAGCTGGGACAAACACCTACTAAATGTTAGTGAACCCTGGCAAGTGCTTTGCTATTACATTGCAATGTATTTTTCAGCTGATACAGAGTTTTCAAATAGCAGTTTCATTTTTCCATTTTTACTTTAGTCAAAGAAAGTAAAGGAAGCTTCTGATTTTTTTACTAGTGGATCCTGATGAGGACTGAAGCAGTTTAAACTTGACCGACCTTAATCAGGCAGGTCACC
>JANZLQ010000086.1:89165-136382 GCA_026212715.1 Elanus axillaris | reverse complement strand
GGGGGGAAGGCAGCTTTCAGTTACTAAACCCCCTCGTGGTATTGAATTCTAACCAAGTACATCCAGCCCTGCCAACCAGAAATGCCGAAAGGAGGAAAGCTGCTGAATCAAAAGAAAATCAGGATTGGGAGGGTGTTAGGGAATATGAGAGTGGCGCTAGGTGAGTTTATTTGATAGACTTATTGCTGTTTTGTGTTTGCAGATCATCTGGGAGTAGACTTAGGGTTTGGGGGCTTTTTTATTATTAGTGGGTTTTGTTCCTAAATTATTTAGCAACTGTTTTATGAGAGCAACTTCCAGCATATAGATAGGTTATCACCAGATCTTTGCTGTTCTTGAATAAGATTTTCCTGTTCTGAGCTGAACTCGCAAGATGCCAAAAGCTTTTGAACACCCCGGGCTATGGTCTGAGTAAATGGGAGTTCATGGTGGGCTGCGTCTCTCTTGGGTTCAAATCCTATTTGCATGGTGTAGAGTGGCCACTTAAGTCATGTGGTTTTCTTTCTGCTACCTAACTGAGTGACTCTCAAGGGCCTTTCAAATCATTCACGTGAATGCTCCTGCCACAAGTACTCAGGCAAACAGAGTATCCCTGGCACTTTCTCCCTGTCTGCAAGCCCAGCTGAACATCCTCATGGGTTGGTAGCACATGGTGCAGCAGTGGGAGACGATGGACAAGAAGGTGTAGCCTGCAGCCAGGCACCAGCAGCAGCAGGTCACAACCTCCAGTCTCTCACCCCTATGTTGAACTGCAGCACGTCCATCCTGTGGGCCTGCAGTGCAGTTCCTCTGTGCCTCCCTGGTACAGGCCATCAGTCAGTCACTGGCAGTGAGCTCAGGAACAATCTGGAAAGTAAGCACTGCCTTAAATGCTAGTGTTCTGCTTCCCTGCCCAGGCAGAGCGGTCCTGGGTAGAGAGGATGGACAGATGGCTCTACCTTTGTAGCTATCGTATGCTGTGATGGAGCATCTCCTCACCTTGGGGTGGTGGCAGAATCACCCACCAGATTTAGAATGCAGTCATTTCTATCTAATTTTTCAAGCAGAGATGATCTTTGACCCAAGGGTAATCATTTCATTGTGGGGGGTGGTGGTGGGAACTCCAAGCAGGTGCTCATTTCACTGTAGACTTTATTGTACCTATAAGGGTACCAACCCAAACCTAATTTAGCTGCATCTTTGAGACAATGAGCAGCCTGTGGTGTATTCTCAGCTTATTTATTTTTTTTTTAAACCACCAGTCTGCTTCTTGAGAAGTAGGGTGGCATTATTAGGAAACCTAGGAGATGCGCCATGCTGGCCTTGTGCAGGAATGCATCTTTGCTAAGTGTGGTTTGCTACAGTATGCTGTGTAGTCATCAGATAATTAATGCCGATTTATTTAGAAATATAGTCTAGCCATGGCTGTCTGCTTTTGCAAAGGATTCTGTGTATGTCCTTTCTCTACCACACTCGATGGAGTATGTTTGCTGAAGTTGCTGTTGCATACACCTAAGCAATAAAAAATTTACAGCTATTTTAGAAATTGTTGCAGTAGGCAATTTTCCTCATTAATTTTACCATTGTAGATGGGATTTCATGAGGTGTGAAGGCATGCAGAGCCATACCTTATACTATCCCCGATCCTGCTTCTAACACCAACCTTTTAAGGAAAAATGCACTGAAATGAGAAAGGGATGTTTTAGGGAAGATGGAGCAAGAAGCTTGACACACGATGAAAGTAGCGACTTGTGGAGCTCTACATCCAGCAATGCAGTGACTTCTGCTCTTGCTCCGCATTGTTACATTGATTGTTTTGTATCACCCTCCCCTTGGAGATGTTTTAAAGGGCGTGTTATCATTAAAATACACTTTACTGCAGAATGAAAAGCCATGACTTCGTAGGTGGTATTACTGCCATTGACACAACCAGTGGAAGGGCCATTCTTCCACTGACAGGTGAAAACAAGCTCTTATCTGCCAATGACTCTCAGAGTAAGTAGAAGTCAATGTACTCATCACTGAACAGTTCAGAAGACTGCTCAAATATCACTTTTCCAATTACATAGATCTTTCTTCTTTGCTAAATTGTTATTTAGATGTGTATCTAGTGACTGTGTACTTTTACAGGGTTGCCAGCTTGCACCCCAGAGGAGTACGATATGCTAGGGTACTCTGCTCCCTCCTACCCAGGACTATCGAGACTTTAAAATACCCTTGGGACCCTTCAGGAAGATATGAGCTATAAAAATACAACAATAATGATTTCCATCTAGCACCTTCAACTAAGGAATCTCTAGGCATGTTTCAAATATCAAAGACCAAGAAACTCATTGTAGTATTGTCCCCTGGGTATAGGTGGGAAATGGAGGCCCTAACAGGTGGAAAGAACTGTACAAGGTGAAATGTAAAGCCAGTAGCAGATCAGGAGATGGCAACCAAGTGTGGCCCTCAAGTCTGAGCCTTGCTGCAGGGGTTGTCCCCATCTTGCCTTCTGTATTGAGATAACTTTTAAATAAAAGTACATATACAACACAATGTCTGGTAAATATTTTGATGTCCTTCTTGCAGAAGGAAGGCTTCCCTTCCATTTTAGAAAAGGTAAAGTGATGCCTACATATCTGCAAACTAGAATGTCACAAACTAGCAGACTATAACAGATTACAGAATGCTCTGCTCCATCCTATCAGTCACAGGGCTGTATCTCTACCTGACTCTCCTGTAAATATTAAGACACATGATAGATAGTGATAGGTCAAAGCAGAGAAGATCTGGAATTATTCTTTTCATATTCCAAATGAATGAGCCTTTGTTATTTCTCACAGTTCCATCTTTGCCCCAATTTATGGGGTAGATAAAGCTTGAATTTTGAAAAACGACATCATGAATTGCTTTTCTTATTGATCTAGCTTTTAATGTGCAAACAATGAAAACAATAAAACTTGCATTTAAAAACAAACATTTCTAACACAGGAGCTACATTAAAATGACACAAATTGCTTTTGTGGGCTGAATTTAACAGAACACCCATGAGGTTCCACTTAAAAACAACAAGCCAACAAAAATCAAATTGCATTGTTTTACTAGCAAACAAAATGGTGAACATGCCTTGGGCTACGTTTTCAGTGTGTTTTCTTGGAAGATCAAAGCTTAAATCCTATTAACCCTTCAAACATCAGTCTAGTGAATTCATTTCTTTACCTCTGGGCTTCTAATACTCCCTTTAACATGAACCAAACTCTTTGCCTACATCTGATCCCTTTCCTCCTCCTACGAATGCAGTCAGCGCTTCACTTGTCTCCCCCACCGACATCTCTACGGAAGCGCCACCTTGTAAGTGGGTAGAGTTCAAACAGACGGTTATCCATCCCACATTGGTTTCCCATTTTACTAACTTGGAGATCTGGATAGAAGCCAGAAGCAAAATAATTTTTTTTTTTTGTACCATTCACTGTGGCACTGCATACCCCGCTGGAGAATGGCTGAATAAGACTTACTTTGTTGGTCAGCAGACCCATTTTTAGAGCAAGTTGGGGTCTTGGTTTGATCCCTCCCTGTTAAAGATCTCTTCCTGGACATAAGGTACGTTGGTACTTCAACGTGTCTGATAGCTGGTTGCTCATAGTGATGGAAAGCAGATCTGTGTTGATGTTTGTCACTATTACTGTCACCTGTTCCAACAACCACTGGTCATCTTGTCTGCCTCCCATTCACATGAGTAAGTGAGTGTATGCAAGATGCCTCCTCCTGACGGTTAGCTGCTTTCTCAGGGACAATAAACTAATATCTTTGCCTAAGCATGCCTCCTTTGATGTGGCGGGCTGGATCCTAATCTGACTTTACCCTTCTTTTTCTGCTCTGCTGGGACCCTGTTTCATGTATAAATACAGAATCCTCCAAATAGTTATTAATTCCAAATATCTGTGTGTCTGCGAACGTTGTGTAATGTCAGGAAGATTAGGAAGATAGAACAGATGCACCCTTCTGGTATTGGTTTGTCCTTATGGGGAAGCGTGGAAAGATTTAGATGCACTGGAGAGCAGCAGCATTCTCTCCCTGAGCGCTTGGGAGCTGTAGGCTTATCCATCCCAGCCTGGGATGACACCGACAGTCCAGTCAGATCCTCGGAGTGTTTGGAAACTTGCCAGAAAGCAGGGGTCAAAAGGGAGGATTTTCTTGTGTGTCCAGAATTAAATTTCTTAAAAGTAAAACAAAACAAAAAGGGAGGGGTGGGGGCGGGGGGAGAAGCAGCCTGCATGAATTTAGTTCCAACCAGCTCTGCATTCGTTAACTTGAGCTATGCGAGAAGGTGAATGTGTCCCAGCTCACACAGAAGCAAACTGTACTTTCCGGCTGCGCTACCCTTCTCGGGCCTCCCGTCGACATGCCAGAGTTCACTCTTAAAATGATTCAGTTACAGTACCAGCCCCACAGCTGTCTACAGCTGTATGCCTCCCAGCTCCACACAACTGGCTTTTCACACAGAAATGGCCCCTTTTAAAAGGGTTCACTCGAACAGATTGCTTCAGTCTAACAATGTGTAAAACATGGTACTTCAGACAGGCTTTCCTTTTTATTGTGTGGTCTTTTTTGGGAGTCTTTTATACCCCCAGATGAGAAGAGCTATTGCCAAATAACTCAGCAGCGTGTTTTTTTTTCACCTGAGTGCTTCACAAGGAGGGCTTCTGCCTCCCCTGCTGCCCCCTTCCCCTTTAGAAATGCCTCATCCTAGCTTCGGTTCTTTCTAAGAAAAAAATGAAAACTAACCCCGCTGTCCTTTCTTTTTGAATGATTGCACTGTAAAGCCCTGAAAGGCCAAGTATACAAATCAGACTAGAGCCTCAAGGGCTGTTTCCTCCTAAGCACCTGCAGGGAAACTTCCCGCGGGATGGCGGAGTGCTTGTTTGTCACTGCAAGCACCGGGCACAGTCGTGACCACGACAGAGTCCCGACATCTGTAATACAAACCATAAGCACAGAACCCCTCCCTTTTCACCCTTGATGTAGATACTTCACAACAAATGCCCTAAATCTGAGGGAAGTGAGCAAGAATAATAACTGACAGCATTTTTTTTAAATTATTGCATTTTAGAGAATACCTGAAGTTTGGTCAATGCTGCACAGACTAGGGTTAAAGGAGAGGTCTTTGCTTGGGTGCGCTTGCAGTCAGAGCAGTAGGAGGGAAGATGACAAACTTCTGCACCTACTTTTACTCGACCATAAATCTGTGAGGAGGAAAACCGCATTTTATGATGGGCGGGTGAGAAAAAGCATTTTCCAATGTCTTTATTTCTGGTAGTTTGGGGATATCTAGGGGTGGTGAGGGTTGTTATTGCATATAGGAAGGCTGTTATTGCTTCCCCTTCCGTACAAACTAGATAGTGTGTCTCCCCTTGATTTTGCCTTTTTCTACTGGGTTGAGGAAATGAAGAGAAAGGAGGGAAACAAACAAAAAAAAGCAGCACTTGTTTCCTTTTGTCTATCACTCAAAACTTGTACATGTGTTTTGGGGGAGAGGAGAAATTAAAAATTATCTCTAGACCGTTGATTATCCCTTAGCAGACATCACTCGAGAGGAGCTGTGAAACGAATTGCCTTTGCCACCCTCTGCCAATAGTTTTCTCTCTCCAGTTCAGCAGGTCTTGCAGAGACTTGTTCCGAAACGCATGCATACCACGGCGATACCTGCCAGGAGGTTGCCTTTTCTGTCGTGCTGCAATTTTTCTGGGGATTTCATGAACGTGGGGAGTTAGAGTAATGCTGTGTTGGAAACCCAGATTCCAGGGAGAATTTCCCTACACAATGGATTGCATTTAAAGGGGCTTGCTCCAAACAGAGTGCGGTGGCTGAGTCCAATTTCCAATGTGAAGCGAGGTGTGATTTTTAATTTAGATTTTATGAATTCTTTTTTCCTAATCCCATCATCATTATTCTGTTCTAAGGCCTTTGGCAAATGCTGGCGTTTGGTATTGATTTGAAATACAGCTAACTCTCTTGGTGCCAGCTTGCATGAAATAAAGGCTGACCTGGGTACTGGGTAACCGTGGCCAGAGCTGGTAGTACAATGACAGGGCTTTCACCAGTCCACTCCCTCCTCTGAATCGGGCTGTTTTTCCACTAGCTGGAAATACACCCATTTTATACTAGCTGTAGAGATGATGGATGTGGTTTCCACAGCGGAGAATTTAGATTAATTTTGTTTCCATCTGAGGGCAATGGGGTCACTGTTGTGATGTAGCGCAGTAGCCTGACCTCCTTATCCGGGCGTTGGCAGTGCCATTGGAGGGGGGATGCCGGGTTCCCACCCCTCTGGTGCTCCTATGAGGTCAGGGCTGAAGCACGCCGGACTCTCCTCTCTGCCATACGGCAAGCGGAGACGCTGAGGTTGGTCAAGCTGAAACTTTTCACTGTCCTTACATTCTCACAAGCCGTTTTTGTAAAAGAAAGCTAATATCTTGGCTCTTTCCTTTGGGAAGTGTTGTGGGATACCCAGGAAGTGAAGGCATCAAATGTGCAGGACCTTCTGGGATCAGAAGGCATCCTGGAGGCATTAGATATGGATGGTATTTGATACAAGAACTGAGGTTTTTCTGTTTTATTGATTTAACCTATTTGTGGTTGTACATACACAATGGGCTACATTATGAGTGCCATGTGGATCTATGTTCCTGCCAATAAACCCAGAAACCCCCCATGAGTGAGCTGAAGGGCAGATGTTTCCCACCCGAATGCTCATTCCTCTAAGGGTGAGAGAGGGAGAGGCCGCTCCCCAGGACCTCTGCAGCAGAAGGCACAGAGGTGCACATTTCTGTGTTTTTGTTCACATTTGGCCCTTTGGTAGCAGCAGATAACTCCTCTCCTGTGCAGTTTGCTCATGTTCCCAGCAGAAATAATGCTTGCAGGCTGAGGGATGTCAGAGGAGAACGGCTGCTCTCAGCTGGACTGTGGAGCATGGTGAGGGATCTGTAGCGTGAACACACCTGTACTTTAGGAGCATTTTTTTGCAGCGTATCAGAATAATTTACTAATCATTTATGCTTGCGTTGATGCGTCTTTGATAAAAAATACTTTTGGAGGGGATGAGATCTTATGCTCAAGTTTTTAAAAAGGGATGGCTACCTTTAGACTGGTACCCAGAATGGGCTCACACTGAAGGTGGCAAGGAAGACAGCGGGCAGAGGATCTGAAAACCAAGCTCCCAGTGTCTCAAGCTGAGCCCCTCAGAAGTGACAATCCAGAGAGATTTAACTCAAAACCAGCAAGTGCTGCTGCAAATTATTGGGTCACGCAGTTTGTCTTCCCATGTGTAGCTCTTTTCAACACAAATTGTGACTCACCCAGGCACAGTTCAATCAAAGACACATTTCAGGAAAATAAGAGAACTGTAACAAATCCAGGCATTACATATGTTGGTCACTTGCTGTATAAATAATGTACAACCCCAGTGTGTCATGGTGATAACGGGTGTTTAACGTGGAAAAACATAGCAGTGGCAACCCTAATAGCTGTTTCCTTAGGTGCTAGAGGGAGACACTTTGGACAAAAGGTATAGCCTGGCATTTGCTCAAATGGAGGCTTGTACTCTGCTCAGACAGCAATGTAAGTGTGAGAAATGGGATCGTGTTCTTCCGCAAGATTGCAGTGAAGTGTCCTCCTTCACCTTGCGTGGAAGCAGAAAAGAGAAGTCTTAGTCTCTAAATGTTAAGCCACTGAAATTTCTGTGTTAGGACATTTTTTCATTAAAGCTGTTACCTTCCTGAAAAAAGCCTTTGTTTTGAAAAAAGTAGTTATTTACTCTGTTTCAGATCAAGATGGAGCATTCCAGTGAAACTGAAACATGCTTCCCATCCTCTTCAAAATTAAACACTTCAATTTTCCATTTGGAAATGACTTTTCATTTCCATTTTTGTGTAATACAAATATTTTTTTTTTTTAAAAAGTCAAAACTGAAATTAAGCACTTTGGGTTTTATTAAAGTGAAACCATTTTGAGCTGTGGAGGAAATATTTTGTGCTGGGAACAGAGAGGATCTTTAGGCATTCTCAGTGTTTGAGTCCTCCTTCTTCTGATGTTAAAAAATCCTAACATCAACAAAACGTGGAAAAATCAGAATTACCCACAGAAGAGTTTCCAGATTACAACTAGCCCCAATAGCAGTTCAGTGTAAAGATTAGCTGTATATGCCTTTGCACAGCACGTACCAGAATATTTTACAGTTGGGACTGAAGGTCTGTATTTAAATAGCAATAATTTACACAAAGAATTGACAGATTGGAATGCACCTGGCTCAAGCTGTTTGTTACTAATATAATTCCAAGTTTTCTCTGGTGAAAGCCAGCTAGGATACTTTATGGGTACATACAGTCATACCTGGGGCAGCTGTACTTAAATATGCCCTCAAATTAGACTTGTACTCTGGGCTCCCAGGGCTAAATCTCTGAGGGACAGCTGAATCTCACATCTCGCGTGCTAGTGTGTGAATATATGTACCCAAGTGGTCCCTTTAAGGAGACTTCAAGCAGGACCCAGAAAACCCAGAACCACCCCAAATCACTAGTTGCTTTTGAAAATTGAGGCCAAGCTACTTAGCTGCACTGCTGGCAATATTGTTTAAAAACAATGGGGCTCAATTAGATGAGAATTATTTTAACACTTCGGAAGGCTGCCAAGTCATTTCCTTCTCCTTTATTGATTTTTTCCGTTGCCAGTAAATATATATGCAGCAGCAGAATGAAAGAAGTAGCATTAGAGAGAGGGAAAAGTTAAGTGTTAAAAAGGAGACTGTAACAAGATATGTCCCTTGAACCTCTGGGAAGAAGGAGGACATTTTAAGACAGAAGGAAGCAAGGGATTCATGGAGGCATTTCACAGGGTTAGATGTGGTAGCAGACAGCCCAATATTATTTTCCTTCCAGTGCTTGCCTGATCCTTTACTTAGATTGGCTCCTGTTTCTTCCCCTTATTGTGTAGACCCTGCGTGAGCTGGTCTCTATGTAAAGACATTCCACCTACATTCCTTTGCCACCGGGTGAGAGGAGGGGGGAGTGCAATTATGTGGGCTAGCGAGACACAAAAGGCTCCGCTCCGGAGCTAAAGCTTATAGACTTGAGTTAACTTTTTCCCCTTAAAAAAAATAATAATAAAAAAAAAGCAGGGGGTGGGGGGAAGGAGGTTGCCAACAAGGGTCTGGTATTCTCCCCTCCTTTCCTACCAGCCTATGAGTGAAGGCTTTTGAGCTGTAACTATCCCACCTATGAATATTTCCCTGCCCAGCACTCTGTAGGTCACCACAGAATAAATACTTTTTAATTTTTTGGCAGTATCGGTGTTTCTCTCTGGCTTTTTTACGTGTGTCTTTGCAGTACTAATGGGTAAGGTGGGAACGGATCTAAATGGTCCCTGGATAAAAGGGGCTGTAAGTGATTAATTCTGCGGGGGTACTCGTCATACATCTATTGGGGTCTAATAGGGGCCATTATAGCATCTGTCCAACTAGTTTCCAGGCTTCGGGTATGACCCTGCCTTTCTCCATCTTCACCAGCATCCTCGAGAGTCATGTCACTATACCGTTTATAAGTGCGAGGCATATTCCACTATACACACTGCTGGAAGGAAACTTGCTCTAGAAGGAGCCATGGCAGGAGTTGTCTATAAAAGCACTGTGAGACACAAGTAGTCAGTTGATCAAATTCTCCAGCTGAGTAAGCTGGAGAATGGAATAAATTGTTTAGAAGTTCACACAAACTGGACCTTTTCCAGGTGAACATCTTCAAGGATGTTATCAGTGCAGGATTTGTTATCAGCATTATTACACTTCTCAGCAGTGAACTTCATTAGCTATGCTTTTTCCATGTGCAGTGCTTTCTAAATGTTACTGTCCTGCTTACCATATTGATTTCTGTGCCCCTGCACTCTTTCTTCCCATTTTGTCTAATAAGCAAATTTCATTACCAGACTTCACAATTTTTCCTCTGGGCCATTAGAATTGCTTGACTGTATTCCTGGCAGAGCCCTTAATTAGAGATGGATCAGAACTGATGCCATTAAACTGATCCATTAACCACACTCTTCCTGTGACTCCAAATGTGGGTGGTTCAGATAAAATGAAACCTGGATCCAAATCACTCCTGGATTCATTGTACAAAGCCCCAAACGTCCTTAGATTGCCAAAGATGAAGAATAAAAGTTAGATTAAGCCAGTCACCCCCACGGACCTTTCACAAATTCTGCCTAAGTTGTCCTGACACAGGAAACATCTCTGCTTTTATTCTGCAACCAAAGCATTTCTGATACATAAATGGTTTCATTTCTTCTTATTGCACTTTTCAGAAGGCTAGGTCCTTCCTTTGGCAAAATAAAAATGTTATCATTTTCCTCTCTTCGCATAAAAATCTTCTGAGATGCAGACAATTCTTCTTTTAGGACAGACACACTAAGAGTGAATATGCATCCCTTGAGCTGTGTATTCTTCCCGCATCTCCAGCTGTCTCTGGGTAAGGGTCAGTCACTGTGCATGCTCTGGCACACCGCTTAGAAGAAAACAGGCAAGCTGAGCCTGGCAGGACCAAGCGGTCCTGCTGTGTTACATTTCCAACCCAGTGTCCCAGCCTTTCTGAGCCTCCAGTTGCCTGGGCATGTTAACCTATAACTCCCTCTAACTCCCGGGACTCTGGTTTCTGAGATAGTAAAGCCTGAAACCAGGGGGCCAGGTTTGGTTCATGGAATTTCCTAACTATATTCACTTTGGTTTTAACAAAATACCCTCAAGGGTTCTCTGAAAGCTAGTCCAATTTAAAAATCTCCCTATAAAACTCAGTTAGGTCGGAATCCATAGGCTAAGACAGACCTTTTGGCTTTCTGTGGCCCTGTCAGGTGCTGCCTTGTCCAGCAGCCTGGACGCGTGCTTAAAGTAATTGTTTTCTTTAAAATTCACTTTCCTCTATTTCTCTGTGTATTTCATTTGGGTTTCAAACATCTCCATCAGCTAGCATGTACTGAGACAGTCAGAGCGTGCTCCTCTTGTACTGGTGGCCTGCAGTGTCTTTTAGAGCTAGACATGGCCAGAGGTGGACACAGAGAAGCTGAACATGATGATCTCAAAAGAGATACTGTGAATTAAGCGGGAGGTTCCTATGCCATGAGAGTGCTGTACTCTCCGACAAAAGTTACAGCATTGAGTCCTGATGCACATTGGGGTTTTCCAAGTGAAAGCATCTACAGAGACATACCCTTAGCTGGCTATGGTTGTAAAAAGACCCCTGAAATCATTAGGATTTCATCTCATTCTTCTTGCAGCATCCACATTTACTTTCCCACAAGCAAACCGAGCAAAACCAAACAACCTCCCTTCCCCAAAATCCTTGAGTGTGCAGAATTGAACTCTTCCTCATTCTAGTGCTTATATTTATTTACATAGATATTACAATAAAAATAGTATTTGGTTGTCACCTTTCTTCCCTGGAATGGCTACCCCAGGGTTCCCTCAAGGACGGCTCAGCACATATCTCATGTCATCCATCTTCCTGAAAGTTATTCCCACCTCTCCTCCAGCCAGAGAGGGTTAACTTGGCCTTTCCCCAGACCTAGCAAGGGCAGCACCTGCTAGCAGGGTGGGGTGTTCCCTTGCACAGCTTGTCAGGAGCAGATTATTATTATTATTATTTTGTAAAATAACACGTTTCTTTGTCTGCGTCCTACCCCGCAACCTTCAATAGAGCATCGCTGGTCTCTCGGCCCTCGCTGCCAATTTTGCTGCTTTCCCTGTTTGCAGAAACCTTAATGCTCTGTTTGAGTTGGCCTGCAGAATAACTATTTGAGGAGGGCAAGAGACTGAACAAAAATGGGAGGTTTCCCCAGTCCCTCTCTCATCCCCCCCAAAAGAAGTGTAATTTGCCTTTAAAGGCTCTTAAACAGCAAACACATTCTGTCTGATCCTCCTTAATAAAGTATCCCAGCAGTGCTACAGTGCCTTATTTGAGGTCTGTGCAGTCTCATTAAATTTGATGTGTCACAGAGGGCTTGGACATGTGAAAGGGAGGCTGCAGGAACCAGGATTGAAGTTTGCCAGATTTGCTAAGGAAAAATGATTCATTACTGCTTTTCAAAATGGACGCCCTTCAGGCTTCCCGCTCCATTGATTGTGTGTGTGTGCGCAGACGAGGGAGAGACGGGCAAAGGGGCCATGGCAGCCTGCAGATTTAACCCTTATTAATAGCTGGTTAAATTAAGGATTCGGTTTGATCTCTTAAGATGTGCGCTCATACTTCTGTGCTCTGAGTAAAGAAAAGAAAGGTTATTAAAGATTTAAGGGCTGGATGTTTCAGCTGAAAACTCGGGGCTTGCTTTTCCTGCCACTGCGCTGCTCTAGGGGAGGGAGGACGGCAGCAGCTCCGGGGTTTGTCTTCCTATGCTCAGGCCACACAAAGTTCTCTGTGACCCACACCTGTAGCCAGAACAGCCTTTGACCTGTTCAAACCAGCATCCTGCTTCCCCAGCACCTTGGAAAGGGGAGAGTAGGTGCCGAGAAGCGTGTCTGGGTCATCCCTTTGATGTAGCCCCAATGCTGTTGTTTGAGACCTGAACGTGCCGGCATCGCAGAGCTGCACGGGCTGTTGCACAAGGACCACTTTGGTGGGGCTATCTCCTCCTCCTCTCCATACAGGAAGATTGCACGGGGACCAGGTTTCACAGACCCGTGCCTTGTTAGGAGCAGGCAGTCGGTAGATAACGACTGTCACATGAGCTGCGGGGTCTGGGGCAAAAGACACTGTCGATGTGTTAGTTCTTGTGTGTCGGAGCTTCAACCCTGGTCAGTTCTTGCACCGGTGCAGCTGAGTGGCTTGGAACTGAAAAGCTCCTCGAGCATCTGTCCTGTGCCTTGCTGGGAGGAGAGCCAGGGCAGCCCTGCTGCCTGTCTGTAGGGGATTTCTCTCCTGTAATCACTTACTCTGTGTAGTGGTGGGTGAGGAGGAGGTGGCTTGGAAAGGTGTCGTAAGAACGGTACCGGAGCAGAGCAATGCCGTTTCCTTGGCAGGCTGCAGCTCCTCAAAAAATAAGGCAGAGGCAGGTTAAGCTGGACACCAAAAAGCGACAGGCCTAGAGCTGGTCAGTGTATCCGGAGATGGTGTCCCGGGTCAAAGGCTCCAGGGAGCAGCAGGAGTCAGTGAAGTGAGAGATGTCTCACAGCATTAGTCCACGCTGCCCTTGTGACGAGAGCGGTGACACAGCTGGGTTTATGGGTGTGAAAAGGTGTTAAACCTGGGCAAGAGGCTGCAATAGTGAGCTGATGAGCAACAGGCTCACACATTGCGTTTCCTTCCTCTCTCTTCTCTCTCTTTGTCCTACAACATAAAGTTCACAATACAGCCAAATTTCAATTCAAGACACAGGGGGAAAAAACCTCACGAAAACTGATCCAGGGGATCCACGTCCATTTCTTTGGATAGCAACAAAAAGACGGGAGAAAACCAGCAAGGGGGATTTCCTGATGCTGCAAAGATTTCTCCTGATTTGTGGCATCTGAGTTAGGGGACTGAAAAGAAAAACATTTGTGCTTTTAAAAAGGTTGTAAATCATGCTCTGAATGCTCACCATTTACATTTTAAGTGAAATAGGATGTCAAACCATTTTGCTTTATGTTTATTTTCAAATACTGTACGCTTTACTGTCCACTTTCTCTAGTGCCTGTGCCATTTAAATCATATTGTATACAGCCAAAGATGCAGGGAATATAAATCTCACATGGTGTATGTATACACCAATTATTCTTGGGAAATGCAGCCTGCCAGCTAGAATTCGCAGTACCTGAGAAGCATGCATACAGTGGGCTGTGCTATTTCTGCGAAGCTTTGGGCATGATTCTTACCCAGCATAGATTTAAGAGTAAATCCATCCAGTTCAGTGGTATGACACAGGTATAAAATGCGTGTAAATGAGATCTTTTAATTTGAGAGAGCAAATTTCAGCTCTAGATGCATACAGATGCTGTGTGATAAATACAGTCTCTCAACTGCATATTTAAACAAAGCATTAAAGCATTCACACTTCCTGTTGGAGAAGTATTTTATTTCTTTTCCTTTATTTATACAGCATGGCAGAAAGAGCAGAAATAAATTTCATCAGCTTCTTACTGCCTCATCACCAGCAGAGACACACAGGAACAAGATGAAACATTGTTCAAATAAAATGTAAATTTAACTTGCATGCTTTGTCCAGTAAAACACCGTGAGACTTGGCGAGGAGTAACACAGTGCAATATGGGGAGCTAGACGGGGCCACAGGAGGGATGGACCTGGTTGTGGTCCAGAACTAAATGAACTGAAGTAGTGGGGGTATCGGTATACGGGCTTGGGCTCAGCTCCATCCCTAATGTCCATGCTGGAAGCATGCATATCCATTCCCTGAGTCCTGCTGCTAATGAAGTTTGGTTTCTGTTGGAGTTGTGCCTCATTTTTGCCTCGCTCCATCTCTAAGAAGGTGAGAGCTCCCACTAAGGCTTTTGCAGTGGCGGTGCTATTTGCGAAGTGCTCTCTCTGCTGTAGGTTCTCTGGCCTTTCATAAGGTGTATCTTTTCAGCTTTTCCACAAACCAGAGGGTTTGCCTCTACTCTGAGCTGCCTACAGTTATGAATATCATGGGGATGTAATTCGTGTTGAGACAGCTCTGCCTTTGGTGAAATTGTCTAGCAGGTGACAAAGGAGTTAGGGATGGAGACGTGGTCAGCATGACTGCCCGAGCCTCTGCTCTGCAGGAACCCGTGCCAAACCCAGCAACACTGATGATGCAGATAAAGCAGGGTCTGTGCTGAGTTTTTGCTTTCTGGACAGAGGAACTCGGTGTATTCTTAGGAAAAATATTTCTCTACCAGCAGCGTAATGAGAGGTTTGGATTGCCTTGCCCTGAAAATAAAGAGACCAAGCTGCACCTGCGCTGGAACCATCCCAGTTGCTGTATGAGCCCAGTTAAATCAGGGGAGAGGAATCCGAGTCATTGGGAATTTGATTTGCAATTACTGCTCTCCCTTAATTTGTATACGTTTTTCTCACAACGAGGCTGGAAACTCAGCTAAGAGACAGTGCTAGATGTTCCCTGAGCCACCCTCCTGGTTAATTAAAACATATTCTCCCCTATAGCTTCTAGCACAAATCCCATTTACCAGGCTTTCTCATGGGCAAAGAAAGGCTGAAATTCAAGCTATAAGGCTAAATAGATCCACATTGTGCTGTGAAAAAAAACCAACAACCCACATCACAATTCAGTTAGCTGCTTAAAAAGCTGCCTTGCTTATTGCCATTGTTATAAAACCTAATAAATCATGAGATTACTTTCTCAGGGTCCTAGAAGCTATCCTGCGGGTGGAGAGATTTAGATAGTAGATGAAATCGGGATGTTGGCTTAGCACACGTTCAGATCAATGGGCACAACAAGTAAACAGCCCCCTGAGAGCCCCCCCACCCCAAGCCCCAAGTGGCGTGGCTTGCACCCGAGGGATTTGCACAGGCTGGGGGTTTCTGGTGGGAGGGAAGGCTTGCAAAGCCTCCGAGGCGTTTAGGGAGCTTTGTATCTTACCTCTTCTGTTGCTGAAGAGGCTTTGCTTTGCAGTCACCCAGATCCCCTGATCCTTCTGGAGTTTGGACACAGGCACCCTATACAGGCTTCTGCCTTATGTTTTATAAAGGATATTCCTCAGCTTTTTAGTATCAATAGGTCTGACAGCCCTCAGGACTGAAGCTGGAGTAGAAAAGGCTGCTGTTCTGTTGCTGTCTCAGACTCAGTGTGTCCATTGTACTTCCAAATTCCCTGTGACAGAGGATCTGCTACTGAAACACTATAGAGGTGCACACGCCTAAAGAAATTGTGGGAGTAATTCCATCCAAATTTGTGCTTATATTAGAGATGATATTTTGATGAACAGCTGATGGAATAAAACTGAAAAGTATGTATGCACACTAGGATAATTCGTGAAGCCCCTATTGTAAAAATCTCATTCTTTATGAAAACTAGTAGGTTTTGTTACATAATTCCCAAGAATCCCATTGATTCAATCAGTAACATTCTCCTGGCAATGAGTTTGACCTAATGTCCACATTTTGTCTATAGAAATTAAGCTGTATTAAACTACAGCTCAACCTGTCTTTACCTAGCAGTAAAACATGATTGTCAGAGCAGGTTTCTACTAGAGACAGGATGGTGCGGTGGGTGGGACAACGGCACGACAGTCGGAAAATGTGGGAGGTCTTCCTGGCTCTGCCATTGACCTGTTGGGTGGCTGGGGCGAGTCTTTTAATCTATTTCTCTTTCCTTTCATCTATTTAGGTTGCAAGGCCTTTGAGGATGAAACGTGCTGTGTGTGCATGTACAGTGCTGAGCACAACAGGGTCCTGCTCCACACTGGGACCAGTGTACTAAGCCCCACTGTAAGAGAAATGAACCCAGAATGAATTCACGCAACTCTGTTTCTGTCTGTGGTGCCGCACCAGCTGAGCACCTGGTCCTAAATTTAGCTTAAGACCTGACACACTCTTCAAGTCAAACTGGGACAATCCTGTTCCTGTGCAAGCAGATAGGAGCAATTCAGAGAGATAACATATTCCAGGTCTTTCTCATTACAATTCTCCTCATGCAAGATTATCTTTGATTTTTCCATAGCTCCTCCACACTGGCAGCCAGAGGCTTTGTTTAAAACACATCCATCATTATCACTGTAATGTACTATTATTATTATTATTATTCTAACTTATTCATTCATATAGCATTTTCCCACAACAACCTAGGAATCAGTGTTTTACGCTTTGCAGTCTGAAACAAATCTGCAAGAAGAAATCTGGGGAGGGAGAGGCAAAGAGAGGTTAAAAATACCTAAGTAAATCTGTGAAACTGAATTGAGGTTCACAGTGTAAACTCCAGGTGCAAGTAGAAAGCTAAATAATGGTGAGGAGCTGTGGGTAGCTGAGAAGGAAACTATTATGTTGCATAACCTTGGATGAACGAGAATTTAGAAGAGACTTTGCCTTGTCTCTACCTTGAAGGATGTTCTCCAGGCAGCTTTGTGGTACACAATACCTCCTCTCTAAAACAGAAATCCAGAACTTGCTTCAGCACATGGACATCTGGGAGCTAAGTTATAGATTTAGCTGGACATAATTAATAAGGATCAAGGCTGATGCCTTAGCAGAATGCCACTGATACTAGCATTTGAAGTTCTCCAGGTCTGTGCTTTTCTCTGCAGCTACCTAAAAAAACCCAAACAAATAAAACAAAAAAAATCCACAACCCAAAAAAAGAAACAGAGACAAATGAACAAAAAGAAGGGACTTGGAACTGCGTGAGCCCAGTGTAAACAGCTGTTAAAGGGGGGGAGGTGAAACCTAAATGAAACCCTAATTATGCCCTGGTCTCTTCTCAAAGCGTAAAACTCTGTCTCACATCTCCATCACTCCTATCAAAGACAGCAAGAGACCCCAAAAGAGATTGTAGTGACATCTTGATTTTAGATCTATCCAGACTACAGAACCCTGAAGCCTTCAATAATTCATTGTTTTCTCCTCTTAATTTCCTTTCCTGCTACGAACATGCACTGTGCCGTGTATTTCATGCTCAAGGTTTTGCTGAAGGTGATTCTGTTTGTGCAGCTTTTAGATGCAGCCTCTTCCCTTTTTAATTTTAATGCAGCATTTTGAGGATGTCTCCTGAAAACCTTGATGTCTGCTTTGTGGAGTATCAGGAAGGCATGAAAAGATATGACTAAGGAAGATTATGATATCATTCTAGTTAAGTGCAAATGCATTTTATAAAATGCTTCGGCTTCTTACCAAGAGGAAGTGACAGATCATCTTTTGGCAATTTTATTAACGCATCTTTTCTGTATTGTTCTATATATCCCCATTATTTTCTAGAAACGGAAAAAGACCAGCATTATTTTTTTCTAAATCTTTCCTGTTTTCTCTCAAAGAATCTTGGATGGATTTGGAAAGTTGTATCCCAGATCCAAATGTTCTTTTCCCTTTATGTATATATCTGAAATCTTTATTTGAATATCTGCCCACTGGTTGTTTTATATTATCACTTGCATAGTTGAACTTCAGCCTGATTGCTCTGCGAGATTAAAGTGTAACGACCACCCTCTTGGCATGTATTAACAGGACTATTACCTGTCTAGGAGTTCAACTAGATGTCTTTTGCAAGCTGCCATGTTCGCAACTACAAAATAGGGAAGAGAGTTGCGGTGGCCAAGAATTTCCTGGACAACTTCCTAACCAATGTTCATGATGGCTGAGAACCGGCTTCTCTGCCACCACCACCACTCTGATGCATTGCTGTCCCTTAGGGTAACCTCCAAGGTAAACAGGAATGGCTGGTCTATAAAGTCTGTCTCTTCGGCTACTCACATGCTCACAAGAGTTTTATTTTTCTTTTCTGCCCTGGCTTCCTTCCATCACGAGTTCAGTGTCTTTTCTGGTGAGATAGGAGGCAATTTATCCTACGTAAGTCTAGTGTGAAAGGTATGTCTATAGAATATGCTGTCCATCTGTCCAGCAATGCAGAATGAACCAAAGTGTCCTTATGTTCTGAAGGTTTTTGCCCCAGGAGTAGACACAGGGCTAATTACAGTATCAGGGAAATGCTGAGAGACTAGTCAAATACAAAATATTCAATTCATTTAATATTCCTGATGAATAGGCAAATTACTCTAATCACATTAGTTATTCTATTCATTTATTAGCTAAGAGTGATTAGTAGTGAATAGCTGTAAGAGGATCTTCCAGGTGCAAAAATTAGGCATCTATAGTTTCATGATGTTTATTTTCAGCTGAAGATAATTGTCTCTTTAGTTCATCTCAGACATACATACACACTGACACACACAGATACACTCTCTTTTGTCCAGGCTTGAGGAAAAAAAGGTAGAAGAAAACAGGGCTGGCACACAGGTGTGGAGAGATAAGGACAATTCACTGCAGAATTTAACAGGATTTATTTAAAAACAGTTGGGAAGAGATTTCTCAAAGATTATGCCAAGTGAATGCAAAGGGATTTGGATCTCTGGTTCCCACAAAGTGGGAACTGATAATGGCATTTTAAGCACTGGGCTCTACTACGTTCACGCTTGATTTTATTGCACTAGTGAGCTGTAGCTTGGCTTTACCTGTAGCACAAATATGACATAGGTCCCTTGTGTGATAATGGCCCTGCCATGCTGCTCCATTTTCACCAGTCCTCACTAGTCACCAGATACCCTCTGGCGTTGTTTCTCATGAGCTAAATGCATATGCTGCCTTAGTGCAAAATTGTGCTGGCTAATTTACAAATAACACAAAAGTCTGAAACTTTTCCTGTATTAGCAACTGTATCAGTGTGCATAGATGACTCCAATACATGAGGGAGAGCAACTGAAATGGCTGGAAATCTGCCTGAAACAATTTCTAAAAGCCCAACAAACATTCATATGAAAAACCCATCACCATGCTCACCCAGCTCTTCCTGGGATGGATAGCTAAGCACTAACAGACACGTCCAGCGAGGGACAGGTGACAGCATAACTGAGAAAAGCGGGGGGATTGGCTGTGGGTAGTGTGAGAAACAGGTGAAAGGGAGTTTCTGCATACTTAAACTTTGGCTTTTTGTACTGCCATCGTTGCCTTGGAACTCAGCTTTCAGTTCGTACCTTGTGACTTGATGGATTTCACTAGGGCTCTGCACCAGTTTGTCTCCAGGCATTAAGCTGCAAGATCAGCGTTTGGATTGCAAGCAAGGCATTTCACTTATTTCACCAAGTAGAAAATCAATGGGCAATAGTATTTGGACAGTAATATGACAATAACATTTACTTCTATATTGCACGCAATGTTACCGGGTTGTGTTAATTTAATGTTCTCATGCACTTTCAGGATGTTATGCTAAGCAAAGGCTGAGCTGTCATTACATTTTTATGAAGTCAATGCAGTTTCTAACAGCTTAGAAAAAAGAATTTTAAAAAATTGATCAAATATCTCATTTTTCTAAGAGAATCTGTTCCTCTGGATTTCCCTGAGCTGTCAGCTTTCATTGATATGATCTGATTGATGCTGTTTGCCACATTAAGAAATGTTGGAAGCTAATCTGTTTTAATCCCATTCTCTGTTTTTAATATAATACTCTTGAAGGGAACTGAAGGTTATTACTTATTTTAAATAGCTTAAATATTTGTGTCAAAACATTGTCCTGAAAGGTTCAAATCCAGCCTTTGCCACAAGGCTGGGGGAAAAAAAAAAAAAAAAGAAACCCCCCGAACCACCAATGTCGAGACCATTTGGAATGATCTAATCCATGCTTCAAATCCCTTTGTTCTCCTGTTCCCTTGCAGTGTTGGAGAGTTTGAGCTGAATGCTATTTATTAGATTGTTAGAGGGTGTGCTGGCTGCTAAGTCTCATTTCAAAGATTTTCTTCTGTAGGCTGTTTTGGGAGGCTGCATTTTTCAAACTCACAATTTGCTCCCAGTTTGGATGAGAACTGCCATATCACAAGTCATTTTCTATGGCAAGGACTAAGAATCTGTCACCGCGCTGCAGGGAACGCTCTGTTATATTAAACTGGTACCTTTATTTCTGGGGGAGAAAGCTTGGTTTTCTGGGACTTTAAAACCAGTATTTGGGGGGATTGAAAAAACAAGTCCTCGGGTAATGAGAGTTGTACATTATCTTAGAGGAATCATTTATCTCTATGCCAGTTGTTTAGCCGGGTTTGCCAAGCTTGAAAATTTAGATTTATTGGTGCCAGAAATAGGAATGGAAGCATTTAATGGGCTTGTACTCTATGGAGGTGATGAGGAAAAGCAAAGGAAAGTCAGGAGGTGGCTGCAAGGGTGGCTGGAATTGTGCATCGATGATGTGACTTTTTTTTTTTTAAAGAATAAATTTCAAATTGCTAAAAGAAAAGATGATTTTTAGGAATATGCAAGACGTAAGATGCTGGATATGTTATAGGCAAAACTGGTCAGCATTCCAGCATTTCATCAGGGAATTGATGTCATGACTTCAAATTCCTGACAAAAACATTACATTTGAACTTTGAAGTCCCACCTTTCCGTGTCTGACCTATATTGTAGCAGTTTGCTGTGGCCAGTCGGCCTGAATCGTTGACAGTTCAAATACTGCCATTTCATAAAGCACAGCTTTGGCTTCTTTCTAGTCACTGGGCAGCACGTACTGCCTCCATCTTTGCTACAGTGCACCCAGGGAATAACCAGAGCCCTTCTGCTGAGGAACTAGCCCTGTGCAGGAGCCGAAATGCTGCGTTCCCTTGTTCAAAGAGCAGGGAAGGGCTGGGGGACTCTGCTGCAGGCACGGGCAATAGCCCTCCTCCTGTGCACCAAGGTGGAGGTGGGGAGCTATCCTCTGCGGGGGTCTTTTTTAGCAGAGAAGGGACACAGATCCAAGTCGCATGTGTATGAGGGCCAAGGGTCATGTGTGAGCACGATCCGAACAACTGGTGCCTTTGTTAGAGCTCGGTTCATTTTATCCCCCCTCGGTAAACCTCCACCTGCAGAACTGCTCCACAGCCCAGCACAGGAGGTATTTTCTCCTCCTCTGCGGCTGCCAGACAAGGCGCCTCTCCATTTCTGAAGGTGCCGGGCTCAAGATGGCCCCCATAGCATATGCACATTTGCTTGTGCTTGTGTTTCACTAGTGATGCTGTTGTTTACACTACATGCTAAAACAGGGCTTGCACTGGCTTCGCAGGAGCAGATGTGAAGCATAATCTTGGATGCTTTCCCAGCCCTCGCTCAGAGCGTCCAAGTGCTCAGTATTTCCTGCACGAAGCAAGTCTAGTCTGACACAATGCCAGCTGCACTAAATGTGCTCTCGGAGTGAATTCTCAGTGTCTGGGTGGCTGATAGCTCTCATACAAAACCAGCATTTTCAGTCAGTTCCATTTCTAGCTCATTTGCTTCCCGTGCAGCCGAACCTTAAGCGCTGCGGTGCTACTTTTGCTGCCTTGGCAAATGTCGGAGTTGTTCCTGCGTGGAGTATCTCCGAGCAGGATCAAGACGTAGGAGGCAGCGGTGGTGAAAACACATCCGTTGTGCCTGCTGCATTCCCCGTGCACCTGCTGCTGCTGCGCTTACCGAAGCAGCTGCCGCTGCTTTCCTTGGACCTGCGGTGGTCCAGCGTGACCCCTCAGGTTGCACCCGACTGGCTTTCTGGGGCAAGCTGGCTTCATGGAGGCACAAACTGCAGTCCAAAGAAAGGGGTTTTCTCCCGCCCCCGACACCTGCTTTTCATTATGTGTTCAGCTTTAGAGCTAACAAATATACGTGCATTTATGGTTTATGTAGATCAGGCAAAGTGGTGAACATTTAGTTCCTTCCTGCCAAGTTTTTCACTCACTATAGTACATAGTCCACTTAAGAGCTACAATCTGGTTGCTTCATTTGCTTTCAAATTCGCTTCCCATTTGTTCCTCCAAGACATTTGGGTAAGTGGCAGCATCTGTCTTATGTTTGTGTTATTCACACTGAATTTCCAAATGGACATTTCAAATGGGTGCAAGATGCTACTCTGGCTTGAAAATCAGACTTCTCCAGGCTGTGCTTGACTTACTAGATGTTAAATGGGCTCAGTTTTGATGTGGGGCTAGATGGAAGGCCTCCAGAGCAGCGCTGGAGCCTCTGTAAGCCGTGCTCCTCCTGCTGAATCTCCCTGAGGTAACGGCCCGGACACGATGGGAGTGGGGCAGGGTCACGCACCAACGGCAGTGCTGCCAGAAGGGCCGGGGCCAAACCCTGTCTCTTGGTGCTCTTCGAAAGGTCACCCGTCTGTCTCTGCCAAGAAATTAAGGGCGTTTCTTTCACCCCGAAGCCTTGGCCGGCTCCCATACCCCAGGTTAATGGCATTCTGCTGGCCCAGGGGCCCTCTAGTGGCTTTCCCGGCTGGGTGGGCTCAGCCCTTCTCCTCTGAGGGTGCCACAACCTGGGCTGATGTCCCTTGCCATGGGTGGAATGGTGGCCAGCCACCGAGAGCGGGATGCTCGACGTCCCCTGCCCCTGGCTCCCCACCGAGCAGCAGAAGCCCAAGCGTGGTATGAAGAAGGCTCCTCCGAAGCCTGCTCGGTGTCTTGCTGCTTTCGGGGGGTACAGCAGCAGCCTCCCTCTCTGCCCGACAGCCTCCCTACACCTGCCGGGCCAGCCCCCCTTTCTGAAAGGTATCTCCCTCTCTGTAGCTGATGCGGCTAAACTGCCCGTGTCCCTGTTTTATGCTTCGTCCTGCAACAGCCTTTCTGATCGCATATTATCTTTTTCCTGGGAGGAGGGAGACATGGTCTTTGCCCGTACTGCAGCTGAGTGGGATTTCTGCTCCGGGGTGCAGGAGAGAGCCCCAGCAGGGACCAGCGTGGGGATGGGGCAGGTCAGGAGCTGTGAGTTGGCAGCAGCTTTCCCTGTCTTCAAGGTGCCGTCACAGCCACAGCCTCCCCAGGTCTTTATGTGCCAGGTGAGCCGCCCACCTTCCGCGCTTGCCTGTGACCGGGATGCTGTGTTGGCTGTTTTGCTGGCTTAACAGGACTGGAAAGGGGCTTTGGGGACAGAAGGGTGGCTCTTTTCCATCTAGCTTTTCCCTGTCACTTTTAATATGACTTTCTTCTCCAAGCTTGCTGGTACAAACTCATGTAAGCAAAGGAAACATGTCTGCTCTTTTATAATACAATAAACACCTGGGCTTCCCTGGGTAGGCTCCGTTCTTCACTTAATTATTTCTACAGTTTTTCATGTTCCCTGAGTTCCTTTTTTTTTTTTTTTCATTCTTTAGATTTTCTCCATCAGCACTTTCTCCAGTTTCTAGGGTCTCTTTTTCAGTCTGTTTACAAACAAATTTGCCACCATCCATCCCCTTTTTCCTTAGACAATCAATTTTTTGAAGCTGTTGGAGAAAGTGTTTGGATGTTCCCCCCAGCAAATAGAAGCTTTAAGTTGTTTGCTGAGTTTTACTTCTTATCCCTTTCATTTACAGTGGGGGGGAAACTACAGATAATTGCAGATCCTGTACATCTCAAACTGTTTGTGGTGATAGTTACAATTATCTAAAATAATTGGCAGAAAGATCTGCAGACTTAATATGCTGAGCTAAATTAATACTTCAAATGCTAGCATTTTAACAGTCTGTGTTTGTGATATTGCCTGTGCTGGATCTTCTAAAATGGGCTAAATTGGCCATGCTGGACATAAGGAGGCATGAAATGGTTTCTCATATCATTTTAGATTGAGGTTCATCTGAACAGCTATTAGGAAAGACGGGGAGGAATATCATTTGCACCCATAGGAATCTACTTTCTTCTCAACATAACTGTGTGGCCCTTATCCCTCAAAGACTTTAGATAGAGTCAGATTTTTTGTCTGCAAAACTATGTGCGGGTTGTCCAGCCTGTGCTACACAGAAAGTCAATCTTCATCAGTGTTTCTCATCCAGTTTGCAAGTAAAACCCCCTTCTCGGTTCCTCTCTCTCCATGGGAGGCCACTGCTTCACATACAAAATGGCAGAAGCTCATTTCTGCTAGTTTAAGGGAGAGGAAGACATCTGTAATCACTGGGTACACATTCCCTTTCCCCAAAGGAGGAGAGATGCCCGACTGATGAAGAGTGTCACTGTCCCCAACAAAAAACCTCAGCAGACCGGGATGGGAATCTATCTTTAGAGATACTGAATTCGGGATCAGATTCAGCCAGAGCTAAGTACTTGTGAAAATCTTATGCTTTTAAGGGTGGGCTTGGCCACTGTCTACATGGAGCTAGTCAAAACCTCTAGGAAAGGAAGATAGGAAAGGGGTGGGGGGTGCAGACAGAGATGGTGCTTTGCCTACGGCCATGCAGGCGGCTCTGACAACAGAACCACGGCTCTGGCTTTTGCCAAGAGACCTCACTCCCCCACAAGCCAGACTGTGGGGAGAAAGACATTGGGAGTGAAGGGCTGACAGAGACTGACAGAAGCTTAGCACCCTGCTGGATCCAGCATCTTAAAATCTGCGATGAAAGATAAAATTCTCTGCGCTGTGATGGCAGCAAAGTCCCTGGTGCAGCCCTTTGTCTAAAAGATGCCAGCAAAGACTGTGCCAAGGTGCTTTTCCCTGACCATCTGCCTTATGAGCCCACATGCCAGGGTTGATGCAATCCAAAGCCTGATAGCACACAGGCCTGCTGGTTTATGAGAATCCATTTTGCAATTAAAACAAATATTTAGGATTTCTTCTAAATGAAGTGGCCAAGTCCTTGGAAGGAAAGTCTGGCAGATCTGAACAGGATAAAGAGGTTTCTCTTGCTCTAATGACAGATACATTTAGCACTAAGATGCAGGGAGCACAGAGGTCATATATGTCATTAAAAAAATGACGTTGGACTTAAATAAAAAACCAAAAAGGACTACAGAAACTCTAAAACCTGGAGGGAAAGAATGCTGGCTGTGCTCCTGGGTAGAAGGTACATCCACTCCCTTCTGCTCGGCTTAGATCTCATAGTGATAGGCAAGGCATAAAAGGTAGAGGTTATCCAGTTACCAAGGATGCTGACTTTGACTTCATGTTTCCTTTACAATGTGCCACAGGGCACCTACTCTGCACTTGAGGAAAAACTCCATCCTGGCTAGGATTGGGTCATTTTCGTACTTCCACCTGAGCTTTCGAGGGCAGTATCTCTTGCAACAAGGCTTGATGTTTCCTGAGCTTCCTTCTAGTGCTACCACCATATTAAACAAATGCATATGCTTCCTGCGGTTCCTTGGCAGTCCTTTGAATATCTCCTACATGGTAATGATGAGGTCTGGCGTGCCACTGTGCAATCCAATGGTCTCACACCCCGACAGTGCTCAGCTGCAGGTCATATGTTCCCCTCTGAACCATATTTTCTGATGGAAACCTTTTTGGCTGCGGCCTTATAACCAGCTTGAGTTAAGTCAACAAGACAGAGGAACTGACTTGGCCAAGATGAAATGGCAAGTTGGTAGCAGAACTTGAATTGGAATGGGCTCTCTTGACTCAGGGGTGGTTCTTTATAGCTGTGATGAGCACAGTATGAATGCCAACACATCCTATTAATGCAATGCACACCTTCGTCTGCTCATTTGTTTCGATGAGCAGAGAGAAGGAAGAAAACTAACTCCCCTATGCATATTACAGTGTTGCACATCACAGAGATAATCCTTAGGCTCCCCCATAGAAGCACCTCTGGGGTGTTGGACTTTCGTAGCCATGTAGTCAGGTATCCATCCTGCAAATGAGGCATGTCAGCAGCTGTAAACCGTACCTTTTGTTTCACCTTGATCCAGAGAGGGAGGATGGGTTTCAAGCAGTGAATGTTCTTGAGACCCTGTAACTTAATGTGATATGGTTTTGGCTACAGTTACCTAGTGTTATGTACTGGTGCTACCTACTGAACAGGGGACATGTGAATTGCTCTGTCTCTCTGTGCTACTCTCTCTTTTTAAGCTGTGCTCTAAAAAGGAGTGTGGGACCTCCTTTTTTTCTGCTGGCAGGGTTCTGGCTATCATTCTCTGTGGATGGTTTCTAGACACACATTCCTTTGTTTAGGAAGACCCTGTATTATGTTGACACAGCAGCATGTGGCACTGGAAAAGGAAATAGAAAAGGCTTTTGAACACAAACTGGACTAGCGTTAGAAGAATGCAGGGGTTTGCAGACAGCCCCGCTCCCTTTCAGGAAGAAAGATGATTAAATATTGGGGAGCAGCAAAGTAAAAAATTCAGGTCTGCATCTCTGCTTTCTGAAGAATGTGGGGCAGGAAGCCCCAGTGATTCATTCCATTTGTAGGGCAGTTAACAAAGCACATTCAGTATTAACGCGGTGAGGTTCCTAGGGTGAGTCCAGCTGGGCACTGTGTGGATATTGCGGGTACCAAGAACAAGGAAATGCTGTGGAAGCTCTTTGGGTTCTTTGCCTTGTTCTTGCATTGTGTCATTTGTGGTGCTGTAACTCCCACTCCCTAAGCCTCAGTTTCTCCTCTGAGAATATTAATGCTTATTGGTAAAGTGCTTTCAGGGCTTGTCCATGAATTTTTAAAACACAACAGAATTGCCAAAAAAAAATATCTGTGGTTTGGTTCCAAGTCAATAATTTCCCACCCCCCTGAGGACCATGTCCTCAATCAAAACACATCTGTTGCAGTCAGTGAGGCTCCATCAGTTTATAACACCTATGTCAGAAGTTTATCTAAGCTGTTCCACTGATCTCTGTTTCCCAACTTGTTTCCTAATGGAGATTCCATGAAATATGCATCTTGAATGGCCTGCATGTTCAGGGCTCTTTCCTGGGATTCCCAAGCATAGATTTAATTTCTTATCTTGCTGCAAACTCCCCACAGGGCTGTGCACAAACCCAGCATTTATGCTTTTACCTGGGATTCGTATGCACCATTTCCATATTTACGGCTTAACTGTTGCTGCAACTCATCTGAGGCACATGAAATAACCGTACAGGCACTCAGGCTGGTGTGGTAACAGGAAGGTTTGACTGTGTATCTGAGCCCCCAGTGAAAGCAGCACGAAGGGACATTTTATGCTGCCTTAAAAGTCCTTTTAGAAGAATGCCATAGGATAAAAGAACCTTTACAGTGTATGAGATGTATGTGTATGAGATTAAACCATTAGGTTTATCTCTGTGCCTCAGCTCTGCAACTGTAAAATGGGGATAACTGATATTTTTTATGTGGCTTTGCCAATTCAGGTTATAAGGACTTTCAGGGTAGGCGCTTAGCAACTTTCTTGATGTTGTTGGGTGCCTGGCAGGACTGTGCCCCAGCTCTGCGTGGTGTACCCAGACGTGATCGCAGTACAGGGAAGGGGCACAGAATTTGGCCAACGCTGCGGGCTGCCCCGCAGCCCCCAGGTCTCGCACTCTGTGCTTCGCCTCTCAGTCCTGATTTGTTTATCTCTTGGGGGCCATTCTGGTTTTAATTCCATTGTTCCTCACCTGGGAATTTCAGGCTATTATTTAATTTCCTTCCAGATTTCAGCCCTTCCCCCTTTCCTCCCAGGTCTCCTGCTCCATCGCCAGCCCCATCCTCTCAGAGAAGGCGTTTTACTTTTCTGCCCCTCTGCGCGAGTCAGTTTTCGTTGGCTCTTGCAGCATCTCCTCTTGTCAAGGCATTATCCAGTGGGGAGCCTGATTATTTAGATTCCTCCAGTTTCCCCTTTTAATATATCTCCTCTGTGTCCTGCAGCCTGACCCCTGCCAAAGGACCTGCCACGAGGGTTGTTTCTCCCAGTCTGAAGCCCTCCCCCAGCTTCCCTTTCATCTGTGTTTTCTAAGAGGTCTGTGCTTCAGGCAGCAAAGTCAGAGAAGGGTTTGGGGCCTCCGGGTCCACCGCTGGATCCCTCCCCCATCACCTGAGAAAAGGCAAAGGCAAAAACCACTTCCAGGGCCAGTCCTGGCGGGGGGTGGGGAATAGCTGAGCCCGGCAAGGGAAAGGAAACCATTTAATCTCCTTTTTTTAATTTGCGGCATGGTTCCTAGCGGACTGTAGGCACCCCAGGCCAGATCCTGTGCTGTGCTCTGCAGCTTCCTTTTCAAGCAGCAGACCTGGGAGAAGTGAGGAGGGGGTCCTTACGAACCAGAAAGCAGATGCTACTAATGCAGTGCTGGGCCAGCCTGGGTGTGAGCTGCCATGCTGGATGGAGGTCAGCACCCAGGGGTGCAGTCTGGGCTGGACCTTGATGGGCCCAGTATGCCCAGTGTCCAGAGGGACCAGTCTGAAACCCCGTGTGGGGACCTCTGGGGGCCCCTCACTGGATTCAACATGAGAGACAGATGATGGGTGATGGGATTTGATTCCCTACTCTATCAAAATATGATTTAGCACTTCTCAGCCACTGATCTATGGGGGTTTTGCATAGCAAGGCATAAGCAGTACCAGTGTAGAGCCAAGGTGGAAATGGAGGTAGGCTATCCAGGATTGCTGCCGAGTACATGAACCCGGTGCTTGCAAGTCTCTGCAAGTGCAGCACCACAGAGATTGAATTCACTCCAGTGAGATTCACGTTTTGAAGGACTCAGGGAGGCTTCTTTAACAGAGGGTGCACATGTGGACAGCTTCCCTATTTCAGGTGGTACAACTGTCATCCCATTGAATTCATCGCATTGCCCCCTGCTTTCGCAAGCCACTTGGAGCTCCCACAGGGAGGCCTGACACCAGCTGCAGTTGTCGAGATACTCAGAGAAAATCCCCCTGTGATCTGTATGGTGGAGAGCATATGCACAGCCCAGGATCTGAAGGAAATCACCTCCCATGTGAAGAATATAAACATGTTTTCCTAGCTTTCTTCAAGGATTTTATTTGTAAAGTTGCTAGAGAAGGAGGAGACCCTTGGAAGTCTCCAAGATCTAGACTCAAATAAAATATTTCTAGCATATATTTTGCAAAGATAATGTTGAATACAGAAAAACAGAGAGGGACTGATGGAAAGATTTATCTAATGGAAGCTATTGAGGGTTTCTATCCAGAAAGCAGGGCATTGTCTGAATATTTTGATGAGTGGTTCCCTGTTCATGGCTCAGGTGATGCATAAGCCACACACAATCCACCAGTGCTAGTGCTTGTACTGAAACCTTGGCCCTACCAGAGTCCAAGCTGAAAGGCAGATAGAAGGAAAGAGGGTGTTGCACACATAGCATTGCTTGTTATTCTTGAGATGGGCACATATTCTTAAATATGTGTTTTCAAATATGCCTCCAGACTGGTGCAAAATAGTGGCTCAGTGGCCCATGGTGGTGTTAGAGCCTTTTTCCACTCATACCTCTGGCACCCCTCTCTGCTGCATCATACAAGAGACGGATGATTTGATCTTAGGAAATTGTCTTGTGGTCAGCCAAGCTATAGGAGCCAGAGAAGATGGGAAAACGGATCTCTCTTAATGTCTGGGTATCACGCTATGAAACAGAGCCAATTGCAGTAACCTTGTGTGGGGACGAAGGTAGCGTTCAGTGTGCGTGGCCCACTGGGACCCGCGGTCTGATGTTGGTCCTAAGAACTACTTTTGCCAACTCTGACTTGGTTTAGCTTTTTTTAATCCAGCCCTCCAACAACACACAGCAAAACCCTAATCTTGCAGAGAGCTACTTCCTTTGGAATCAGCCAGCACTGATGTAGTAATTGCCATGACTTGTCATTCCCTGTCTCACCTATCACACAGCACAACATGACACCTAAGCCAGGGAAATTCAGAAAGAAACAGTTTTCTGTCGGCTTCAATTTACCAATAAAGAGTGAGAAAGGCTTTGAAAACAGGGATTTAAATGACTGTATTCTCGATGAAAACCTCTTCTATAAAATGTAACGGGACATTTCTCTTGGAGGAGGGCTGGGCCAAAAACATAGTTAAAACTGTTTTCCCTCTTTCTCTACCATCATCCACCCTTCCCTTCCTGGGCTATAACAGTGCCATCAGATATTTGGCTCTACTGAGGTTTGAGGGAGAGTTCTGCATTGCCCCTTGCTTAAGGGCATGGCGTAGCATTCATCTAAGTCCAAGCATCTGAGCAGTCCCACTGACACCCCCCCTCCTCTTGACAGCATGCAAAGAAAAAGTTAGTAGTATTGAGCAACAGCTCTTCATTGATATTTTCAAGGGGAGGGGCTAGGAGCAGCAAAAGAAGATGTTCCTCCATAGCTAGGACTAAAATCTTATAGATTCTTCCAAGCCCTACATGCCTAGGTGTTCCTTTTTGTTGCTGAAGTTGGTACCACCTGGCTGAAGTGAAGGTTTGGGTTTATAATGAGTATGTTGCAGCTATGTAAATTCCATGACTCTGTTCAAATGCATCTGTATTATCCCCAATATGTTACATTTTAAAACATTTGGTTCTAGGAGTACAACAGCTCTGTCATATGGTTTCAAGTAAGCCCCATGCTTCTCCAGGCCAAAGGCTGTAGGCAACCAATATTACAGGAAGCAGGGATTTGACATCTGGATCAAAACTGCTATGCAGTTAAGTTACCTTCAGGTTTAAAAACTCCCCTAACGTTAACCTCGCCCTTGACAGTTACCATCTTGCCTTTCTCCTGTCTGAGCAGTGCTGTAAATATAAATTTCTGGATTGTTGCCTCAGTGTCCTCTGTCCCACTCCCCTTTATTTTTTTTAACCTCCATAGTGAGCTCAGCCTGGGAATCCTTATCAAAAGGCACAGAGCAGTCCTGGCCCATCTAGCATCTCTCTCTCTCTCTCTCTCTCTCTCTCTCATATGCTGTGCTGTGCCCTGCTCATGCTCAGTCCTTACCTCTTGCTTTGCTAGAAGTGCATGTCTCATCTTACCATCTACTGGGATGTTGCTGCTTTGCTAAAGGCATGAGGAAAGCCCTCTGCAACAGCAGTTGAGAGTCTGCCCTTAATGCTGCAGGGTGCTCCCAGGTAGTAACTTGTCCTATCTCTGCACTCCAGAGTGCAGTGGGAAAAAAAAAGGTCCTACCAGCTCTTGTGTTAGGAGGAGAAAAATGATTTCTCTCTGTTGTTCTGCAGCGCACAAGGTGTCTAACTTTAGATCTGCGTTGTGGATTCTGTGGAGTTGCCTGCATCCTTTTTAATCTTCTGTTTATTTCATATTCAGTGAAGTAAGGGAGAGCCCACAAGCAGGGTGGTTCAGCAACGGGAAGGGCAGGAGTGAATGAGAAGACAGGCTGAAGCCTCCACTGGTATAAAAGGAATAAGGCATCCCTGGTTTGGGGAGATTTCTGTCACTTTGAGAATCTGGCCTGGTGAACAGCACAGCAGTGATTATTTTCTAAAACAGAGAGCATGTATTAACTCAGTGTTCAAAATTCTTTATTTTCTTTGGCATAGCGAGAAATGACACCTAACATGGCAATCATACATAATACATGAAATGAGCAAAAAGACGTAAAGCAAACAAAAATGAGATCAAATGCACAGGATACGCAGCAGTACAGGGCAACCCACCACTTGTGTACTGCTGCTAACAGCAATAACAGCAGCTCTCCTCCTGCACTTTTCAATGCAGGATCCCCAAGTATGTTGTAGAAAACAAAACTAAATCAATTAGCCTCCCAGCGCCCATTCGAAAGAAAGAGAGGGGGAAATGTTTGCTCACCTCCACAAGGAGAAAAGCCACCATCCCTAAGGGCAAACATTCTGTGCCACTCCGTGTTTGTGTGTGTGAGTGTGTAACCACGCATAGCCTGCCCAAATGGGTGTTTAAGCCAGGCACGGAAAGACTCTATCCACACTGCCTAATTCAGATCCTACAGCAGCTGTGAGGCACCTAGTTTTCTGCTATAATCAATAAAGAGAGAAAAACTGTTACAGAAGTTGTTTTAAGCCAGACTTGTACTTTGGCAGAACTGTTTTCACTCTATGGGCAGTGGTGTCTATAGTTAGGGATTGTAGGGCTTTGCAGTGGATTCAGCTGCAGATGCGGGGAGGGAAACATGCCCTTCCTTAGCGCACGGTCCTTCTTGAAATGTTCTGAGCTGGCCTGCAGACAGTCAGCTTAGTGGGGTTTGGATGAAGATCTCTTTTTCCCTGTCTCTGTGTTTGGGTTGGTGCCTCCCCTTGTCCTGGGTCAGCTTAGCAAGAAGCGATGAGTGATGGAGACCCGGCCAGCTCCGTGTGACCATCAGTGACACAGGCTCTGATGGTCTTCTGAGCACCGCCAGAGAGAAAGGTGGGTCTTGCTGAAACAATCCAGGTAAAAGAATGTGCCAAAGCTTCAGCTGTTAAAAGATATTAGAGCTGTGTTGACTTTAATGAACTGAGTCCCTAATGAATACTCTTGTCACTCTTGGATTGTACATAAGCTGCGAGGGACGTGTGTGTTGGAAAACAAATTTGAGAAGAAATACAATCTCAAAAGGAGGTTTAGCAAAATAAAGGAAGTCAAAGTATTTCTTGAGCCTTCTTTGTTTAATCACTACATTGTGATTTTTCCCAGCAGCATGTAACACGTCCACCATCCCCCTACACACACGCATGCACACACACACTCCACACCAGGGCAACTGCTCTGAATTTTATTGGAAAAATATAAAACGGCTTTGCATTCTTACCTTTATTTCAAGACCTCCTACAAGAAACAGGAAGGGTAAACATGAAAGATCTGTTTCCTTTAAATTGTGAGTGTGGGGGAGTTTTCCTGTAGTGAAAGGACTGTTTTGAAAAGCCCTAAATGCTTTTGAATTGAATACATAGAAGTAATGTACACACGGTTTGAATTTACAGTTCTGGGTCTCCTATCCCCCTCCATATGAATCCTATAAGTCAGACGTGTTGCTACAGTGATTCCCACCGGGAAAGTCTGGACCTAGACTAGGAACAGCTGTAGATCTACAATCCACCAAAGTCGGCTTCTGAAACAGATATGAATTATTGGTTCAGTCAGATAAATATGGCTTTGCCTTTCCCCCACAGGCAACCACATATGGCACTTGGAAAGAATTAAAACCTTTACCCTTGGCCAGGTCTGGTTAAATAATGGCTCTTTCTTATACTTTCCCCCACTCTCCATTTCCTCTCATTCATTCTTCTTTTAATTTTCCTTTCATGATCTTTTTGGCACCAGTATCCAAAATGTCACCTCCTCAAAGTGACCCTGAATTTTACAGTGTCACCTACAGGGCTGCAGGAGCACAGGCAGGCAGACGTATGGGAAAAAATGTAGTCGTTATTCAGCAGGGATGGAGCTCTGAAAGGAGAAACAAAACCACCTTTCTGCCTCTCAGCGTGGCCATGCTGAGTCTAGAAAAGCCTCCGAGGCTGCAGCTATGCTATCAGCTGAATGCAGGCCTGCCCCAGAGCCCAAATTCGCCCACCATCCCCGGAGCCTACGTCTGGGAGGATGCTCTGACGCCCTTCCTGGGGGGCAGAGCTTACGTCCTCTCCTACGCCAGCAGTGCCGATGCAGATATATAGGCTTTTTAGTGTCTCTGTGTTATGGCTTGTGTTAAGCTGCTCTAACAGTGAGGACCAGCGGTCTGGGGCTGAAGCGTCACGGAGAGACGCGGAACGTTAGGGTTTGGCTCCTGGCTCTGCCATGAGCAGCGTTGCTCCGAGCCAGAGCTGTGCACGGCTGGGCACTGAGCCATCCTTGCTCTCCTGGCCTCTTCTCTCCCTTCCCGGGTCCCATGGCTGCTGGTGTATGTGTGTCAGGATCTGCCCCTCCAAATCCAGGGCACGCAGGTGCAGGGTGGCATCCCTTAGAAAGGATTCAACCTCATAGCTAAGAAATGCCCTGACCTGCATCTCTTGAGGTCCCTGATACCCCCTCCTCCCTCTCTGCCCCTCTTTCCTATCCTTAGCCATTCATTCATTCAGCCTCACGAGCCTGAGGAGGCTGCCCCCAGCCAAACCCTCCGCAAGGTTTAACCCAGATCTTTTCCTAAAGCTACTTCCTGGGCTTTAAAAATCTGGAATTAAGAAACCTGTAACTTGCTGCTTTATCTCATTATCTCCTGTTTTGCATTTTAATGTGCCTGCTCTAAAAAAGACCTCATTGATATTCTGGTTCGGCATGTGTTTGTTTGTGTCTCTTGGGAAAATTGGCTACAGATATTACTAAGTCAAAAACACACACAGGAGAGTTTGCTGCATATTTTCCTTTCCTTTTTTCCTTCTTTGAAAGAAGATGTTATTTTTTTCGTTTTCTTGAATGGCAAGCAAATGGAAATGGCAGAATTTTGAGACGACTTGGGATGCAGGATATAATCTACCAATCTTGGAGATACTGTCTCCAGCTTTGTGGTCGTAGCTCCCAGGTTCCTCCTCCCCCTCCACAAAAGGACCCCAGGATCCTGCTCTGAAATGCAGTGCCTGGCATCCTCCTACACCTTCCTATTCATGCAACGCCTCTTCCTGAAGTCCTAAAAGTCACGGTGCTAACAGGGACAATCCCAATGGTCAAAAGCAACCTTTGGGGACCCAAGGACAGTGTCGAACAAAAGCTGAAACAAAGGCCAGTGTTTCTTGCTGTGCAGCCAGCCAGGGAAGGTGGCACTGGGCAGGAGCGTGCCCACTACAGCCTGTGGGCTCCTAAATGTGGAGCATGCACAGCAGCCTGGAACGGACAGACTGGCCCCGGATCGTGGCCATGGGCGGCCCATGAAGCGGCCGTGTGGGCAGAGGGCAGGCGCGTTGCAGCATTGCCCTGACAGCAGCTCCTCGGTGGCTGTGCCGAACACAGCGCAGTTGCTTCTGGAAAGGTACGGGTGACTTAATTTGGATGGCTTTCTTTCCACTAGTCACTGCTCCAGGAAGATGTTGCCAGAGCTTTTTTTCCCTCTCCCTTTTGAGGTGCAAAATTAGCTTTATGCCCTTGTGCAGCCATTAAAGATCCCCCTGGTGCTCCTCTCAAATGGTCGTTTAACTGCAATGGTCCTGACGTTTCCACTGTGTAACTGTTTGCTGCTTCCTGCTATAATCTTACAGTTAGGAGGTCTTAAGATGGGAGAAATAACCCTCTGGAGCTAGCGATGCCTCTCCACTGACTACAGAGGGAGTTTAAATAGCTGCTTCAGACTAGACATTGAATTTTTTAGGGGAATAAAAATTAGATGAGGTGAAGTCCAGGCTGGCTGCTTGGGAAATCAGTGTCAAGCAAATCTAAACAGATTTTTAAAAATGCAGTTGTTTTCAATGTGTCCTCAAGAATCGCAAATGTTAGAGTATCTACCGTCAGCCTGGGACTTGGCGTACAAGGACTTCTTGATTGTATCTCCCTGGTTTTTGGCACTGCATTTTGTACAGGTGGCATCTTTGCGGTGGGAGGCGAGGCTATATGTTAATAAATGAGGAGTCTCTGAGTACATGTGAATTGGCCTCAGAACTATGCCAGCTTTAGGGTTTACCCTGGGCAGGGGATGGTGTAGTAAGTCCTGCCATCACACAGAGGCCTTAGACTGGATAATCTAGTAGAGGCGTCTTCACACCCAAAAGATTTTGTAATCTTTATTTAGTTATCTTTCTTGTGTATTGCACTGTGATGCTCTGGTGTAAGCAATGAATGCCATTCCCATCATGCAAGACCCCAGGTCCATCCTACCAACGGCAGCAAGGCTCCAGGTGTCTCTTGCAGGGCTCTTGGTGCTTCTGCTGCTCTTTTTGTAGCTTGCATGATGCCACAAGCTCCTCTGGCAGCCCAGAGTTTGCTGTATGTCAGCAGCAAATAAAGGTATTTCTGAAGAGTTTATCTCAATTTCTACAGTGCTTTGCCCTCTATGAATTGGAGTAGTGAGCAGCTCGGTATTGCTAACGGCAAAGACTGCAGTAAAGCATTTTTCATATTCATTACTCTTCAGGGGCCCAGTGTAGGAGACTAAGCAGGGACTTTTCATACTGAGTTTGAACTCTGGGGCTGGGTTGTGTGTACATGCTCCATAGCACAGTAGTGTTCAGATCCCTGCATGGCAGATAAAAGTGCCTTCACCTGCACTTACAGCACTTGAGGCACTACAGCCACCACCCCAAACCTCTCCTGGGAAAGGACTGTATTGAACAGAAGCACGTCTCAGCAGTCAGGGTCTGCGCATTTATTGCAGATCTCTGCGCCAGCAGGCATCCTCTCTGACCTTGTACTGTGTCACTGAGGCCTGAAGTTTTTTCAAAGGTAAGTGGTTCATTTTTACCATCCTGCTTTCTGGACTCCCAAAGCTGAGGCACGAATGAGACCTGCTTTTAGAAGGTTGCTCATCAATTCCTCAAAATCAGGCTCCTTTATGGCATCTCAGCTATTGAAATACAGGGCTCCCTCTCCCCATGGCAGTATTTCCTTGCGGCAGTAACTTTGAATCACCAACTTGCAGTGTGCCCACAGGTCTTGCATAGGGGCAGGTGGGACGCAGACCTGCTGGAGGCAGGGGGTGAGCACCTGTAGGTCTCGGCAGCATCTCGCCAGCCCACACCCAGGTGCACGTTTTGAGCCGGTCTCTGACAGCAGCCTACACACAGCCGCTGCAACCCATCTCAGCACGCCCTTCCCAGAAACATGGATCTGTGTGAGGCACCATTGTAATCTAATGTTTCATTGCCAGTATTTCTACCTCTTAGGTGCGCATTTATTTAAATGTTGTAGGTGGGTTATTTTATTTTTTTTTAACGTTCTTTTTCTTTTCTTTAAGTTTTTTGATATTTCCAGTGGGACCATTGAAGCCAGTGCCTTGCTTTTTCACCTTGCACTGCTAACCACCCCGACACAGTAGCCCCTGTCAAAACTGCAGTGAGCAGGAGCAGCTTTCAGGGGACGGCTGTGCAAGGGAAGAAATGGCACTGTTGCCAGATGCTC
This sequence comes from Elanus axillaris, assembly GCA_026212715.1. Taxonomy (NCBI): domain Eukaryota; kingdom Metazoa; phylum Chordata; class Aves; order Accipitriformes; family Accipitridae; genus Elanus; species Elanus axillaris. The sequence continues at coordinate 99,143 of JANZLQ010000086.1, read as the reverse complement.
CAGCGAGCAAACAGTTTCAGAGCCCTGTGATTTCCCCCTGCTGTATAGCAGAAGCTGCTGCTGTACAGAGGACTCCCAACAGCACCGCAGCCATGCACTTAACTGACTTTAAAAGGGACCGAGGTGAAGTAACCCTTCTTTCTTTATTTTTTTAAATACCCTGTGGTGCCGAACTGAAATTGCAGCCAGCTTCTATTTTCAGAGGCCTCGGTAAGAGAATGTTTTTATCTGGAGATACAATGACTGTCGCCCTGTAGCCTGCAGTTCCCATGCTGGTGCTGCCAGGACCCATGAATGCGTGCTTTATGAGCTGCTCTCGCAGGTGTTCGGGGGGCATGTAATCACTAATGAATAGTAGGGAGACATAGAAACTCGAGGCAGGCTCTGGCACAGGGAGCTAGGCCAGGCTTTTTTCATTCTGTGAGAAAGGGGGGGAAAAAAGTACAGTGCCTTTCCTCCCCTCCCTTTGCATACTTACTTGACTGCAGAGAGGTCTCCCAGCCTCTGCCGGGCTAGCTAGTTACCCGCTCCATTTATACCGACACAGATGTAAATTTGACCATAGAATTCAACGTGCTTTTTTTTTTTTTTTTTTACCTCCCTCAGGGAGCTACTGCCTGTAGAAATCCTGAGCTGCTGGAGCAGGCAATGCTCCCATCAATGTGGAGTTTGCAGGAGCTGGTCTTTAGGATTTGGCTCAGGATTTTGCGCTTTATGCTCCTTGCTCTCTTCGTGCCAGGGCTCATGCATAAAATAAGTCAGGAACAGTGACTGCAGGACAAGTGCAGTCCTCGATATAATTTGGAATGTGTGTGTTATGGATGGGGCCTATTATGATAATGATGATTAATTCACCATTAAGCCTGTCTGATACTTCCCCTTCTACAACCCTATGACGGCCATAAAAGCTTGCATGGTAATGCATAGGCACAAAGGGAGGTGGATTGAGTTGCACAGGCAGTTTGAAGTTTGGCATGCTGGGCTTTCAAATGTTTGACTTTGCAGCCAAATAACGTGCTCTTAACAAAGTTCTGTGTCATGTGGGAAAAAACCCAACCACAAACCCCCACAAAACACCAACCCCAAGCAGGGTGTATTTTAAAAGGGGAAAATCTCTCTCTAATTTTCTGAAGCTTCCACTTTTAACTCTTCTAATACAACAGCTCAGCGAAAGAGGGGAAGTCAGTCCAGTTTATTTTCTGACTTTCAGAGCCAGAGTCTTTGGATCAAGTGATTTAAGCCCTCTTGACTTCTAGGACAGCGCAGAGGTGATAGACAGCCAGCAGTCACGTACCACGTTTGCTCAGGGCTTGAGCCTCAACGGCCGATCTCTTGTGCCGCCGATAAGCTGCCTCTTGCCTATGGCTTTGGTCTGGGAGGGAACAATGGCTCTCCGAGCCAGGAAATGCCAGAGCGTGCCAACACAATTGACTCTGAGTCTTTTGGCTTGGAGAACATGAGCTCCAACACAGCTACACCTACTGCCCATGGGGTGGACGTGGGTGCTGGGTCTCGATGGCAGAGCTGCTGGGTCTCAGCGTGCCTGCAAAATTCAGGCGCAGAAACTGAACTTGAAGCCAACTACCTGCCAAAGTGGTAGGATTTCCCCTGGGAAAACTCCCAATGATTTCTGTTTATTATTATTGTTATTATTTAAACATTCTCTGGAAGAGAGTAGCCCCCAAGTTATGATTACTTTTATCAGTCAGTGTCAGGTTAACAGTTACCTATAAAGCAATATATCCTTAAGCTTAAAAGGAAGACGCTCTTTTGGAAAAATATTAATATTCAGGATGTGCCACCTAAGCCAGTGTTTTTATTTATGCTCATATTTTTCATTGCCTTTCTTTTACACCTCAAGGACACATTTATGATCTCCTCCTCATGGTATTTCACTTCTGAGGTGATGGTGATGCCTTGAGAAGAAACAGATCTCACTTTAATTTGGCCCCCATAGCCTTTAAAATGCTTGTGGAACAGGGTAACGTGAGTACAGTTCTTGGATACTTGGCTGTATTTATCAGGAGTTTGCCATTTTGTGCTTTATATATCTGCAGTACCAATATATGCAATGGCCTGATATTGGGGTAGCACATGTTTTCTTTAGAAATAAAGGGAGAGTCAAGCACTCCCTACCCTCTGGAAGTAGCACCGCTGAAGGATTTGTCCATTACATAAAAATCTAGGATACTGTCTGAACATGCCAGAGAAAATAAAACCTTCATCGCTTTGTCTATGTTTGCAAGTAGGGTTTTACCCTCCAGAGAAGGAAGCAGAAATGCCGAGGTGGTCTGCCAGTAAATGAGGATAATTGCTGATGAAGAAGGATAACACTCTGTGCTTGCAGGATATGTTTCACACTGGGCTTTTCTAGTACTGGTGTGGTGGTGTTATGTCTCCTCTATGGCTGAGGGAAACAGGTGGGGAAGATGCTCCAGATCATCTGTAAATTTAGTGACATAGCAGGAAAGAAAATCATCAACTCCCAAGTGTTAGAACACGCTTTAACCAACAGGAAACAGCTTTTTCATTCAAAGATGGCTCTCCGGCTGTTTTTGCTATGCTCTTGGAGCACTTTGCGAGCAGCGAAGCGGCACCTGTCAAACAGGGATTACCCCTGATTTACATGAGGGAAAAATGAATCACGCAGGGAGGAGTTCACACCTGACCGCAGCTCTCCAGCAGGCAAGTGTCGGTTTGAGGCAGTAGTTTAGGCTTAGCTCAGGAGCAAGGAGACAGACCCTTGCGGGAGGCAAGTTATCCCAGCCGAGATCCTGGTGGGTTTCATCCCCCTCCAGAAATGTCCATCTCCACTGAGGGCTGTGTTTGGAGGGAGGGTGTGGACAGCAATGCTGGAAGAGGGGGCTGAGGCACGACAGGCTCTGGTGCTCACACACAAGATGTGGTTATAACTAGGGTGGCTTGACCAAGGCCAGACATGGGAATTGTAGGAGGTACATAAGGATCTAAACTCGGCGTACTGAAGTCACGCTGAGGACACAGCGACTAGACACCTCTGTCTTGACATGGAAGCGGTATTACATGGAAGCGGTATTACTCTGTAGTTTGTCACAATCTTGGATTTTCAGTATCTCATTTCTGGAAAAGAAAAAGCCCAGCGAGAAAAGACAGCCAACCTTTGGTTCAGGGAAGAATGAATTTCCCCAACCGGAATGGTGGCACCAAGACTTTGCTACAATTTGAACTTATTAGTTTGCATTTGTTTTCCAGAAATCTTGTGTTTATCTGAAAAAGGTGATTGTATACTCCCCCACATGCACCTTTTTTTACCTTTGGCAGGCTAAACAACTCCAATTACATCTAGCTTTCCTTGTACATAATTTTGCCAGTACGTGAGCACCCTTTCTGAGCTCCTCTGGAGGGTCTCCAGCTTTCTGCAAGCTCAGCACCTGAAGCTAGGTCTAGTGCTGTAGCTGAATCCTCACCAGTTAGGCAGAGGGCAGAAATATTCCTCCGTGTACCTGGCAGGCTCTGCCCCACCTGGCTCATCCACCCCAGTATTGTATTGACTTGCTTTCAGCTTGTTAGCCACTCTGCCTGCTGGGTCCTTTTCTGCAGAGCTCCTAATCAGCCTGGGGTTTATTTATGCTTTTGAATATTCCTGCCTATGTCCAATATCTTGTACTTCTATCCCTATTGGATTTCATCCAGTTATTTCAGATGATTTCTCAATTTATCAGGATAATTTTGAAGGCTAATTCTGCCCTTAACATACTGGTGGTCTCTCCCAGCTCTGTGTTGTCCGCAAATTTAATAAACATACTCTCTGTTAAGGTCATTACGGAAAATGTTGAATAGAAACAGGAGCGCGACAACCCCTTGAGTTTGACACCCACCATGCAAAAAGTTCCCCGAATCATGCTGGTTTTAGCGTCAGGGGAATGTAACTTCTGCCTAGAAATTCACAAGCTAGCAGCTTTCCCAAATACTTCCAGTTCTGCTTTGTCGTCAGATCTGTGTTTCACCTTAAAAAAAAGACCTCCCCCATATGACTGAAGTATTTTGAGATTTTTAAATAGCACCTTTCCACTTACAAGTAATGGGACTGCATATGTACTTAAGATGACATTTTCATTCATAAGGATTTCAGGATCCACCACAACTCTCACTAGCATATTTTACTACCTCCAGAGTGGGATATGGCAGCCATTTTAATGATGCACAATTTAAATTTGCACATGATTCACTCAAGTCATGGGTTTATAATTCGGTGGAGTTACAAAGTTCTTGTTCTGTAATCAGTTGCTTCCTAACTTGAAGTCATCTCAAATTATAAATTGCTTCTCTAACCAATGCAAATATGGCAGCATAATATCATGATTGATGCTATAGAGAAAACTCTGGTACAGTTTGCATGCTATCAAATATAATCCTGGTGCAGGTGGGTGACTGAAGCACGGGGTAAATGCAGTTGATTAGATATTTTGTCTCATTCAGGATCCTTTTCTGTGAGCACTATATGACTAAATGCATATTGCATGAGGGGCCTGTTCCAAAGTCCATTGAAATGAACTGAAAGACTCCCGTTTCCCTCAGTGTGCTTTGGATCAGGGGAAAAACACTGTCAGACAGACAACAGAGATGTTGCATTTCAGCTTGCAGAGACTGTCTCTTCTAATGACAAAACCAAATGTTTTGTCCGTGATGTATGGAGCTATTAATGACAGTAATTCCTTTGAGAGCCTGATGATTTGCAAATATTGAATATATTTCCATTTTACAGGCGAGTGGTAGAAACTGAAGTATGGAAAATTAAATAAGATGGCCAGGTCCTTAGAGAAGAGCTAGAGCCTTGACCTCTGCTATATCTTAAATACTCAGGGATAGTTATCTTAGCAGCATTGTGGGGAGAACATGGCTGCGATCGTGTTTCTCGCTTCTAGCATCGTTCCTGCTAAGGAAATGGATGCTCTTTTCTTCACACATACAGTGCGTGTGTCCAGCCAGGTTGCTGTTAGTCCAGCAAAGGCCGTGATAAGGAAGACCTCAGGCCACACCAAAAGGCAGTGTACACCAGGGAGAAAGCAGGAAAAATTAAGCATTGGTGTTTTCTGGGTCTCATCAGTAGCCAATTGGCCATGGCAGGCACAGACCCAGCCCGTGGCCGGCCCCTGCTCCTGTCCCAGCAGGGCTGCATCCTCAGCTGGTCCGACAGCGGGGCTGGGACCTGGGAATTCCTCCTGGAGCTCAGATAGGAGGTGTGAGGGCAAGAAGTTGCAAAGCTGAGTTTATTTTTCTCCGAGTTTTCCAACTACATCTGAGGTTTTTTCTGCGTTCCTTAGAAAAATTGCTTTACCCCACTTGTATTTATTTGTTGCCAGTGATGGGGAAAACGGTGGCGCCTGAACCAGGCTGTGCGCTGCTGCTGCTGCTGCTGCTCTGCAGAGGCTAAACCGAGACAGAAGAGGCATGGGCAGCCAGGAGGGAACGGGAATTAATCATGTTTTGCTGGGATCCCGAGCCCACTGATGGGACAGACATAGAGGCACCGTTGCTGAGCTAGAAAGAGAGTTCTCAGCCCCACGACCACCTCGTTTTGCTTCCGTACCCCCTGCCCAGGAGCAAGGGTGGCAGCCGAACAGGGGAGGCGAGGAGTCCGCTGTGGGGACCCAGGGCCGGGGAGCGATGCGGAGCGTTAGCGTTGTGCAGGGAGCCTGTGACGGAACCCCTCGGGCTGGCAGCCAGGTCTGTGACCCCAGCCAGCCGTCATCGCCACCTGTGACAAACTGGATTTAGATGGGTTCCTGCCTCTGCTAAATTTTCATATTTATATGTGCAACGTTTCTCCTTCTCATGCCCCTTCTTCTTCCTCCTCTCGCCTTATATAGTCATGCGAGGCATGGCTTCAAGGAGCAGGGGCAGCTTGCCAGAGCCTCCGACCTCCCCTGCCAACGCCGACTGCTCTCGAGCTGAAAATCTAATCAGAGCTGTGGCTCTAATGTAACAATTTGCTGCATCATGAGACGTTGTTTGTGTAAATGCCCGGGAAAATAAATAAATAAAGTGGTGGACACCTAGAGCATAACGCGAAGCTGTAGCTGGAGGTACAGCCACCCCCTTGCAGCCCTCACCGGTGAGCAATAAATGAAACTTTGTTCCCCCCCCCAGCGAAAGGCGTGTGGGGTTTTTTTCCCATTTGCTGGTCTCTAGCGGTGCTTGAGACCTCCAAGAGGTCTCGGTGCAGATTGCAGTGACTTCCAACCTCGGCTCCAGCTCTTTGTGCCAGTATGGCATTATCTGCGGCTTTTCTTCTTTTTCTTCTCCTGCTTTCTTTAAAAAGCCATAAAACAGCAAGTACTATTCAGTGATTAAGATTATTTGGGTTCACTTCAGTCCTGGCATGGTGATAATAAAAAAAAATGTTAAAGGGTTTGTTCTCTCATTTGCAGAAGAAACCGTCTCACTATGGAAATGAACAATTAACAACATTTAAATGAGCTGAACTTGGTCCTTTTCTTCCATTGTCTTTGTGCCTTTTGAATCATCTGGAATTGGATTTTCTCTGCTGTACATTTTCCGGTGCGCTAAAATGTTTTACATAAATTGCGGACCAGTCCTGAGATGTAACCCCCTCACCCCCGTGGTCCACAAGACCTCGAAAAATTAGGAAACGTTGTGGTTAATCACCTGGATCTGTTGTGCAATTACAATCTTTGCCGATCACGATTTTTTTCCCTGCCTTTTTTTTCCCCTAAAGGAAATACAGTACAAAGATGGGGAGGGCGTTCTCTCCAGTTCTGTATCTGCAGGCATTTCTGCCTTCATTAATTAAAAATGATAGCAAGGAAGGCAAGCAAAAGGTTTTGATCTTAGCATTGAAAAAACAGTATGCAGCCTCTGCTAAAACCTTTTGGTGACAGATTTAAGCACTCCTTTCACATGCTGCAACCTCAGCGGGCTGTTTATATCTTAAAATATTGCCTCCCTTCCCCAGAAGCACGGTGGAACGTGACACATTTGATCAGATACAGGCTAAACCAATAGTGAAAATACCTCATGGGGTTTTTGTCTGTCTCGTAGGTGCTGCCGCAGGTATTCCCACCGGTTTATTTTACCGGAGCGCAAAGTGAGAAGCGGTCCTTTAGTGCTGGAGCAGTGGCAGGGGACTGCGGAGGGGTCTTTTGGTTGGGCGAGTTGGGGTTTGTCTCTCGGTTGCAGCGGGAAAGGCGAGATGGTGGCATTGCGCTTGGCTGGGGAGGGTACGCTGGGAAAGCAGACAGGGAGAGGATGGAAACACGTTTTCCGCAAACTATTAACCTACATATGGGGCTGGGAAGCAGGGGAAAGCGCAGCCGACATTCGGTGTGGTGTGGCTTTAAGAATCGAGACTGAAACACCTTAAATGAACTCTGCAGCAGACAGCTGAAAAAAGCGCCCTGGCCCCGCTGCTGCCCGCTTCTTCATGATGTCATTTTTCAGGTGTCAGTTTGCCGGAGCAAGATTGGAACAGGCCTTGTTGCTAGGACATGAATGGAAAAGTGGCTGCCGATTGGCTGGTGGGGATTTCCTCGCCAGCCAATCGGGGGGGAGCAGTCGGCATAGAAATGAGAAGCAGAAAAGCTGCTGGCTGGGACAATTAATGTGTTTGCAGTGTCAGAGCAAATTGTGGCGCAAAGTACGGTGCGGGTACAATTAAACCAAAAATCTTCCCCTGTGTAGGCTGGTGATGCTGCCCTAATGGACCAGCCTCGGGTCTGAGGCAATTAGCAGCCATGCTGCCTTCTGTTGGAGTTGGCAGCTCGGAGCAGCTAGCGCAGAAAGGGGATGTTTTTCACTTGCATGGCGGAGGAGATTATATACGATTTTTATTACCTTTAGCCTGCAGAAATAGAGTAGGTAGAATTCATCTCCTCTAAGGTTTGTAATTATTGTCATTTAAGTCCATCATGCGAAGAGAAAAAAGTACCGGTATGCTGCAGTGACTCCATGTAGGAGGAAGGAGAGAGGGGAAAGCAGCTGGTGGGAAAGGTTGGTTTCCTACCCTGCGCGGTCCTGGAATAAACACTGCAGCAGCGACAGCAAAAAGCCGGCAGCAGCCTGCTCTCTGCAAAGGTCTTTGAGTAGAAAGTACTGCTTTATAAAGTGTAATTGAGTACGATTCTGTTATTTCAGACCCCGGCTATAAAAAGCATTCCTATTTGAGTTGTTAGTAGTGCCTGCCTGACAGAGGAATAGCCAAGTAAGCAGATTTGCCTGCCTGTCATCCTTAACTGTTTGCTATCGCCGCGCTCCTGCGATGCTGCTGTAGCAGCGGCGGTTTTCTTACATAACCACCCGGCTTTTCCGCAGCCATCCCCCTTCCCACGGGAGCGAGGCACCTCCCGGGTCATCGAATCCAGCCCCTCGCTTGCCGTCAGCCGCTGCGCACAGTCCATCTCGGAGAGGGATGGAGCTCCTTCTCCAACCTCTGTGGGGCTGGTGCCTCTTCTCTCCTTCTCTGCTCCCTTGCTACTTTTCCTGGAGAGTCGTCCCAGCCTGTCCCCTCTCCATCATATACCCGGACCTGCCACCAGGACGTACCCAATTGCCTCCCATGGCTCTGCGGCGGCACGTGGCAGCCCTCTGTGGCTACCACCGAGATGGTTTCACAGAGCCACGTGCATCCCGGGGTGGCCCATGGGAAGGTCAGTGGTCCCGTTAACAAAATTATGGGTGTCAGATATGGGGTGGGGAGGCTGCAATGCTGCCGGGGGCCAAAAGTCGCAGGTTGTTGTGATGAATCCCGGTGGGGTGCGGGGTCAGAGAGGCGACAGCTGGCCCTGCCTGTGACGGGAGATGGGGAGCAGCGCTCCGCAGGGCTCCAAGGTCTGGTCTCACCAACTGAAATGGCAGCAGGTACCGTGCTGGCTGGCACCAGCTCGCGGTATTAGACTCCGGTTGCTGAGGAGGCCTTGGGGCTGTAGGATGGCAGGAGTAAGTGCCATGACCTGCCCCTTTCCCCAGCACTCACTGCTCCTGGGCGTGCAGTGCAGCACACCTCCTCGAGCTGCTGGCAGGACAGCTCACTCTGCAGCCCAGGCAGAAACCCTGCCGAGCTTTGGAGTGCTTGTAAACCCAGCCATTTTATTTATACCAACCCAGAAGCACCGGGTCTAACCTACACCCATTCCAGTTTTGGAGCATTTGCCATTTGTGGCCCATGTCCAAAATGTAAAAAGAAAAAAAAATAAAATTTCTCTGTAATCAGAGCTCATCCTTAAAGCAGCCAGTTAACCATTTCAGTTCCTTTCTTTTCCCAGAGCAGAAGCTATTTTAGGCAGGTTTATATTGGTTTCCCCAGAAGGTGAGGTGTACTGAATGCCCCATCCCTGCTGGTGTGCTTGTGGATGCATACAGGCAGCCGCAGGCTTGCTCTGCCCGGTTTTCCTGCACCAGCTGGGTCATGCCCACTGTGCATGCAGCAGTGCCCTCTCATTGCATCCCCATCTGTCACCCGCAGCCTGGCGGTCCCTGAACAGAGCCCACAGAGCCACGTGGCTTGAGGAAACTTTCGTCTGGAAGTTCACCATGTTAAAATAAATCAATTTCCATGTAAGAGGCTGGGGGGGGTGGTGAGAAGAGGGAACGCTGACACACAAGCCAGAGAGCCCTGCTGCAGAATTAGGGCAAAAGTCTGGCCTTGTTTATTCTCATGTAAATCAAGAGTAAACCCAGGCAATTTTGTCATTCTTTGCTCTGACGCATTACTGTAAATCCTACTTTCGTAACTCTGTCATTATTTATGAGTATTACAACAGTGCTATATGAGATCAGGGCAGAGTTATGCCTGGTCACGTGTGTGTGTTAAGGACTACAGCTTGTACATTTAAGTAGAGGAGACAAAGGCAGTTGATCATCTTCATTTTACAAATAGGGGCGTAAGATTACACGATCTGCTGGAGAGCATGCAGGAAGCCAGTGTCTGGTCTGGACAGGAAACGGTTTTCCTGTCCTGAAAAACTTTTCATAGTGGGAGGG
>JANZLQ010000086.1:34631-89129 GCA_026212715.1 Elanus axillaris | reverse complement strand
AGAGTTTTGAGGGCAGGAAAATGTTATCAGTAACTGCTCGATGCAAGTTCCAGATTTGAGCCTGTGGTCCACAGGGACCAGAAGAAGGATGTCCCTTTGCAAATCCCTCCTAGCTCAAAAGCTTTTCCCAGGTTGGGGGGGGGGCTTATGGATCCTCTCACCTGCCAGTGCAGTCAAGGATTTCTGCTACCCATGATCAATGATGATCGCTTGAGCAGCATCAATTCATCCTCGGTACTTGAGGTTTTGTCTACTACATCACAGCCAGAACATGGTGGAAAAGATAAAAAAAAAATTTCAGCTGACCGTCACCTACTAGGTCAAAGGCATTCAAAAGAAATAAACAGGTCTCAAGATGAAAGGCTATATGCTATATGCCGGCTGTATCTATGCTATATGTTTACCATATCACCTATTTAATCATCTTCTGCATAGGAAGGTGGCTCGGTTGAATGTTCCCATGTCTTGCCCCTAGTCTTTGCTCACAAGCTGAGCTACTAGGAAAGATTGCCCTTATGACTGTACCAGCTTTTCCACCTCCAAATTGCCAGTCTGAACTACCTGCTCCTCAAAAACTGGCCACTTGGTTATTGCGTGCTGGGATATCTGTTGCTGGTATTCAAGGACTTCCTCCTGGTTTATTTTGCCATATTATTTTCCTGTGTTTAGCTGGAGGACTTAAATCATAGAGGACAAATGTAAATACCATATAGTAGCCTGCATTTCACCGATGAGGTTACGCATGCAGTGTTCACACAATCACTGCGTCTCAGTAATCTCATGTTTCTGCTTAACTCCACACCCACCATCTGACTTTTCCATCTCAAACGACAGTATCTGCTAAAACCAGATCAGGTAAATGTAACGCCTCAGTATTGACCTAGGAGGAGAAAAATGACTTTCTAATCTATTGAAGACGGTATTTTCTTCTCAAATCAGCCCATCCCCTCCTCCTACCATCATGCAGTGCAGTAGCCAGGAAAGATGAGGTCTCAGCCCAGGTATTGCAGAGGAGCAGCCTTTGTTAAACACAGTGTGTGGATAGTGCAAAATACTTGGGAGAGCTGAGTAGGTATCTCTTAAAGGAAAAAAAAAGGCAATTAATTAGACTAAATAAACATATATTAGGTCTCAAAATATGCACAGCCAAAATGAAAGCCCCATTCTGGTTCATTAAATCTGAAAAGACTTTACACATTTTAAGCCTGTAATCATATTCACAGATGCATAGCCCCTTCCCAACCTTCCCCCCTCCCGCAAATTTCACACCTTGGTAATGGCTATTGTAAAAAGGAGCTGCCGATCTCAGGCAGGCGAAGGTTTGCAGCGCAGGCAGCCTGCTGCAGAGGACGGGCTGGGGGGGAGTAGATGCACATGCAGCAGGAAAATGACTGTTTACTGTGGCATCTATGTCAAGTCCTCGCCGCAGAGTCTGTCATTACCAGGAGGATGCGGGCTGGTGTGGTTCAGGTGCACGAGGAGGAGGAGGCACGAAACCTCAGCTCGCGTTCTCCTTCCCCACGCGTCCTGCAGACCCGGGGCTGCTCGCTGAACCCCCAGCTTCCAACCTTCCCTCCCTCCCCTGAAGGGTGGTATGTTACCAGGGAGCTAAGCTAAGGAACATATGGAAATGTCATGCGTGTACATATAGAAGAGGAGTGAAAATGGATGCTCTTGGGGATAATAAACATTAGTGTATCGGGAGGGGGGTGCGGGGGGGGGGGGGAAGAATTTCAGCTATTTGTGCTGCTTTTGTGGATTTTGTCAATGGTTTTTCACTACCATTTGTAAAAATAATGTATACATATAAAATTTATTTGAATTGGTAAGTCTGTGAAACCCAGGAGTCATTCTTTATGTGAAACTTCTGAGGTTTTTTTCCAAAATGGCACAGTCGGAAAGAAAGATGTTGTGACTGCGTGCCAGCAGATATTTGTAAGGAGACATTTTGAAAATCTGAAGTGATCAGTGTGAACATTGTCAAGATGTTGGGGCTTGTTCTGGAATACCTTGGTGATCCAATGCTTTCTTCTGGTTTTAGATAAAATGAGATCAGCCTGCAAAATCTCACAAGCAGCTTTGTTTGACCGTTTCTTTCTTTTAGTATATTTTTATGGTCAAAAAAAAAAAAATCTAGCAAAGATTTTCCTCTGCCCCAGTAGGTGTGCATTATTCAGCAAGGAGCCAGCACCCTGGTCTGCAGCTCACTGTATTCTCTCTTTTCAAGAAAGCAGTCCAGAGGAATTTGATGCAGTTACTCAGGAAAGTAAGAAAGCTCAGCGTAAGGTGTCTTGCACAGAAACCTGGATATCGTGGTTTCTGTGCCTGGATATCTTGATCAGTTTAAGCTGATTAGAAAAGCTTCTGGGTTCATTCTTGGGCAAGCTGGAAAATGATCCCTGCTTTGTATAATGAAGTATGTTATCTATCCTGCCCTATAATAAATCGAGAGCGGGGTTGGGGGGGGAGGGATTGTCATCTGGTCTAAATTAGCATTGCTCCACTGATGTTGATGGTGCCTTGACAGTGCTCACCAGGTGAGGATGTGGCCCATTTAGGGAGTTCCCATGGGGTTACAAAAGCAGCATTGAGGACCACAATTTCAGAGAAGAACAGAAGCCAAGAAGGGAACAGGACAGCTTGCAGGGAATCTTAAATGACATTAATTGAAATCTTATCACTTCCTTCATCTTAAGGTGAACCCAGGGCACAATAAAGAGCAATTATCTGCCATCTTCCTTCATCTGTCCCAAGTGTAGGGAGGGGAAGAGTCTATCCATCACTCTTTCTGCTCTACCTTTTTTTTTTCAGTAGACAATACGATATATTTACAGACCTGTCACCTCTTCAAATCCCTCCTTTCACAGAAGAGCTGAACAAAAGCAGGTGAAAGCAATGGAGCTGGGAAAAGAGAGGGGATCCGGAAACTGGAACTAGGTAAAAATGGGGGCTTCAGCATTCTGAGAAACCATTAAAGGGACCTGAGTTACCACCCACCAGGGGAGCTGCCGCGGGAGGTTTTGCTGCAGGCCGGAGGGGTATGTGCTGGCAATTAATTGAGCTGAGCAGAGGCCTGGTACTGTCAAACCTGGGACATGTAGGATGGTGCAACACTTGCTGGAAGCTGAGCAAGGCAGGGACTGGTTAACAGGTCATGGAAGTTGCCACAGCATCCAGCATGGGGAATGCTGGCAATTTGTTTCCCCCAGCTGCCCTCAATGGGAGGAGTGGGAGGTGAAATGAAGCCCATGGCCCCACTTAAAGCATTAGCAAGACTGGCAGTGATCACCCCCTTCTCTTGGACAGATGCTCTGAGGAGACCCAGAAGCTGGACCATATCTTGGCAGACCAGGAGGGAGACAGGTTCAGAAGGGGAGCTTTACCCTGTCCTCACGTGTATTATATCTATTCTGCAAATACACGGAAGACCGCACTCCTGGGACTGCTAACCCAGGACCCTTCCCCAGTGCTAAAAATCCCTACAGAAAATTTCAAAAGCAACATGGGTATGCAGGGTCGTGCCTGGATTCCCTTTACCCCGAGGTACGTGTCTGAAAGCAACTGTTTGGGTATCTGAAGTGATTGAGGACAAATCAGCTCACTCTGCAAAACGTAACCCATACTTTTGTTTAGGCAGCAGGGAGGCAATTTTATCAAGCATAATAGGAAAATGCGACTGAAACCTTTGAGATGTCTCAGCTAGTGGGAAGAGGAGCAGAAGGACATGATGTGACTGTAAGAGTCTAGAGAACTCTCACTTGTTGCTCACTTTCTCGTGATTCCCTGTGACCTTGGCCAGGTTGTTTAATCTCTCTCTGCCTTGATTCCTCTGCTGGTGAGCAAACAGAGTCCTACTTCCCATGACATCTTGGATGTGTTGGGTTTTCCAAAGTGCTTCAAAGTCCAGAGGCGTAATGCTGCTATGTGGTTGCACAGATCACATGTGGTTGATGGTTTGGAAAGCTGGGGCTGCACTGAGAGGAGCAGGGCTTCTGCATTGAAAAATGTTTTGGGATGTCAGGACAGCTCAAGCCATGGGGAGAAGGGAAGAGGGGATATGTTTTCCTGCAGGCTGCATAGCCCCATGGAGGGGGGCAGAGAGGCCATGAGCTGTTGGGGCCCTTTTCCTTAGCCGCTGCCCAGGTGTTGCTCCCCTGGGAGAAGGGCCGATGTGGCTCGGGGCCGTGGCTCGTGCCCCCCACCTTCCCCAGCACCAACACCTGAAGCACTGAGTGCAGCCCATCGCGGGGGGTCAGGATGTGAGGGGGGCAGGTTCCGCTTGGCTGGATTTCGACTGTGTGTACAGAAACTCCAAGGCCGTGTTGCTTTCTGACAGCAAATCGATGCTGCTGTAAACACAAGAACAAAAGGAGCTCACAGAGGAGAGGGGGAAGGAACAAGGAAAAGGGAGAGATGGAGATCTGCTACACAGCCAAAGCTCAAACAATGTTGGGAAAAGCCGAATTACTTGAGCACCTATTCATACCCAGGCCAAAGCTGGTGGTTTGCCCATTCCCAAGGCCATTGAGGAAGTCGTGGCCTCAAGCAGATTAGGTGTGAGGGTGAGAGCCAGGAGCACGGGGCGGCTCGGCTGCTTCTGTGCTTGGTAGCCCCAGCCCACTCGCTGGGAGCGTGTTTCGCTCCCAAGGTTTCTCAACCGTTTAATCCCCGAGCCGAGGGGCTGGATGAGGCAAATGCTGTACATGTGCAGCTGGTTAGGACTGAGCATGCCCCTCCCCTGTAAAGAGTTGTGTCTCATGATGGATATCACTGGCAGGGTGAATTCCCATTCATTTGTCCTGTGGCTTTGACAGTGCGAGTGGTTTCCATACAGATCCCACAGGAGAGAATACCGTGGAAAAATGGGGGTTTGGGAGCCAAGATGCTGGCACTTTCTTCTTCCCAGCTCTGCAGCAAAAGAGCAGTTCTGGGGCCTGGCAGGTTTAAGTTTGGGACGGGGTCTGGCTCCTGACCCGATATTGAGGCCATGTCAATACACGGGTTTAGGGTTTAACTCATTCCATATAGGATGGTGAAAGGGTTATTTAGGATAATCCAGCTCAGAGCACTGTGCTGCTGCTCTGCATGACAGAAGCACAGGTTTCCACCAGCATTGATGGAATGGGAACACAGTCAGATGCTTTGCAGGTACAACATGCAGTTGGAAGGCTCAGCCTTCAATGAAGGCAGGGTTTCTTGTTTGGTTGGCGTTTTAAGCTTATGTTTTCTCTGGCTGTCATTGGCAAGGCCACATGGAAGAGCTTTAAGAACCGATCCTGAATGGGGAGAAGGGAGTTTGGAGCATGCAGCTCAGTCCCTGAGTCTACCCATCTGTAAAGAATCAGGATAACAACACTTAATATACTTCCCCAACATGGCAGTGGTGGGGCTTAATTAAACTGTGCAGAGTGCTCAGAGATCCTCAGATTAAAGGCTGTGTGTACAGTGAATTACAAAAGCAAACAACATGAAATTTTCCTTGTGTTGTGCTAGAGCTGTCTTCATTTACCAGAAACAAATCATTTAATGTACCTCTTATATGTGACTTGTTTGTATAGGATGTGCTTATTGCTCCAGTAGGAGGGAAATCTGGTAGTTTTGATTATTGTTTCTGGATATGTAATCCACATAAGGCATAAAATTTGAATATGATGGTAAAATAGTACAAATAGGTTTTTTAACTATATGTGTGTGTGTTATTAGCCATGGGAAATGTCATCAGTTTTAACAGGCCTGAAAGATGGTGGGAGGTAATTTTAATGTAGCATAAAAATAAAGGTAATCCCAGCAAAAGACAAGCGTGGAGCAGTTACTAGAGTCACCGCAGGCAGAGACAGTACATGTTTTGTGTCCAACAATAGCAGTGTACGTGACTTGAAATGCTCTTTCCTTATAAAACAAAATACCCACTGGTTTGGCTTATTAGCACTAATCTTCAAAGGGAGAAGCAGTCCTGAGGTTCCTGGTTCAATTCATAAGTTCAGCTCTGCTCTGGCAGCGCTCGCTTGACAAAGTGCCATTGTTGCCCACGGCCGGGGCCATGCGTGTGTGTGTGTGTGTGTGTGTGTGAGGTTTAACCTTCTGCGTTTCCCTTTTTCGGCTGCACAAGGAATGCCCAAAGCCGCGCAGAAATATGTCTCTGATGTATAGTTTACATGTGAAAATGCTGCATTTGAACTTGCACTGACTCTGCTCAGAGTGGATCGGGTTAAATGGACTATTACAAAGGCAGGAGCTCATCTGGAACTAATAATTTTTGAGGCCACCAAAAGTAAAAAGTAAAAAAAAAAGAAAAGGGGGGGGGGGGGGAAGGAATCATAGTGAGTTTGGTGGCCAGTGACTAAAGCTTCTGCTGCCATCTACTGCATATGGGTGGCAGTAGGGCCAGCTGGGAACTACTCGCTTTGGACTGAATCGGCCACAAAACAGGTTAAAGGGGGAATCATGGGTTCTGGTAAGGATGGAGCGGGTTCACAGCTCCGCACGACCCGCTCAGCCTTTCGCATGAGCATAGCTGGGGTCTGGCTTGGGCTTTGCTCTAGCTGCAGCGGAGCGCCTGGTGAGTCTGTTACAGAGGGGAGAGGAACATGGTGCTTCAGTTGTCACAGGTTTTGAGCTGTGCTTGTTTTGCATTGTTGCCACTTGCTTAGGATTCACCACCATGGAAGAAGTTTTTGGCTCCGATTTGGGGGGGCCATTAACAAAGCCCTCATCAATTGCATGCAAGTGGCTGCATCGCAAATCACACGACAAAACCGGTGCTCGGTGACCGACATCTGTTTTGTCTCAGAAAGCACAGCACGAAAGAACGATGCTGGTCGGTAGCCCCACCCGCTGGAACCGGCTCAAGCATTACCGTGCTTGCCGGCCTGGCTAGACAATAAACGGAGTCTATTTATTTATGATGGCTGGACTCTAGCAGGTCATTGGCATGGTCTCCAAGGGCGATGCATTCGAATCCCTTTCTCAATTTTCTCTCTTCCATCTCTCCAGGCTGCCTTCTATTCTTTGTGCCTATTCTCCCAGGAGATCTGGTCTTGAAACAAATAGCTCACCATCATTGTGGCTCTTGGTTGCGAGGTTAAATAAGTTTAGGAGGAAAAGTACGTTTGAAATGGTGCTGATCCAAATGAATGAGCCAAACATGCTATTGTCTTTACCAGCTTCGAGTCCACCATGGTAATTTCCTGGGTACATAGACATGCTGGCTATGAGTTACATATAGCTACTGCGAAGTGGAACTGGATTGAAAATGAAGCCGGTCTTGTGACTGAACACACAACTGGGAATTGGCCTCTGGGCTTCTGTTTCTGGCTTTCTGAAGGATCTCAAGAAAGCCACGGCAGGGGGGAAAGGAAAGCTGTGTAATTTCAGAAAGCCAGCCTAACCCCGATGCTGGGCAAGCAGCCCTCAAAGCGGGAGCACGGAGGGTGTCAAGAGAGGACTTGCCACGCTGCTTTCCACTGGCAGCGTGAGCGGAGCCTCTGGAAGCTGCTTGGGGAAGGGGTGCTAAAAATGTAGGGATATTTGGCCATGTCTGCCCTCCAGCCTGCAGGACAGGGTGTGCAGCTCTGAAGGCAGTGCATGTGCTTCAGGAGCAGAAAGGGGCTGCAGCCAGCCAGCCCCTGGGTGGGGGAATGTTCTTACCCAAGTCATGGGATTGGGTTTCACATAGGCTGTAGTGTCTTGCCATCACAAGCCTCAGTGTGAGGTAGTCACCTCGAGTTCCCTTTATAGCAAAGAGTATCTGATCTATTTTAAGACAAGGGGAAGCACTCTCTGAACTGCTGTGCCCCATCCTTGGCTACAGAAGGGGCCTGGAGTGACCTTCTCAGCTTGGGCAAGGATGAATCCTGCCTGATGTTACATCGAGCCCAGGCCAGGAGGAACCTCCGACCTCTTCTCTATCTTCTTGCCATTACCCCTGGGGATCTCAGGCTTGGGGAAACACAAAATGCTCAGGCAGCCATTCTCGCAGTGGGAAGAGAATGAAAAAGTGTAGCAAAATATTTGAGAATGGCTCATTCAGGTTCCGAATTCCTCCTTGGAGTGCATCTGCTTCCCTCCGCTGGCTACAGAAAGATCCATGGAATATAAGGCTTCTCCTTGGGCCAAGCCACCCTGGAGATGTGAGGCTTAGTGATGTGAATGCCACATCTTGTCCATCTCTGCCTCAGATCCTCCACCTCTAAAATACATTCCCATCCTGTACAGCCAGTGTCAGGTCATAGCCAGCTTCAGGATGTATTTCATTAACTCCTGCTCAGCTCACACCCACATTCACCATTCACTGACTGTCTTCCTGGCCTTCCTTTCCAAATCACTGTCTAGTTCCTTTTTCATCACTCTCCATCGTCCTCTAAAGCAGTGGGATTTTTTCCAGCCCAACCCCACGCAGGTGCTCTTGCTGGATATGAGGTCAGGTCCATTCCCTGCTTTGCTCTGCATGCCCTGGGGAGAGCAAATCCGCCGGGCATCATGTGAGCCCAGCTATGAGAATTTGAGGGATGTGGGCTTCTGGATGCCTATAATTTACAGGGAAGAAATAAACCACACATCCTGGAAGAGCCCTGGCCTGCCGTTTTTCTTGCATCCCACATTTGGCAGGTTGAGAGGTTTGTGGCAGGAGCCAAGATGTTGATGGTTAGCATGAATCTTTCCTTCCCACAGACCCTCTCTTCCCTCCTTAGGGCAGGGGCTGGGCTATCTGGGAGCTCTTGGCTCTTCCATCCCAAATTCCAGCTTGAGTTCTGCTGTGAAATATCCTCAGTTATTTCATCTTTCCTGCCGAGAAAGGCTAAACACAAACGTTCAGGAGTCTGGCAGAAGAAACTCTGATTGCTTACTCAAAAGAGGAGCAGCGAGCCAGAACTTCAGCTGCTCTCTCTCAAGATCAGAGCGCATCTATTTTGTGAAATGCTTAACCCATGCTGGGAAGTGCATTTGCAGTCTTGGCCTTGCTGTATTTCCACCTGGCTTCCTCTCTCCTGCAGGCAGCTCGCTAAGTCCTAAATCAGTGGTTGCAGTCCATCCGCTGGAAGTACACCCTGATGTTAGTTGTGGAAGAAAGAGATGTAGTTTTAGGAGGAGCAGAGTGAAGGGAGTCTGGATCTGGGCCTCCCGGCTGGGTTTGCACCATGTGCTCCGACCGAAGCTCCACTGGTAGTTGGGATCCTCCTCCTCAATGGGTCCTCGTCTGTCTCATAGTGGAGAAAAATGTTTTGCAGTGGGAACACTCACTCGGATCTCTTTCCTCTGCATAGCCTCCTGTTTGCAAGGAACACATAGCATAGTGGCATGTTCTGAGACCAGTCCCCCTTTGTCAGATGTACTTGATTCAGAGGGTGCTATGGGGAAGGGGAGGTTTGGAGAAACATGCCTGAGCAATGTGATCCTGCCTAGCTGTGTTTCTTCACAGAACTCTGACTCCAGCCTGAAAGCAGTGGGGAAAAGAGAGCTGGATGCTTCCTGTGGCACGCTTGGGTTCAGATGTGAAACAAGAGATGGCTGGGGTCTCAAAGAGAAAATGAAGTCACATAATGAGCAAAGCTGGGAGATTTATTTGGGAACTGCCAACATGCTCAGCAGTATTTAAGATACCGTTATTTGTTAGGAGTCATTGCCTAATACCATTACCTAAAGTGTTTGAGAGCAAGGTATACCTACTCACACGGGTACTATAGAGACTCTACAAGAAACTCACTCAATCTTTCAAGGGCTTGTTGCATTTAGAGGCTAGACAATAAGGAAAGGTCATAAAAGCAATAAAAAGGGAGAAGATACAAAGAAAAGAGCCAGGAAAAAATTCCAGTGTAGGCTTCCAGGGTAGGTGGGTTTAATCTGCTGCTGTGGCTTTCTGGCTGCTCTCTAGGTAATGGGTCTGAAGGTTAGGGTCCACTGAGGGCCAGTGGGGTCTTGATATAAAGAGTCCACGGGCAGCCCAGAACAAGGTTTGTAAGTGGGATGGTGGGTGGGAGAAGCTGGGTCTCTCAGAGCAGTATTTCATCAGTTCATCACAAGGTAACTTGATAAATACATTTCTGGTGAAGACAGTAAAGGATCAGGGGGAAAATCTTTCCTATCCACAAAAATCTGCAAGATTTGTTAGAAGGAGAGGCATGAACAGATCTCCTTTCTGTCAGGCCTTTACTCTCTCAGTGTTTTCTCAGAGACACTTAGCACTGAAGCTTGAGTGTCACATTGACTGCTTTAACAGAAAGGAGGTGCATGGGAATGAGGCGTAACTTCTGTCTCCTGGGGGGAGCAACCTATTTCAGCAACAACAGGGAAAAATCAGATTCATTCATGAAGAAGGGGGCAACAGGGAGGAAGGAATGGCTGTTTGTTAATGTTACCTTAAGCTAAGCATTAATGACGTGCAACACTTAAGATGCTTGCATGCCTCGATGATGTCCACCGAGATTGCATGTTGCCTTTCCAATTACGTAGGCTAAAAAATGAGGTACGTGTGAAGAGACTGCTGCCTGCTCATTACCTCTCTCTGCGAGTAGTAATTCTGCCTGCTTTCAGCTGCTTGTGTGTCAGGTGTACTTGCGTACATAGTGTTTCAAACAGCAACAGCCAAACAGTGCAAATGCACCACGTGGCATGGGGACAGGATTGTTGTGGAAATGGATTTTAACCAGGGAAATAATGTGTGATATTAGCGGCAAGCCAGGCTTAGCACTGGAGATGTTGTTCTGCAAACAGGGAGGTGAAGCTCAGAAAGGCTCGAAATGTTGTCTGGTGTCTGAGGGTGTTGCTTACTGACTGGTGCTGACCTTGAAGGAAGGCACCAAGAACTAGCCAGATGCATGATTGCATTATGCGTGTTAGTGGTACCTTTTTAGCAGGACTCTGCTGTTCCTTCTGCAGAAAGCTCTATTTTTCTGTTTCTGATCATCCTGCTAGGTTATACAATGCGTCCTTCTAATGTAAACCAAAACCCAAATACAGTTCAGAAAAAAAGTCTCCTTTTTATTGCACTAGACACACAGAGGCTAGATAATAATTTTGGAAACCAGAAATTGTTTTGTTTACCCAGTCCATTTTTATTATTATTATTATTATTATTATTATTATTATTATTATTATTAAGTGGAAAAGAAAATTGACAGACAAAAATTCCTTCAAAATTGTGCAATAATAACATAGCAGAAATCAGTGAATGAGGAAAATAACGAGACACAGAGTAGCAATTCAAATGGTATAGTATTAAACTTCGCTTAAGGAACCAGATTAGAAGTTGACACTACCTCTAAAAAACTCATTAGAGACTGGCTGCTTGTAGACTGCTGCATGTTTTGAAGGATTAATTATAAGTGTTACAGCTAGTTCCAGTAATGAAGATGCTCTCTGGGTCCAAGAGTAACTGTCAATTGCACCACTTCCCTTCTGAAGTCCATTTGAAGGAGACTTGAAAGTTGTTTTGGAAAATGTTCTTTTGGCCTTTCCTGAAGAGCTTTACATTTCCACTAGCAAATTAGTGAAGTTTGTCATTAAATACTACTCTGTCCCTACAAAGAGATTTCAAGCATGCACATCCCAAGACTGATATCTGCCTTGCGAGGAAAGGCTATGCTGCTCAGTGAGAGGCACTGGCCCAGATGAGGTTTCCCTGGCGGCTAATGGGAATTCGGGGCTGCTTTCGGTGACTCTACAGGATCGCTAATAATCCTGCCCTGTCAGTTGTCTGCACGAGGCAGATCCCTCTCCACCCAGACCGGAGCTCTCAAGTCACTTCTCCCATTGTTTCTAGAAGCCAGCAGGAAGCAATACCATTTTCTGACCACCAAGGCGACCCACAAACACAGAGGTCCTTTGGTCACGAGGCCAAAAGATGATGGCGCGGATGTTGGTCGGTAGCCACCAGCATTGTCACAGCACGTGCTCCCTCACGCTCCTACGCTCTCTTCTCCCCTTTCTGACTGGGTATGCGCTCCTATACATCTATGTAACTTGATCTCTGTCCAAGGAAAACAGTCTTTTCCCAGTACTGGATCTGCAGCTGTCTCCTGCTAATGCTGTGTCAAGGTAGAGGCACATGGAACAAGTTATGGCAGGGTTAGCCGGGGCGCGAACTTACAGCACGCCAGCTATTCTGCAGATTAAATATCTGTGTGCACGGTTTTCCCCTGCGGTCAACACAACATGCTTCACCCCTCCCTGAAACTCCTCTTAGCGTTTACCTGGGGTACAGGCCGTCAGCCGAGCGGCAGAGGAGCTGGTAAGCTCATGCTCCAGCTGGCTCCTGTGTGCGCCCGGAGCGGGTGCTGGGCTCCGGGGAGGTGGGCGCGTGTGCAGGTCGCTGCGGGAGCTGGGGCGAGCAGCTCGCCGCAGCCATTTTACAGAGCAGGCAGCCGGAAGACGAAGGAGTGATACGATTTATTCAGGCTGAAACGGATCGCTTTTTTGACCTTGAACGGGAGTTTTAGATCTCAAACCTGGAAAATGGCACCTCCTTGTACTTTCTTGTAAAAACCAAAGCCTCCACCCCCCAAAACCCCCTCAAAAAAAACCTGAGCCAAAGCAAAACGAACCTCGTGGTCCTAAAGCCCCACCAGATTTTAGTGTTCAACCTTAGTCTTTTGTTCAAATGGACTTCAGAGTACCAGTGGGCATCCGTGGTGAAATCTGAAATGGATGCAAACACAAACTAACTGGGAGAAGTTCCTCCTAACCGGGGTACTTCCCATACCCCTTTTTTTCCTTATGGATCCAAACATTTCACTGGGTTCCTACGAGGTAAACCCAAGTCACCTCCCAAAAGTTAGGGCAACGAGTCGTGTCACATTGCATAAGGCTACTGAAACAAAACCGGAACAAAATATGCATCCACATCCATGTACCATATTTACATCAGAACCCTCCCACCCCCTATACATCTCTGTGAACAAGATTCCGTGCTTCAAAAGTTCATAAAAATATACAATTTCCCCAGAACTGCATCTATCCTGCTCACTCCCTGTCTGGGGCTTAGACTTCTCTATCTCTATATAAAATACACTAGCCCTGTGAAGTTGCTTTGCTGAGAGCACAGTGGTGATTTTTGCAATGAAGGGAAAGTCTCGGAGGGTAGGGCATGCCTCTGCATTACAGTACTGTCCACATAAGGTAAATCCAGCATTGCGCAAAGCCTGGCTGCTGCAGTGCCCCCAAACCCCTGTGCAATGCGGGGTGACTCTGCAGACCGAGCACGGAGGGCTCTGTTGCGCCCGTGTTGTGTTAGCGAGGCACAGGTAACCAAGAGTGTTGCTTTTGAGTACAGTATTACAACAAAATGCTTTGCTGGCAACAGACTGAACTCCACATGAGTGTGGCTGGGCCACAGGTACAAAGGAGCCTTTCAGAGTGGCCAGAAGTGACCTGTCCCCTAGCTGATGCTTGAAAGCATCCAGCCAAGGGATTTCTGCAGAATATAAAGTGGTTACAAGGGTTCCCCTTGGCATCTGTCTTCCAGACAGAGACGGGATAAATTCTACTTGCCTTACTGGAGCAGGATTTCCCCTGGAGGAGTAGAGCAGCAGTATTTAACCAATAGCAATTCTCACCAGAGAGGTACCAGCTCGTGGGATACTGTACTGTAGTTTTCAGTTACCTGTGCCAGAAATATTTGCTTAATAAGGAAGGGGTTCAATACTCTTTCTCTCTGCTTTTAGGCTTTCTTTCCCGTACAAAAACTTCTGATTTATGTCTTTAGCATAGTTTAGCCTCTGGGTCAGATTCTGGACTCTCTATGTAGCTGTAATTCTATGCGAATTGGGCTACACATGCTGGGTTGATTCACTCAAAATTTTTACTCCCAAACAGCACCTGACCCACTGACAAGGTAAAAATATTGCAACTCTGCAAGCTTGCTGCTACTTATAAAAATCTGATTATAGTTTGGTCCCAGCTTTGGGGGGAAAAACATTGTCATTGGGAATGATAACACCAGTATTTGAAAATAGAGTTAGTATTTCTATGGAGTATCAAACCATACAGAACTTGAACTTTTTATACATTTTCTGTATGTGAAATTAAATGGATCAGTTGCGTATCAAAACATAGTTGGCCTTTCTCTTTTCATCTGTAGGAAGACTGCAATTATAACTTAATTTACACAGCAAAAATACTTCTGGTTTAAACAAAGAAAACAGTGTGACAAGACAGTGTGCTGTGTTTTACTGGTGTGAAGTTTTGCATATATAGAGCATGGACAGGCATGACCAGTGAACATCCGCTCATGTCATTGCTCTTGGGTTGGCAAGTAGTTGGATTCGTGGTGAGATTCACATTTTGCTGTCACAAAAAAAAGCTCGACAGTGGTAACCAGACACTTCTACTGCTTAGCTCTGTAGCCAGTATTATGTCTCCTGGAAACGTAAGATGACTAGTGATGGGAAAATAATATATATGAGTGTACATATGTTCCTTCTAAAGCTGAAGGTACAGCTACAGCTGCTTTTAGGAAATGCTAATGAAGGAGGATCGAATCCCTGCTGTAAACGAAATGAATTCAGATGTTTAGTAATTATCGCTCTGTATGACTGTGGAAAATCCGTATGCGAAGCTGCTTCCCAGTTGCGCACAGTGGAGGCTCCCCCTTCCGTCCCACTGACATGCTAGCATCTTAGAGAAGCTCCACAGAGGAAAGGTGTCCTGATTAGCTGGGAAGCATGTTTTGAGGTGTGCGCTTTAACTTCAGGTGGTGGCCAATTTTTTCAGTGGTGTTACTGACATAAACCACAGATTAATTAGGCCATGCGTGATGGGCATGGGCAGCAGCTCGGTAACTGCAGGTGCCCTCCAAAGGGGTTTGGGTGGGAGGGTATGGTGTGTTGTCGCACACCTGAAAGCGAGGGCCAAAACTGCAAAGCCTGGACGCTTGCACGGTGCTGCTGCCCAGGGATAACCTCCTTCCTGCGGGCAGAGCTCCAGAAACCCTCCTGCTAATGGCCCGTGGTATGTCACGCCCACATGCAAGGGTTTGCACGACCCTTGGCTGCATGGCTTGGTAGGGATGCTTTTGGCTTATAGGTACAGCAGCAGGAAGCTAAGCTCATACAAAAAGTATGCTGCAGTATCTTGACTTGGGCTCTGAGATTTCTGGAAGATTGGGTCCTTTAATAAGGGGGAAAAAATATGTAAAAATAAGGATTTTTATTATCATGGCAAGAACAATGATGGAGATGCCAAGATACTACTGCCTTGCAAGATAAAGTGGCACATGTTCTACACAGTAATGTGTACAATGTCTGACGATTTTGGAAATCTGTTCTCAAGGCAGATTTCCCAATAAATTAACACAACAAAAACACTTTCATATAAAACAAAGTCCAAAGGATATTTTTTTTTAAAGTAAAAGCAAAACCTTCAGGGACTATATTACTTATCTCTCTCTACATATATAATCTCCTGAATTTTTTTAAATAAATTTATTCTTGTCTTAGAAAAATAAAACGAGTAGCCAATTTAGTCAACGGAAAATATCTCACAGACTTAAAAGCATGCCCAGCAAGCATAGCCTTGTAAGACTAAATTAATGTTAAATCAAAGCAATTTGTTACCAAACCAACCTAGTCTGCAATTCACAGTTGATTACTACAAAGTGTATTTTTAAAATCTTTTTGGCCCATATAAAAATAACATATTGCAACTCAAAAGTGCATTTTTAAAATAAACAATCAACTATTTTTATCAAATAAAATATTTACACCATTTGGTTTTTACAGTCAGAAATGCGCTTCATGCGATGACCATGGGAACATCATCTGAAAATCCAGTTATCATTGGGGCTTCATCATCCTCATCTCCTGAAAAACAAACCCAGAGTGCTGTTATGCCACCCTCAGCATTTCACAGGGCACGACGGAACAGGCTACCAAAGTTGGCCACAAAACTGCCCTCAAAACCAGTATATTGTGGCCTTGCTCGTGCTCTTACCTGGTTGTTATATCTATTATATTCAGGTTTTAACTGATTTGCATTAGAGGGAATGGTTTAAGTCGCTAAAAATGTTTATCCTGGGCCAGCTTTGTACTTTCAGGACAAGATCAAATCCATAGAGATTTTTATGCCAAAGGTGTCCCAAAGCATATCAGAGTAGTTAGGTCTTGCACTGATTTTGCATTCTTAAGGCTGTCCTGAAATGCCATTGCATGAAACCAAGGGCTACTTACCTAAATCATCTCCCGAGGAAAATATGGCTGAGCCCAGGCGGGAGCTGTAGTGGCTGTTTGCAAAGGCAGTGAAGCTGTTCTGCAGCCGTCTGTGCCTCATGTAAAGCACCACGAAGCCAATCCCGAGGGTCACCAGCAGCAGGAACAGCACCGGTACCACGATGGCAGCAACGTCTGTGGATCTACCGGCTTTTACTGCAGAGGTGTCTTCACCTAAGATGAGGAAGGGAGAGAAGTGCCATTTGCAACCAACAGCACATTTCTCTCGTGAGTTTGCGAGGATTTCATTAGTCTTTGTTAAGGAGGATGGGGAAAATGCCAGGGACTTACCAGTTCCTAGTTCATCATAGAGAAGCGTGGCCGGCTCACCGCACATCTGCCTGCTATACAGGCACCTGGCCTGAACAGTGAACGAATAGTTGTGACCTATCTTCAGGTTGGAAACTTTGAAGAAGTTTTCTGTGGTGTTCCCGAGATAAGCCGTGATGTTCATCAAGCTGTCAAACATGTGAATCTCGTAACCCTGAGAGTTGTGAAGACAAAACCACAAACCCCAAATCACTTGGCTGCGGAGGTCAGGTTTGCTCCTTCCAACTGGGCTTTGAAACTTGTTTTATCTCCTGAATCTAGCTTTGATGAAATGCGTTGGGCTATCAGTCGGAAGAGAGCAATGTAGACCGTCCTGCAGGCATCCTTGTCAATGTGCATTGACCTTGGCCAGCTCAGGGAGGAGAGAAGATTCTGGTCTGTCTGGTTCACTCTGTTCTTAGCATCCACCCGAGACCACCCAAAACACAGAGTCCAGTAACAGTGACGGCTTTTTTGGCATAGTTTGCTACCTGCCCGTGCCCTGTCAGAGAACATGTCGCAGATTTTCTATCAAAGTCTAAATAATGACAATTCTCAGATGCTACCGCTGTGCTTCCCGGCGCGGTGGGGCAGTGTCCTATTCCCAGTCCTTTCACAGTGTGACAGCTGACTTTTTTCAAGAGGATAATTATGTTCCTAAAAGGTGACCGACTGGATCTATCAGCTTTAGTGCCTTAGTCGTGATATGAATTGAAGCGAGCTCTATGTAAAGGGCTCATCAAGGACACTAAAGGGAGCAGAGCATACTGGTGTATTTTAAAGAGTCTGTGAAAGGAGCCTTGCAGAGACTCTGCTCTAGGTTTTTCTGAAACATGGCCCGTAGGACGGGAGAGACAGTGCAACTTACCCGGCTTTCATTGAAATTGCTCTCCTTTAATGCCAAACTCTTCCAAAAAAGCAGGATATGGTCATTTTCTGTTATAATTTTTAAGGCGTCTGGTGCAGACAGTGGAACTGCAAATGAGAAAAAAATGGCAGGCAGGTTAGGTTTTAACACTGGTGACACTTTTCTTTGGCTGAGAAACAGCAATGGGGTCACTTCTGAGACGTAGCATTTCTTAGGGATCAGCACAATACTCTGCTTAGAACAGGACTATACGGGAGGAGACGATACTGGCACATGTAATCTGATAGGAGTTTTTCAGTGGGTTTTTATGGTAGGACCTTAATGGTACTTCATGGTGTCTACCCAGCCAGCCAAACAGGTGTCTTTCCCATCTCCATCTAGGCAGGGGAAAAACGCCTTGGCTATTGTTTGAGACGCTTCCTCTCCGCTGCTGTTGTTTGGGGGTTTGATTTCCTTCCCTGGGAGCTGCAGGGGAGGCCCCTTGGACTTGGGCTTTGGCTGTGGGAGAGGACTAAGCCATGCAGAAACACCAGCGCAGGGGTGGGATGGATGGTGTGTGGGACAGGCGCTGGATTCCCTCTAGTGGACATTGCTGCAAGGCCTCACCCCAGCACCCACCCAGTAGTACTCTTTCCTTTACCTGTGTTGATCTTCATGCTGGATTCTTTGCTCATATTTCCCAGTTGAACAATCACATGGTATTTGCCTCCCGGTTCAAGTTTCTTAATGGTGTACTCCACCGTGCTGTTCCGGGTTTTCACTTTGTAGATTTTATCTGTTTTTCTTACTAAATCTTTAACTGCAAC
Source organism: Elanus axillaris (assembly GCA_026212715.1). Taxonomy (NCBI): domain Eukaryota; kingdom Metazoa; phylum Chordata; class Aves; order Accipitriformes; family Accipitridae; genus Elanus; species Elanus axillaris. Next base: position 70,947 of record JANZLQ010000086.1, on the reverse strand, counting down.
AGCATATAACTGGTGGGGGAGGAAAGGCACACACAGTGAAAGTTCTTACTTTCCTGCAGACTTGCTAGCAATTTCATACAATGGTAGGACATCAGACGGGGGGGCAAAATTTGAATTAAACCATGCCTGAGCTCTACAGAAAGCCTGGGAAGTAAAATTTCAAGCCTCTTGCTGGACTAGCTGGATCCCTGCCCAAGATCAGTATTTACAGATACAGAAAATGCAGTTACTGGAACAGATGAGGGCAAGAGGAAAATCTCAGGTTGTATTTCTTAATGAATCACGAAGATGCAATGCAAACTCCTGTCCTGTCAGTTTCCAGTTTTGCCAGGAAGATTTATACCTTGAAACCTTTGCCATTAAAGTTTCTGGACCAGAATAGGAGCAGAAAGCTTGCTGAGAAAATTACTCGCCTTCAATGGAGCGAGACCTGACCGTACGCCAGCATGCTAGAAAACAGAACCAGGCTTTGTTGGGGCTGCGCCGGCGCGGCTGGAGCGGGAGGCAGAGCCCGCAGCCCAGCTGGCCCAATGCCTGTCCTGCTGACCTGCGGGCTGTGCTCAGGCACCGGCCAGCCCAGACTCCGGGGCAAAGCCAAAGCCCAGAAAGGTGCTTTAGCACATGCCCAAGTTTGCTTTCAGACTCAGTCAGCAAAAGATATCCCAGACCTGACTCTTTTTAAACGCAACGGCAATGTTACAGGCTTGAGCTAATGGCCAGTAACATGAAGAGAGGAAATGCAGGTTCTGGAGGTGTCAGCATTTGACAATGACTATTTAGATGGAGGGCAGACCTGATCTCAGACTCAAGTCTCCATCAGCAGCAGGGCAGGGGTCTGTCTTTGAGCCAAGGGTTTGTGTGCAGAGGGGCAGGAGAAGGCGCTGTGAGACATTACCATGTCCTGGTCGGGCGAATCGTAGGGCGATTCCCACTTAATGACCGCGAACGTCTTTCCAGTGTGCACTGAGTGGAGGTGCCGAGGGGGAAGGCGGTTGTCAGGGATCATCTTCACCACAACGTAGTCAGACGGTGGCCCTTGGTAGGGAGACGTCACACGGACCTTGAAGGGATGACACAGCAGTTAATACTGTGCCTGCACCCTTCAGTCAAGCTACAGCCCACAGTGCAGGCAGGAGTGGGAATGGAAAAGGAGCCTACCAGAAACAGGTACTGCTCATCCCGCTGCACGATCACAGTGATGTTGTGGGAGGTTGTGGTAGTGTTGTGAGGGCTCCTGTACAGCTCTAGGAAGGATGTGGCATAGAAGATGCCATAGACCTGCGGAGGAAGAGAACAACAGGGACGGTACAGATTTTGCCAAGGGCTGGAGCTCCCACATGAACTTTCACTGGCTGCCACTTTTTAGGGACATGATGCGAAGACCCTTTTTCCTCGGGGCACTCTCTCCTACCCAAGTTCAGGTTCAGTCTGCCCACTTGCTGCTGCATTCCCCACCCTAAAATCCTGGCCTCAGCTCTGATAACACAGCAGTCAACTGAAAGACCACTGGAGCATCATGCTATCTGTGTTTCAGCCACTTCTCCACTGGATCAGTGACTGAACAAATAGACAACAAGAAGGCTTTCCTTGCTTCCGTTTAAGAGGCAGCAGGTGCTTTCTCTCATTATTTGAGCATAAAACTTTCAGGGCCTTGCCATCCAATCCCTACAAATAATCCTGGTTTAGGATTTTGCTTGTGTTTTGAGGCTCTGAGCTAGACCCCGTCCTGGCTGGTGAGAAAAGAGAGTTGGTGCCTTACGACATTCTTTGGTCCGGTCCAGCTGCACTCCACTGCAGTCTGGTTGATGGCCTTGGCTTTGAGACTTGGCGATGCAGGTCTTGTCCCACTGGTCACAACATGTACGAAAGACAGAGGGCTGTCGCCCAGCTCCGTCTTTGCCCAGGCAGAAATTTCATAGGGGGTGTGTGCTGTCAGATTTGCCACTGAGCAAGAAGAGAAACATGCACTATTAGGTGAGGCAAAGTACTGCAATGGCAGGTTGAGAGCTCTAGGAAATGGTCAGCAGCATCAGATAGTCTCAGATAGGACCCTGCCTCTCTTGGTTTGTGTTTTCATTAATTTTGAGTAATTTCCTTTATACAGAAGCACCTGGGACTCTGGTATCTAACTTACCCTGTGCTTTTCCGTATCAGGATGCTTTCCCATATGTAGACTGTGCACACCAGAGATTTTTCCAAACCAGAAATTTGATTAATAGAGATATGTACTGTATACAAGCCCAAGAAATTGTTGACCTTTTGCGGAGTAAAGAACCACAAACAAAATCTCATGTGATGAGAAAAGGCTAGTGAGGCTCTGGGGGATAAATCACAAATCTGCATGAAATCTCTAAGTCCTAAAAACAGAGGCCAAGGATTTGCTGGTTTGTCCTCTCCAGATTTACTCTTTCCTAACCAGAAACTACTAGCTGAAAAAAAAACAACCAACCTCTGTAAAACCTTCTCTTTGGTGTTGACTAAAGCAGAATTTTACACTTTGCACAGAATTTACCTTTTTGGATGGACTTTTCTCCTTCTATGATCAGAGTCCTTTTTTCCTGCCTGTGTGTATCAAATGTCCAGTAGATGTTCACAACATAACCGCTGACCTGTCAAGCAGCAAGGGCACACAATAGGATCTTTCAGTTCAGCTATTTTTGCATGCAGTGGAAGAGTCACCGCTGAAAGTCTTTGCATTGTATTTTCCATCCTAATTAAGAGAGCTGGGGTAGTTTACGAGTAGTAAGAAATGATTTGTCATGAAAAGAAAGTTATTGCAATACTTAAATAGGTGACAGCTTACCCTATCCAGTATTTACCACGTACCCAGCGTAGGCCTTTTTTTATTTTAGTTTCAGAAGTAAAGTTTAAAATGTTACCTTGATATTAGTAGTCATTTTTAAGCTGAAACTTATGGAGTCCTCACTGTAGCTCTCAATGTGTATGACAGGAGGAGGAATGACTGTAAGGAAAGAGAGAAACAGCTGTTACCGCAGCACAAAGAAATACAAACACTTACTGAGAGGGGACAGGTAAGATACAGCCTTTCATTATCACAACCTGCTCTCAGACCAGGAATTCCCCATCTTTCCAGCCTTAGCTTTGCCTGCCTCCAAGACAGGCTTGTCTCTCCCCTCAGAGAAGATACTGACGTGCTGCACCTCCATCATTTTTTCCATCAGCCACCCAAAAGCTGCCTTATCTGTGCCTTGCTCAGACAGGCTGGAAGCAGACAGGTCTGGGCACAGGTATTTTATCTCTGAACTCAGTGGGATGATCTCGTATCCCGGTTAATGGCTTCTGGCCTTCCGAGGAACTGGTGGGGGAGGTCAGGAACTATCAGTGGGGACAGCTGCTAAACACTTGTGGAAAACCTGAAGATAAAGTTACTACGGTTCTTTCTACCTCTGTTTTTCTAACCATCAGGTACTCATGTGCTTCATATTATCTGAATCCTGCAATTTTTAGTAGCATAGTGTTTTCTTTCCTTCCTTTGTCAACATAGAGAGGATGCACTTTTATCTAACAAATTAGCAGACAATTTTGACATCAGAATATATGTTTGGAAGAAAAACTTGGCATAAATACAAATGATTTCAAAAGGCTTTTCTAAAAACAATATGGAAGGAAATGATTTACTGTGTTGTTTGAATTTATCTACTGTCAGACTGTAATGTTGTGATAGTTCTTGGGAGCCTTAGTGGTCTTTTAGTGGTCCAACCTACGTGAGATGCAGAAACCATCACAATCATAACCTAAAAGGGAGGAGAATGAGCAAGCATTCTTTCAGCCAGTGACAGTAAAGGAGTTAGTGGTAATGTGTGTTGCCTATCTGAAGGTAGGATCTAGCCTACACAAGTCAGAGGGAATCTATCTGCAGTCTAGGAGGGAGGGGCACCTTCTGAACAGGCTTCTCACCCACTTCCAGGGCAGTGCATCCATCCTATGTGCCACAGAGTTTGGAGGAAGAGTCAGCGACCCACTCAGACTTGCCACTGAACTTTGAGGCAGCTCAAGTGAAGCAAAATGGTACAGCAAAGTTGTTAAATAGTGTAAAACACTCAGTAGGGAAGAATAAAGGACAGGGAGGTGGTTATGCGGGCTGATGCTAACAGTTCAGGCTTGGATTCTGCCTTTTTGCTGTGTTGTCCAAGTTGACTGAAACAACAACATTTACCTTTGCCTTTCATGGTGGTTATGGATTTGGAGTCACTCCAATTTCCCACTCCTCGACTAGTTACCGCAGCAACCTTTTCAAATAAGAGGGTTAGTTAATATGAACAAATGTACGCCACCAACATTGAATAATGCAAACAGAGAATGAGGTTAGAGCAAGGTTATGGACGTGGCGCAGCTCATGGGAAAAGGACTTTGAAGCAAACAATAGCTTAATTACTTGGCAATAAAATGCTTATTACAGAGATAAAGCAGACTAAGTCAATTAAAAGAATCTAAGAGGAGGGAGGTGCATCCTCTTTGCCGATAACCACTCTCATATGAGATCTTTATGAGTCCATCAAGATAAGGAGCTTTGGACTCTAGCAGCTGTAGTGTAGCTAAGAACCGTGCCCATGAAGTCCATGAGAGCGCTGAATCTAGTTCCAAAGATTTGGTTGGAAACAGATTAGTATGGGAAGGAATACCATGGAAGGAAAGACTCACTCCAACCAACTGCGAGAATAACACTGATTCATGGGGGGTGGGGGGGCATTTATCCCACCTCCCAGTGAACTCCTCCAAGAAGCCATGCTCATTCAGCACAAGGAGGATGGACAGTGGTAGAGTATATGCTTCCCAGGACTCACTGTGCAGACTTTCATTTCCTATTCTTATTACTTCTGTCTATAATTACCCAGCTTCTCCCACATGCATACATTCCCCGCAGGCGGATCTGCTTCTTTTCCCAGTGATACAGTAAGGACCAAATTTATCTCTGGCCCAGCTCCAGTGCAATTGCAGTGTCATTGGAATGGGAAATTAGTAGTGCAGATTTCATAATACAGCCTGGCCTTCTGGGAGAAGAAGCAAATCAAGGCCCTTAATTCAGGCCTTAAAACTACACACATTAGCAGTGCAAATGCCAAGCCCCCATTGTGGGTTGACGTTAAATGGTAGGATTTTAACACACTTGTTGTACTTGACTGTGCAGGACTTAGACCATTTAGTGAAAAGTAATGGCAGCATGCATAGAGAGAACTTTGAAAATACGTACTCTAACTGTGTACAACGTGTTGACCTGTAAGTTCTTGATCTCAGTGTAGTTCTTGGTGGTTCTAAGGGATGACCACTCCTTGGATCCGCTCCTGCTGTATTCCACCTAGGAGCACCAAAACAAGGGATGAGGGCTCCACAGTTAACAATACTGCGGGGCGACAGGTCCCTCTGTGTCAAAATGTCAGTAGAAAGAAGTATGAAAGCTTAGAAAGGGAAACAGAAATGAGATTATGAACTTGAGGGCTGTGTCACAACCTGCAGCATTTCTTTTCCCAACCTGCCCTATGCTCTCAGCAGATTTCCTCTACGAAATGTCCTATTCCTGTCCCCCGCCCCTGTCCCCTCCTCTGCAGAGATAGCTATGTTCAGACAGGCCAGCCCGCACTGCTGTGAGCCCCCAGCAGCCTTCCCCATCCCACCGCCGATCTGGACTCAGCCCTGCCGGGCAGCAGGACTCACGATGAATTCCCGTATGAGGCCATGGGCATTCACAGGGGGACTCCAGGAGCCCATCACCACACCCTCAGCTTCTTTTTTCAGGGACAGCTGAAGGTTAAAGGGAGCATCTGGTACTAGGGAGAGAAACAGAGGTGTTAGTGACAGTCGCAGTTGTGTGTCCAGACCACACAGGGAAAAGCAGAGTCTCCCTGAAAGGTGGGGACAAAGGGGGACGGCTAAGCAGTCCTGGCTCACAGGAGATGTCTTATTCCTGTAGCTGTGTCCTGAGTCCCTTTCACCTCCCTCTGGAGCAATGAAGCCTTTTTCATAACTGCAGTGAACCTAGGATTTTGCTAAGCTCTTTGCTTTGTTTTGCATCCCTTCCCCCACCTGACCTCCACTCTGCAGCTAGAAAGATCTTGCTCCTTGCATGCAGTGCTGAACAGTCCCACAGGCTCAGCACTGCACCGTGAGAAGAGATGAACTTCCCAGTGATACTAAACCACAAAGTCACGGGGAAGAGAGCAGGCTGGTGAATCAATACAGGACCAACTCTAGGCAGGGAACCCGCAGCCCTTTTTCCTAGTCCAGCACAATTCCCAGGCGTGCAGAAAGACACCTTTTGTTCATAACAGGGATACCTCCACAGTATCTACTTTCTAAGTTGAAGCGGCATGCATCAGGTCACTGATATGAGCCACGCAGGCCTGCTTACATCCTTCGGGTGCCCGTAGGGTGATGAAGTCGTTGGTGTTGTAGACTCGGCTGAGACACTGCACTTGGACTTTGACCTGATAGGTACAGTCAGGCTTGAGGACTTTCAAAACGCTGTTGGTTTTGTTGCTGTGGGTTTCCAAAATCTTCCAAATGCTTTCACCGACTGTCCTGCACAAGAGAGTCGCACCCCGCCAGTCAGGAGAGTGTTTAGTAACAAAGGGTGAAACCATCTATTTGTACGTTAAGAGCTTGCTGCTTAGTTTTCTCTTCAGTAAAGCCACACCACTGGCTTGAAAAGGTGCTCTTTGAAAGCCTGAACTAAACATAGCTTAGTGACTTATAAGCACTGTCCTCTGAGGTTTCCTGTAACTGCTGTGCTCTGATTTCTTGACTTTGTTCTTGTTGTTAACAGTCCCACAAAGACAAGACCTGAGTGGAAAAAAACCCTGAATATAGCTACATTACTGTCTGAGTAAACAGTTGTGAAGGACACAAATACAGCTTTTCACAAATGCCCCCTAGTTACAGCTATTTTGGGTCTCCTTTGCAACCAAGTATTAGAAGATTTTCCAAGCAGAACTAGATCATGCAGCTCTCAGTCTTTCAGGTCGGATTCTGTATGGTACTTTGCTGTAAACAGGGGCATACTGATACCTGTGCTCGTGCTTGTCCTAGCCTTTACTTGATATGAATAGCAACGGGTCATACAGTCTAATGGGCAGTTTACCTGTAATAGATGTTGTAGACACAGGAGGTCGAGGACATCCTTTTCGGCCGAGCCCATGTCAGAGTGACATCGCCAGAGAAATCAGCAGTCCACTGGAGGTTCTGGACTTTGTACACGATTGTGTCATCTAAGCAGGCAACAGGAAAAGTTAGTCTATCAAAGGGAAACAAGCCCTTTGCCCAGAACAGAAACAGGACTTACGTTCGTAGCACAAACAAACAACATGTGGAGTTAGAAACTGACTGAAGGGAGTATCTGCACCATTCAAATTTGATGTGTAATTTAGGTGGGCGTTATCAGCGGAGAAGAGCGGGTTTGTCAGAAGGCAGTTCAGAGCAGGAATGTACCCCGGTGGTCTTAGTTCTCCCCAAAATGTCTTGGTTGTATTTACGCTGCATCATGCAAGCATCCCCTTTCTCCTAACAAAAGGTAAAGTGTGGCTATTGATGAAATACTCTTCAACATCATTTTGGAAGTGTATGAGTGCAAACAGATTAGTGCAAGCTAAGTCACTCTGCTACTCGTGCGATGAATCTGTGCTGTCACTGTAAGCCATCCAGGGCCTTTCTTTGAGTGGTTTTCCTTATCACATCCTGTGTTCTGCAGAAGGACCCAAGCAAAAGCTGGTAATTAAGGCAGTCGTCTGGGGATTGCCTTGACGCGAGCTCTGTTGGCTGAATTGCCGCCTGACCTTGGGAGAGGCATTTAGGGGATAACGGTGCTGTGAAATCCAGTGCTGGCAGTGGTGGGGACTGGAGATGCTTATCTGAAATGGCCCAAATCCACACCCTGCTCCTGCCAGGCCATTCCCCCCTCTCTCCCTCCAGGGACTGCGTGTTGGAGCTCACATCCAAATGCCATGGTCTGGCCCCACTCAGGTGCTGAGCTTCATTCCTAGTGCTGTACAGAAACAAAGCGGAGTGGGGCGAAACTGCACTGCTTCACTTTCTCTAACTGGCTGGAAATGAAACCCAGTGGGCATGTGGGTCAATGGACAGGCACTGCAAGACAAGCTATCTAAGGGAAAAGAGATGGTTTCCCCTTGGTGTAGTACTCAAGCAGTGAATCTCAGGAGCTCCTTCCCCCTCCCCTGAACCTGTTAGCCTCTCCCAATCAATATTTAATTAAAGACCTAAAACCTGATTGATGCTCAAACCCACAAACAGTTCAGTAGGAACATCGTGGCTGGCCAGAGACAGCGATTGATTGCTGTTATCTGCCCAGGGCGTGCTGCTGCATGCGTCCTGCCTGACTCTGCGGGGCCACCAAAGGCCAGCATGGCAGGACCAGTGATGGCAGCAGGGCACGTGCCATGGCTCCCAGGGTCACCTTGCATAGGATGACAGAGCTGGAGACTATTGCTTCACCTGTGGCCCATGTAAAACAGACAGCTTTGCTCCTACCCATCCTGAAGTTGCTTTTCTGTGTTTGAGGCTGTTGGAAGACAAATTGTCAGTGTAGAAGCTAGCTGGGAATTTTGTCCCAGCTGGTTATAAATGAGCAAGGAGGTGGCTTGGACAACTGAATAGAGGCAGATACATCTGGGATGTTGTGAATGAAAGGTCACATATCCAGGAGAGCAACTCTGCGTGCTAACACAGAGCAGGGCTTGAGAAATGGGAGAGGGCTGCTGCTTACCGGTACAGTTCCTCTCATCGCTGCTGTCGGAGCAGTCCAAATATCCATCACACCGCTCTGTCACCATAATGCAGGCCTCTCCGTCCTCACATTTATAACCATTAGGGCATGACAGGGTGCTGTGAGTAGCTGAAAGAGGCAGAATGGTTTCAGGACACAAGGCAGGAAAGTTCCCTCACCAGCACTGGGCTCTTTGCAGTGTCAGTGCTGCTTCAAAAGCAGGCGTGATGCTGGGGTGGCTGTGTGCCAGGGATGGAGCTCAGGCAGAGCGTGTCGGTCATAGGGCTGTCTTGTTCTGGCTGCATCTTCTGACACGGTGGCATCAGAAGAACCTGAAGCCTATCTTATGGAAAACAACAACTGGACTTCTAATAGGAATGGCACTGGCTGGTTGGGCTTTTAATTCCTTTTTTTACTGTAATTCTGCATTTACTGCAAGGATTGCGGCAGCGATAAAACTCCTCGGTAGCTTCCTCGTCCTCCCAAAGAGCTTCCCAAGGGAAAGAGCCAGGCGAGACACTCTCCCCTCCCCGCACTTACGGCAGTTCCTCTCATCTGTGCCGTCCTGGCAGTCCCGCAGGCCATCGCATCGCTTCCAGTTGGGGATGCACTTGTGCAGCTGCTGGCACTCGAACTCAAACCTGCTGCAGCGTCCTGGGAGCGCCGGAGAGGTGGCCGTCACGTTGGACCCTGCACACAGCAGCGGGTGAGGAAACCACCCAAGGCATGGCCAGGCCAGACTGCCGCTGCCACCAGAAGGGTCCAGAACCTGTCCCCAGGTCCCGACTCCACTAGATGGCAATCTCTTCCCATCTAGCAGGTAGATGGCTTCTGCTGGGCTGACGCCTAAGCCATCCTCTCTCCTGACTGCAGAGGGTTGGAAAAGCAACCGGTTTGCAGGCGATGTCCTGCACCAGCTCAGAGCTCGGCAAGCCTCAGCAAGGACCACAGCGAGAAAAAAACCACCCTCTTTTACCTTCAGCGTAGGTGTGAGCTGAAAAGCCACCCTGCAGCCCTGCTTGCCGTGATCTTACACAGTCTCGGGCACAATGGCATTTGAGCAGGGACCTGTGGCAGTAATTCATGCCTCCTGCAGGGTCGGAGCAGTGTCCCAGCTGGTGGCAGGGGGTCTGACCCCAGAGAGAGAGGAGACGGTGGGCTTTTACACCACAATGTAATTTAGCCTTGTTATCTGGCAAGGCTCTGAGACTGAAAGGCCAACAGTCCTTACAGATATGATCCTACAGAAAAAGGAAAGGGGTGAAGAAGAGAAACGCTTACGTGAAGTCGGGCAGACTTCCTCGTCGGAGCCGTCAGTGCAGTCCTTGTAGCCGTCACAGACCCAACTGTTCATGATACAGGTGCCGCTATTGCAGCGGAAGTGATTCGGTAAACACGTCGGTGGGATCGATGTAGTAATGGGATGAACTGGGGAACCTAAAAATACACCAGGGAGAGCTGATGTGAGATCCCTGCTCCTACACGTGGCCTGTAAGCTGTGCCTGTTCCCAGCAGACCGGGAGCTGCTATCAGCAGAGGGAAGCGGGGAGCAGGCAAGGCATTACAGGCCCAATGTTTTCATCTGCATTCTATCTGCACAGCTCCTAATCAGGATTTCCAAAAACACAGAGTAAAAAGATGCGTGAGAGGGCATGCTCAGCCCATTCATGGAGGATTTTCAGAGCCACAGGGGTTGGCACAGGCTGTTCCAAGCAGCCCCACAGGAAGGCAGCTGATGCTGGGAGTGCACCTTCAGCATGCTGCAGCCCAGCCTTGACCAGGGTTCCCACGAGCAGAGCAGAGTGCCATGTGCCCTTACCCTCGCAGTCCTTCTCGTCGGACCAGTCTCCGCAGTCGTTCTCCTTGTCACACTTCCACCGGTTGGGGATGCAGTGCCCGTTCCCGCACTGGAACTGGTAGTACCGGGAGCAGTTCGGGGCCTCTGTTGGGTTTTCTGACAATGAGAGGAGAGTCCTGTGAGCCCCAGCGTTATCTCACCAGTCTTGAGCACAGCTGAGGTGTGGGAGCATCTCAGGCTGGGCTACGGCAGGCCCAGAGAGCATCACCCTATCTATTTGCCTGAGCAGCACAGCTCATCTCCAGAAGCCCCACTCCCCACAGCCCTCGCTAGCTTGTTGCCACCACTATTACGTCTGTGTGCTGGGTGCTTCATGGCTCGACACCACCTATGATCTCAGAACCAGAGCTGAGAGCAAGATTAAGACAGAGCACGGCACAAATGGAGAAGCAAACCCTGCAACTCTGAAATGAAGACACAGCTGCTTTGTCTGGCTGGGTACAGCTCCTACAGCTACCCAGGGAACAGTGGTAAATATTGAGTTTGGCTGAAAACTGCCTGTCTGCTTTGGGCTGGGAATCTGTGGAGTAAATATGGTCAGATGTGACTTAGTCAAGCACAAGATGCACCAGCCGTATCGGATTTTTCATTGGGATTCAGTTTACCTATCTGCAGTATGAGGAAAATGATACTGATCTCCCTGTAAGACACCCTGCAATGTGTGAGGGGGATGCTACACACACATATATGTACATACACGAGTGTGTATGTAAAACATGAAGCCAGTACTCCGTGCTCCTGGAATTCAGAGGACACTGGAACTACGGGGATGAGAGACCCTGAGGTACTGCTCACCGCAGTTTGCTTCATCAGAGTAATCGCCACAGTCATCCATCCCATCACACTTCCACACCAGGCTGATGCACACGCCGTTCTGGCACTGGAAGCTGAACTGGTCACAGGTCCGGTGGAATTCAGGGTCCTGGGCTGCAGGGGTGGCATGGAGGGACATCAGAGGTTTGGTGTAAAGATCAAGGACTGGAGGGAAGCTCATTGTTGAGGAGGAAGGAAGGAAGGAGCACACTCAGAGGCAATCGTGGACTTATAAGCAGAGTATTACAGTCCAGAGCCACCTCTTAGGAGACCTGGCAGCTTTCTGGTACCCCAGGTAAGGCACTCTCCTCTCCATGCCTCTGGTTTCATTCTCTGTCCAACCCTCCTTCTGCAAAGGTGCACAACATCACACTTACAGCAGCCAGCATAGGTGGCATCTTCATCTGATCCATCTCGACACTGGACGATGCCGTCGCACACCATTGAGTGGAACAAGCACTGCTGCCGGTTCTTGCACACGAAATCCATGTAGCGGGTGCACAGGGGTTCTGGAGAAATGGGAGGTCAGGAGCAGAGGGGATGGCACATCTGCTGTGCTTGGCAGCAGGAATGCCACCCACTATGATCTGCACAGACCTGAGCACAGCGGCCGGATTTCAGGAAGTTACAGAAAGTATCCAAGACAAATGTCTCGAGCTCTGTCCCTGTACAGGCTGCCCTCGCCCAGTAACACACCAGGGTGCAAGAAAGTTGGCACAGGCGCCAGGAAAGGGCTTGGTCAACTCCCTGAATACAGCTCCTGACAGCACGTCCTCCCTACACATCACAGCCCTGCCTACCGTGCCTTTTGCTGACACACTCAGACCAGCCAATTTCCCAGGGGGCTCATGAATGCTAACTAAGGCTTTCCCATTATCTCACCAGTGCTTTTCTCCCAGCGAGATGGGCTTTGGCAGACCCTGAAGGCTTCCAGCCCTCGCTGCCGTGGCCCTGCCAGCTCCCTGTGGCCCCAGTACTCACCGCAGTGCCTCTCATCTGAGGCGTCGGAGCAGTCATTGATGCCGTCGCAGTGTTTGCTGGTTGGGATGCAAGTGCCGTTCGGGCACTGGAAGCCGTTGCACTTTTTTTCTGAAATTCAGAATCGGGTGGATGTTGCATGGATTTTTTTTAAAGCTGCCTTTGTTTAGCTACAAAAAGCCAGTTGCCTTCTCCCTGTGCCTGCCTGCTTTTGCAGGGATGGGAATCATCCCTCTGAGCTTGCTGCAGGTTTTTCTCAGCAAGTTTGTAGAAATCCCTCCCACCCCGTGGCAGAGCCCCCTCCGCACACAGCACACGTTACCGCAGTTGGCGGGGTCCTCATCAGAGCCATCCTGGCAGTCGGCGTCGCCATCGCAGGCCCAGCGCTGCGGGATGCAGTGGCCGTTCTGGCACTGGAAGCTGGAGGCCTCGCAGGTGTGATATACTGCTGAAACCAAAGCCAAGGGGACCGCCTGAGCGTGGGGTGCCGACACGTCCCCGCTGAGCTGCGGCATGCGTTGAGACGAGTCCCGCTGCCGCGCACCCCTGCTCCCTCCGCCTGTGCCAGGACATCATGTCATGGCAGGTGCCGGCGCTAAGCGCAGCTCCAGGGCACAGGCCTCCACCCCGTGAGCCCCAGGCAAGAGATTGCTGGGAGTCCATGTTCTCCATGGCAGGAGTCCATGTTCTCTGTGGGTCATGGCATGGTCTTTTCCTCTCCGTGCTGTGCTTGCTCACAAGCCTGCTGTGCCTCAGGGATGGGTTTTAGAGGCTAGCAAGCTCTCCCAAAGTCAGGAGCCTCTTTCCCTTCAATCTCAGTCCTTGGTGTGTCTGGGCAAAGGTGACAGTGGTAACATCTGGCCAGAGATGGCAAGAAACATCACAGTGAGCAAGCAAGCCTTGGCAGAGCAGCAGGGTCCCCCATGCAGGGCAGGACAGACTCAGAGACGGCCTTTAATAAGGCAGGCAAGGCTTTTCCGTGTTGCTAAAGCCAATTAGAAATACAATTCTCCTTGGGTTTCCAAGGGAGTAGGGCCCTGGCTTTCCTTGGGCTCCTGTCACGAAAATATCTGCCTGTGGGGGGTCTTGGTTGAAGCCTAGTCTACGTTGTCACTTTAGAGACAAATACCGCTCTTCAACCAGGAGAGCACTCCTCGTTATTGAGAAGAAAAGCAACGTTCAACTTAATTAAATTGCATGTTACTGAATTTTAGGTTAGCGAGTGACATGCACTTGCAGATATTTCAAAATACTACAGTCTTGTGGCAGTAATATTCTATTAGGTATTCAGCATGAAATGTAATTATTTTAGATAAGAGCAATAATTGCAGCTGGTGAAGTCAGATGAAATGTTTCTCCAAAAATTTTGATCCTCTTAGATAATTTCAACTTTAGGCTTTACAAACCCGATATGCTTTTTGAAGTAGGTTCCTTTCCTGTACTAATTCTCTCTGGAGAAACTCATGTGAGAGATAAGTGATAGCAATATAAATTAAACCTTCTATATAGCCACGCACTCAGAATACTAATGACCAGGATCCCCAGTGCCACGCTATAAACCCCGTGTGCTCGAGGCATGGCAAATGCCGCAGGGGGTGAGCACACAGGAGCTTGGAGGCCTGAAAGGGATCTCCTATATCCTCGTGCCAGAGCCCCATGACAGCAGCTAGCCTCACTGTCTGTCCCAGAGGTGGCAGGGCTGCAGCCAGAGCAGATACCGGGTGGTGCCAGTAACCCCAAGGGCTCTCGTGGGCCCCCAGGGCTCTCCTGGTCCCATCATCCTGTCTCCTCTGATGGGCTGATCTCAGCCATGTGGTGTGGAAACCACTGCTTTTATCTTGAAATATCCCGTGTAGTGCTTTCCAAGTATGATCTTATGCCTTTCACTGATGGACTGAATCACTGCCTACTCTCAGAACCCTCTTCTCATGCAAATACTCAGGTTTTTGGCTTCGTTGTTTTCTGGGTGGGATTTTTTTGTTTGGGTTTTTTTGTTTGGTTGGTTTTTAATGGAAAAGACCAATTCATGGTTATCTGTTGACTTTTCGAACGCAAAAAAGGCTATGTCTGCATGTTAACCCCAGGAGACTGCTGAGGACCATCAGTTTTATGCTGCAGTGCTGAGGACAGTTGAGTGTTGTGACTTTCAACTGCAAACAGAGAATGAGGTCAGGGGCATAGGACTTGCCACACAAGAGGCATAAACTAGGAACAATACTACTTCTGGCAACCAGGTTGCATTGATATGAGTTGTAAGGGGAAAAAAGGGTGGATCTTCCAGGTGTGACTCCATACTCATGAGACCCTCTTTAGATTTCCAAACCCACAGAGCAAAGTGAGGCCACTCAGAAAAGGAGCCACTTCCCGAACTAAATCTGCTACTCCTTCAGATCAATTGATTGTGGAGAAGCTGCAAAAAACATGCCTGTTTTCTGCAACATATTTAACTGCAGGAAAATGGTCAGAGTTCAACCTGTGAAATGTGATCAGTGCACATTGGCGTGTTTGCTGCCTCTGTGCAACAAGGGCGCCCTTTTTGCGCAGAAGCGTTCTTTGGCTGCCTGGCAGCCACAGACCCACTCAATGAAACTTCAGAGGCACAGCCACTGCCGGCTGGTATGCAGAAGGCGTATGGCCCCATGGCTGCCACAGCAAGGCACGCCTGTCTGTGCAATTTTGCAAGTAAAAAGCAAAGCTGGATCACTGTGTGAGTATCGCAAAGCTGTCGGCAAACTCACAGCAAGCCCTGAGGCCTGTTGAAGGCACTGGAGGCAAGAAACCCTTTGCTTTTGGAGCACTACATCCTCCTGAGCTGAGCTGCAGGCTGCCCTGGGTGGCTTGGCTAATGAGCAGGGAAACTGAGGCACAAGATGCTGGCCAATGTCTTACAGCACCTCAGGCTGTAAGTAATGAGTGTTTGCAACTGAAGGTTATTGATCACATCAGAGCACTTACCAGTGCAGTTTGCTTCATCAGACCAGTCCCTGCAATCGTTATCACCATCACACATCCAGGAGAGACGAATGCACATCCCCGAGCTACAGCTGAATTCATCGTTTCTACACTGGTGAGCCTCTGCAAACAAGCAAACTCAGTTCAGATGTTGTTGGGGCCAGGGGAGAGGAGGAGGAAAGCTTCACGTGGGCTATTGACCAAGGAGAGGAGGCTGATTTCTCAGACGCTACAGACTAGACAGCCCTGCAAAGCAAACCTGTCTTGAAAGCATGATTTTCTGCCTCGTCCCTAGCCCTGAATAACCAAGAGCTACTGCCTTGCTGTTTACCATTCTCTTCTCTCCTTCAATTCAGTACCCCAACCCTCCAAATGGCTAAGCTGGAGGTGGATGGCCACAAACATGGCACCACTGAGCAACCCATGCCTCCCGTGTGCTTGCTGGGCAGCTGCCCAAGGTCAGCTTGTAGTCTCCACCAAGTACTTGGCTTCGGGTCACAGGCATACCCAAGGAGCAGAGCAGGAGAGCTGGATGGTGTCGGCACAGAAGCCTCCCTGCTGGACCACAGCGAGGGGGAGAAACCAGCGGACAGCCTCGCTCTCTTCTCCTGTCCCTCATTGCCCAGTACCCAGTAAATGATGGGAGGAGGCAGCTCTTAGCCATGATAAACAAAGGGATCTGGCAAAGCACTGCTTTGCCCTACAGTGTCTACGAGTAGCACCCTGCCCCAAAACGCTGCTGGGTTTTCCACCCTCACACAGGGACAGGGAAAGAGGTTTGAGTGAGGGCACTCACCACAGTGACGTTCATCACTGTTATCCCCGCAGTCATCCTCTAGGTCACATTTGTAGGACAACGGGATGCAGGTCCCTGAGCCCTGGCAGCGGAACTGGGTCTCGGAGTCGCACACAGTGGTGGCTAACGCAGCGAGGAGGGAGAGGAGGAGGAGAAGGAGGTTAAGGTGATGGTTAGAAAATGGTTTCTGCTGTCTGAGCCTGTGTACTTGGTACTAGGAGCTGAAGGGAGAGGGAAGCATCCTGCGAGCTTTTCTCAATGCAGCCTGAGTTACTGTTATTGTATTTTAACATCATAATTAGGCACCCTGCATAAAGCAGAGCAGAGCAGGGTTAGCTGTCTGTCTGGGTGTCAGGACTGAAGCTCCTGCTACCGTCATGCCCACTCATGAGCCAGGGGCAGTGCCTTCCAGCCAGGGAGCAAGAAAGCTACGGCTGTAGAGCTGCCTGCTCCCCACAAAGGTGTTTCGTAGCAGTGAGATGAAGCAGGGCAGCCAAAGGAGGGGCAAAGCTGGGCATGAGCATCGCTATCCAAGACAGCATCCCTGTGCCAAACTGGTGACCCCTCGGCGAATCCCCGCAGAGGAACAGGTACCTACAGAGGCTTTCCCTCACCTGGAGCCAGGCAATGAACTCAAACTTGGACTCTGATGACTGGTATCACAATGTTGGCAGGAAAATAAGCTCTTTATCAGTACAAAATGGGCATAAATGGCATATCTCCAGGAACACCTGGTCCTCCACCAGTTCCTAACTTTAAACCCAGCCCTTCTTCCACAGTGCACTAATCCAAACCCTTCAGGCTCTGCAAAGCTGTGGAATATCTGTCCCTTCTGCACACATTGGTGGTCCCTAATTTTCCTTGAAAAGGTGACCTCCACCTTTAATATGAGGACTCAATTTATTAGCTCAACAAGAAGCCCATGTCCGCATGATGCAGACAGAAAGGCATTTTCTATCTGCACACTTTTCCTTGGCATTAGCTGTGCCCTCAGTTATCCTCAGAAGACAATTACTGCAAGCAACAAACACACGCCCTCGCATGACAGCTGAAATCAGTCTCATGAATTTTAGACATTTACACCTGAGCTGGTCAAGGGGGAAATATTGGCCCTTGCAGGACACAACTAATCCGACTGGCTTTGTATGTCTGTCAAAAGAGGAGATGAGTTGCACCCCGAGAGCGCCTCTCACTCTCCATGGCTATGAAGGGAGCGTAGACCATCGGCTCAGTTGCAATGCTGACACAGCGGACATCTAAATTTGGACAGGCAAATGCCACTGCAGGACACTTACGGCAGTTCTTCTCGTCGCTCATGTCCCCACAGTCATTGTCGTTGTCACACTGCCAAATGCTGTTTATGCAGTTCCCATTGAAGCATCTGTACTGGTTCGGCAGACACGTGTTTTCTGGTGCAAAAGGGAAAACAAAACCAAGCTGGCATGAGGCGTGACACTGTGCTTAGGCCATACTCCTGAAGGGCAGCACAAAGGTCATGCTGACCTCTCGCAATGGCAGAAGCTGCCTCTCAACATAAAGCAGCAGCAAGAACCAAGCATGGTTTTACCTTCCTTTATGCAAGTGTTGTTCTTCATGCTGTAGCCATAAGGACAGTCACACTTCACCTCCCCCGTGGGCAGCACAGTGCTGGACACCCCCTCAGGGCACTTGCAGCTCCTGCCATTGTTCGACTTGGGCAGGCAGAGCAGGCTGCAGGGCTTGGTGATGCAGGCGTTCTCCCCTGGCGAGATGGTGGGGAGGAAGGGGACATCATCAGGATAGAGGGCTGCAGATGCCACGGGAAACCCAATTTCACCTGCCATCCTGGGCTTTGGGTTCAGACCCCGGTTAGGAGCCAGTTCTGCAGTGCTGAGTGCTGAGGCTGGCCTCAGAAATGCACAAAGCCATCTGCTCCAGGGACAGTTAGGGCCTTAAAGGTCCTCCCAGTCTCTTGCAGGCTGCTGACTAGCAAACCCCTTTGATGGTCTTCTACCCATCTGAAAATGAAGCCACTCCCTTCAGCGCATTCATCATGCCACCGCTACATTATCACAGCCCAGATGGATGACTAAGTGGAAGACAAAGTTAGTGCAGCTCTGAAACCCTGTATTTTTTTTGGCCCATACAGCACTTTGCATGGAAAGGCCATGGTATGTGATGTAAACTACGAGGTGCCACCACAGCCAAGTGCCCTATGGGTTCTCTCCCTGATGGGGAGCATCTCTCCTGACAGCCAAAAAGCAGAGTGCACCGCTCATGAAATGCATTCCTTACGACGGTGCCTGAGCGCTTCAAAACCTGCAGAAATGGGGATATATTCAAGCTCGTGAAATGTGAGCCAGGATGGCCTGGTAGCCAACTTCTGGAAATGAGGGATGAACACATTCCTAAATTGCAGGAAAGATCATCTGCACACTCACGTGATTACCTGTTGTCTTTCCCCTGTAAAAGATTTTCATATCCATGATCCCATTTAATCGGCCGACTAAGATCTCCATTCTTGAGCCGCTGTTTTTGGATGCTCTGAAAATGCTCAGCTGTGACCAGTCGTTCCAGTAGATTTCATTCTGAAACACAGGCTTTGCTCTTAGCACGAGCAGCAGTGCTGCTGGGGCCGTGCTCATCAGCAGTTACCTGTGCTAAGCCACCCTAATCGCCTGGATGTGTGGGACAACTGAGAGTGCAAAATCTCCCCAGCCCAAGGGGCAGAAGAGGAAGACCTGAGCTGGGATTTGAGCAGAAATCAAAGCAGCAGTCACATCTGCTGAGTGACAAACAATCTGGGGAAGACAGTGCAGTGCAGCTGCTTGGGAAAGCTGCACGTCTCTTGGATGTTGGTCCCAGTTTCAACTGCACCTACCTGCTCGTTTCAGGGCTTTGTGGGAATGTGCCAGGAGTGGAAACAGAGCAAACATCACGCCAGCTCCTAGCCTCTGAATCCAGCGTGCTCAATGCTCTTCCGCCACCCACCCCATGCGCATGACAACCTCTGAGCGCATATGCTACGGAAATGCATAACGACTGGAAATGACCTGCCCCATACGAACCTTGAATACAGCAATAGCGTAGGGGTGAGGGAGGCTGTCCAGGATCACGGATCTCTGCAGCCCATTGAAATCGACCCTCTCGATCCTGTCCATGTAGGCTTCTGTCCAGTAGATCCAGTGGTCATCCACAGAAATGCCATTTGGCCACCGCACACCCTCTGAAACGATGCACCCAGCCGACGACCCATCCATGTCACTTCTGTAAATGCCTGCTCGGGAGTCTCCCCAGTCTGTCCAGAACATCAATCTGACAACAGGCAGAGAGGTTACTCGAAATAATAACAAAACAGCTCATCAAAAGGAAGCAGGTTTTGAAGCAGAGGTTTGAATACTTTACATTCCATGTCTCTTGCAAGACATGCCTTTGGAAAAGGAACTCTTTGCAATTCTAATGAACACCACCGGCACATCTACAAGCAGCAGAGAGGCTTATTTAGCTGCAGGTTCTGTGAGGTGAGTGCAGCTGTAGGTTACCTTGCATTGAACTCCTTTGCTTTAGTGCATATGGCTCAAGGCAGCTCAGGTTTGTCAGCACTACATTTGCAGCGCAGCAGCGGTGGCAAAACCATACTCGGAAAAATGTAACTTGCATTTGGTCCTTGAATTTGAGTGTGGCTCAATTTCTTGCGCAGCTTTCTCGCTGCAGCTTTCCCCACAGATCAGACCAGTTTTACTGGCAGGAAAAGTTATTTACTGGTAGATATGTATGGGTAGGAAAACAGCAGTTTAATCAAAAGAAAAACTAGTTTGTGATCTCTGCTCCGAGGCAGCTGGTGCCTTATTTGGGCATGTGATGGCAAGAGTGGGCTCCACAGGGCAGGACTGCGAGCAGTACCCCACCGCGCTGCCCGCTGCCGCTCCCTCCATCGCACCCTTCGGGGCTGAGCCTCGCAAAGCGTTCTGTGCAGCACCCTCCCTCCTGTTTGTTTGCCTCTTACGAGCGTAGCGGCATAAGAGGGGCTGTACCGGCATGGCTCCCCTGAGGAATACCAAAGCACCCAACCTTACCCATCTCGGGGAACCAGAGCGAGGGCTCTGGGTCGTTCAAGTATCGAGGAATTGAGGACGGCGAGGCGCAGGTCTCCGTCTGGATTGGCAACCTAGAGTCATAACCAACAGGAGGGGTGTGTTTGCTGTGGGCGATACGGAGGGCAACCGCACTGGTTAAAGTTACATGCAATCTGTGGCAGAACCGTTCCCTAATAAAATAACTGCCGTGGGCACAGGGAGTGGTTACTGTGAAGCAGGTGATAAAAGAGGACAGATTGGTGTACTTATTGACATTTCTGTGTGACTGAGTGGGCAGCCAGCTGCTGCCACGCTCTGTCCGTACCGCATCTTACCACGTTGCTCTTTCGCTCCCCCGATTTCTGCTGTATGATTTGGCCTCACAAACTGCCCTCAGTTTAAGTGCAGAGGGCTGAACTTTATCATACCCTGTTTGCGTTTAGATCCAATAAAGCGGCATGCAGGATGAGGATCGGTGTTCAGTAATGCCCAGCCAGCAATGTGAATTCAGGGCAGTAGCCAACTTAGGGCCCAGCCACCTCAAAGATGCACTGACAAAATCACCTCTCTGTAGCACGGGTTGGCGTAGCTGTACCTCAATTTTGGGAATCCCAGCGTTGACCCAGTACAGCAACTGACTGAGAGGTTCAAAGGCCAAAGCTTCCACTGTTTCCAGCCCAGTGCTTATGATTATTTCTTGCCCAGAGCTGCCGTTGAGACAAAGACGCTGGGAGAAAAAAAAAAATCAGAATAAAAGATGAGGAACTTCCGCTGCCTCAAGGAGAGCGCAGTCGGGGTGCAAGGCAAGCTGTAACAGACAGCTCAGAGGGGAGGAATACCCAAGATAAACATTTGTATTTCGGGGTGTGTATGCAACACCCACCCCTGATGCAAGGAGGCGATGACACGGGTGGCCGGCACCGTGGCAGCCTCTCTCCTTCCTGGCTCACCTGTATAATGTCCAGAGTGACATCAGCCCAGTACAAGCAGTTGTGGTCGTAGTCGAAGTCCAGGGCGACCGCCCCTTGCAGCCCGGCCAGGGGCAGCTCCTCACTGACGCCGGAGGCGAGGTTGTAGCGGTGGATGGAGTAGCGGGTCGCGTAGAGAATGAACTCATTCTCCTCTGCAAGAACAGGGAGAGCCTTGTTTAGACTCCTCCGGCCATTTTAGGCTACTTGAGGGGCAAAAAGAAAATACCAGGTATTCTTTTCTTACCCCTGACCGCATGATCTAGCACCTCAGCATAAGGGAGGCAAAGATCCTTTGTCTTAGCGGGATTAGGTTAATGAGAACAAGCTAATAGTCTTATGTGGGTCCCGTGTGCACTCGTGCCTGGGAACACACTGTGGCTGTTGTTTGTTCCGGGGGCTGAAGGAGGAGGTAAGGACGGAAAAATCTGTCGTGACCCCTTCCTTCCCACGTTAGCATGCCACCAATTAGAAACAAAATACTGATCTCCCATTCCTCAAAAATCTCATAAAAAAGGTGGGAGTGATGTAAATCTGCAAGTCCTAGGGGACACCGGCACTGCAGTAAATGTCCCAGAGGTGGGGTTTATTTCTAAATTGTGCCGAATCCAGCATAATGGGATCCTGGTCTGGGACAAAGTCTCCTGGGCTTCAGCACACTACCGGTCAAGTCCAATAATGCTATTAATGAGTAAAGCTAATGTCAGTAAGTAACTCTGGCTGTGCATCCCTAATGAGATTATACGGAGATAGGAAAGAGATACTGTACATGAAAGTGTTACCATGGTGCAAGCCAACACATATCTGAAGACGATCAGCAAATACTCTGGGAACATGGCACTTCAAAGCCCAGCCCGGTGGGGACTGCAGGTTTATTTTTCAGTCAGCAGGGCCCTTCTCAGCATGACTAACACAGCTCTCCAAATAGCTCAAGAGGGCCTGGAGGGGTGAATAACGTGGCGCGCTCTGAACAAGGAGGAAAACTAGGCACAGCATTGGCATAAATCCCAGCAGAGGGAACACTTCCCCAGGTACCCACTGGGCTGTTTCGCACCTGGAATATCTTTTGCACCCTGAAAAATCTTAGGATAGTGCAGAGAACCCTCATGCTGGTGGGTCTGGCTGCTCTGTAGCTCTGCAGCTTCATTCAGCCATGGCTCCAAGCTCACCCTGCCCGCAGTGACGGCTCAGCCACCCCATCCCTTCCACGAGCCTCTTCCCTGTCTCAGGCTCACTCTTGAGCTGCAACACGACAGCATGCTAATCATGCAGCTTGTGACGGCAGATTAAATTAAAGCTGTAATGAGTGGAATGCAAATGACTTTGGCAGCACAGGAGCACAAGATCGTTTCAGTGCCTTGTACATTTAAGAGAAGAAAATAAGGATGGAAGCGAAGTCAGGCAGGCACGGGTGTGAGGACTAAAGGGCAGCCTCTGCACCAGTCTGGCCCCAAATAGCCATCGTTCAACTGCACATGGTGGCCTGTCTCAGGGTGGTGCCTTCCCAAGGGCTTCTCCAGGATGGGGGTAGCTTTGATCTAACTCCTGTCTTTCTGGTTGGGTTCAAGCCAGCTACGGTGAGGATGTGATGGGGATAAGAGGGTTCCTGCCCACAGCCTGCTCTGAAGGCTTTGGCTTCCTGTGACTTCAGGAGCAGAGAGGGTTCTGCACCACAGGCTGAAGCTGCTCCTGAGCGGATCCCTCAGAAGCTTTCTGGCCCCTGGACAGGACAGGAAAAGATGCATTTGTAACCCACCGAGGCATTTCAGCTCCTGCATCGTAGGTTTTGTCCCAGAGCCCTCTGGGAATTTGCCTGTGGTCACTCAGGCACCGGCCAAAGGTTTTACAAATGAAGCCCTTGTGCTCAAAGCATTCCTGTACATACTCACCAGCTAGCGGGCATGGTACCAGTTCCCCTTCAAGGCGTGACTCGATGTCTCCACCTGTACAAGTGTCCCCAGAGATCTTTCGGTAGCTGCAACATATACAGCCAGGCAGTTTATTTCATGGAAACTGTTAACACGCCATCACATGCAGCTAGAACAAGCAGTGGTGCTTAGTTACAAATTAGATGTTGGGATGTATGTCCAAACATGTAATTTGTTTACTGCAACTAGTGGGGCATTTGCGTGTGAGTTTTGTGGCGGTTGTTTTTTTTTAAATCACCAATGGCATAAATCCCAGCGTTTGGAAGATCAGGTGCCCCTCCCAAGTACAGCACATACCCCCGAGTCTTCTTGTAAGTTGAGCCAACAGGGCAAGGGACTGGCGGGTCGTATGGTTTCCCAGCAAATTCAGGGTCAGGGACGCAAACTTCTAACGATAAGTCATCACTCAGTTTAAAGCCAAAATCACTGCAAGGAGAAGAAAGATGTAAGGAAGGATAGGGGAGAAGGAAAAAATGCAGCCATGTTATACTATTGCTCTGCTCTATTTTTGCATAGAAGTTTTAAGAACACAAAGTATCTCATCAGTCCACTCATTCATTATCAGTATTTAGCTGCATAATAATATCTTAGAGCCAGACAGCTTCTGTCTCCAGGACGTTTCAAGAACATTTTGCAAATAAGCTTGCCAGTGGCCGAGCAGACTAGGGTAGGTGAGGCAGCAAGGCATAGCTGAGCCAGCATGCCCTGAAAATCTGGCTGCCAGCCCCAGTTCTCCTGCTAGCTGGCTTAGGTCACTGGTCTGTCTCTTGGCTTTTCCTGTTGGTAAAATGGGAGTTGCAGTGCATCTGTTCTTTGGAAAACACTGTGGAAGAGGTTACATCACTTTGATTTTGCAGGGAGCCCAGAGCTGCGATTCTGAGGCAGGAATCAGATCCCACCAGCCTTATTCTCAGTCTGCTTGTGACAAGCCAGACTGGGTCTCTGTCTTGGCATTGGACAGGCAGGTCTGGACCCCTGTCTTTAACTGCATGTACCGGGCACTTGGGTAGTCAGGCCGTGAGCTCCACTGAAAGTCCAGTCCCTGAAAAGCAGTTCACTTTCCAACCCCAAACCTTTGCATCAGACTGCAAGACTGTGTTTCCTAATCCTGAGAGCTGCGTGGTGTCAGTAATGTGCAAATTGCAGATACAATGATAGAGCAGGACCAGTTGCATCCCTGTGGCTAAAACTGTCACTAAGCTTTTTAGTAGAGGATCTCCATATGTGACGGGAAATTGTCCACCATCATTTGAAAGATGGTGATGGATTAACAACACTTTCCTCTTCTATGGAACCTTTCAGAGGCTCCCAAGGCTCTAAAGACATTAATTAAGCCTCATGCCCTCTTATTAATGAAAGGATGTTTTCAGTCTATTTATTTTCCTCTGTCCTATAAAATCAAGCAGTGATACACAGAGCTAAGTATATTGGACTTTTGTTCACTTTGAGCAATTGGTCACAGATACTTATCTCAGACTTACAATCCAGACTAAAAGAAATTAATTGGTATTTACCATTCAAAGTCTTCCCTTGTACAAGAGCAGTTGGAGACCATGACAGGCCTGTCAAAATCTTCCCCATTGAAACAGGTCGCATGAGGAGTCCTCCTTTTGAAAACAGTTTTATGCCCCAGTAAGCACTCATTGCCTCGCTCGTCGGAGGGTGACCACAGTTTGTAGTCGTTCTCTGTGCAAGGGACCCCTAAGAGAAGCAACAAGGCTGGGGTAAAGAGAGGCGCAGTCCTTGCGGCACCCCAGACCAAGGGTTTAAAAGCAAGAGAGCTGCAGATGTCCCTCGGTCACTGCTGTTGATCCGTGCCCGGCAAGAATGCGCAAAGCGTGGTACCGTGTCCTGCACCAGCGCTGCACTGCGCTCCGGGGACTGGGGACACACAGAGAGCCTTGCAAAAGGCCTCCCGGGGGGAGCCGCAGGCTCCAAGCAGCCAGCCCAAGCTCCGAACAGCCAGCCCGGCCTCGGAGGGGGCTGCGTGAACCTCAGCTTCTCGCCACGGCTCGTGACATCATGGCATCAAGACCCAGGATGCCCGGAGAGAGGGCAGGCGTGCTGGCACCCAGTCATGCACCACAATAATGCCCACGGCCCCTTCCCTCTCGCCACCCTCCTCTGGCACAAAACAAGTGGTTTCCACTGCGAAGCTCTAGCCCTGGCCCGAAAGTAAAGGCAAAGCAGAAAGCATGTCAGCTCAGAGCATGCAGTGGCAGTCGGTGACAGGAGGCAACAAGCAGCTTCGTCGCAGTGACAGTGAATTTGCGATGCCTCATTTAAATGAAGTCATTCTGGTTACCAAACAGATCTGTTTCTAACAAAATGTCAAGGGAATCAGTTATAAATTTTAGTCAAGCAAATTCCTCTGCTGGGTTTAACTGCTCTTTGATTAAAATGCTGCTTTGCAATCAAAGCTGAAATGGGTTATAAAACATTCATAGGCACAAGCCTTCAGAAGGATTTTTTTTTCCCCTTTCCTTTTCAGCAAATTCCTCAGTGAGGAAGGAGGTGATATGGGGAGAGCGCAGGGGACACGAGTGTCTTCAGCAGCTGTGTCCATGTGGACATGAGACACAAGGGACAGGACACCCAAGTGCAAACGGTGATACTGCAGCCCCTGCAGGAGATGCCTTCTCTCCCCCGGCTCCCACAGGACGGCCGGGGCAGCGGGGTCGGTCTGCTGCTAACGGGACTGATGGCATCTCTCCAAGGTCTCTTTAGGAAAAGAGGACAGAGGGCAAGAGCAACAAAGGTGTTTCTGCACCCCATTCGTATTTAGGCACCCAACTTCCCGTGCTCATCAGTGGGAATCTAAGAGTCTTAGATGACTAAATAGTTTCGTTCATAGCCTCAGGTCTCTAGGTCGCTTTGGGCTTCTGAAATCCTCTCCCATGCCCCCTCCTCGCTCTCAGCCCCCATAAAGGGTATGCCAAGATCTCAGTTGCGCCCCCAGGGGTGCTCGGGGCAGGATGTGCAGCGTGGGGACTGGCTGGTTTCAGGCAAGGACTTATTAGCGTGTGTAACCTGCAAAGCCGTGGGGCAGAGACAGGATGGCTTTCCCACCTGCACAGCCAGCGTCAGCGAGGGCTCTGTCATCTGTCCCCTTACCCAGCACGTCAGTGGTGTTGATCTGCAGTATCAGCCAGCTGTGGCCATTCTCTTTGTATGAGCCAAAGATAGTGAATATGGTACTTTTCTCCCCGGGCTCGGTAAGCAGGCCATACACAAACACTGGCTTCTCCGAGAAAGTGAATGTTTTCCACGTTTCCCCTTCATTTGTGCTGTACCTGGAGAAGAAGGATTGGAAGAGCTGCCAGAGGCAGGTCCTGCCCGCTGCAGGGCATTCTCTCCTGGCCCCAGCCCAAGCGCCAGAAGCAATCCCCCTGCCCTGCCACTTACTTGAGTTGGTCGGTCTCGGTGCCTTGCGCAACGGCCACAAGAATGCCACCATGGTCGCCCCAAGTATAATAGTGGGGTCCAGACAGCGCCTGGAAAAGAAACAGTGCTGAGGGGTGCATCAGAGCTGTACTGAGTTAAGGGAAAAGTCTGGCTGGAAAGCACGCTTTGTCAGAAATGCTGCCTGACCCGAGCTAATGGTTTGGGTCGCCTGGGCTGGTTGAGCCAAGTATCTGAAGGCACTAGAGATTAGAGTGTTTATGGGCCAACATCTGTAGACAAGAGCAGCCAGCCCAATTTCCCTAAATGTATGGCTCTGTTTAAGAGCAGCACTGCGCCCTGGATTCTGCTCCTCCCGTGCCGTGTGCAGGGAAAGAATCGATGGAAAACCTGCCATTCCATGAAACCAGAGTCCATCGCTCCCCCTCTCAGTCTGCAGCTCTTTGTCACATCTGCGAGGCTTTCCTGACACTCAGCAGGGACTCACCGCCTTCCTAGGACTGCAGATAAGTGTTGGTTCTCAGGCCATAAGGTTTTATGAATGCTCAAAGAGAAGTGGGGCCACGGCGTGCAGAAACAAGCCCCAGAGACAGTTCATACATCCATCTCGTGGAAAGAAACTTGTATTTCACACTCACCTCCAGCTCTATTTAGTGACCACCAACACAAAATTACCTTTGCTTTCCTATCTGGGGAGCCCAGTGCAGCTCAGGATGAAAATAAGAAGCATGTACGTGCCTGACTCTGCTCACAGGACACGCTAACGCACTTGGGGACGTTCTTACGCAGGGCACTGAATGTATTGTTTCTTTCTTTTCTGTGCTGTGAGATCATACCAGTGATCTGGAGAGCAATGAGTCTTCCAGCCTGCTGCTTGCCAAAGCCAAGAGGAAAGAGTTGTGTTACAGCTTCTTAGCTGAGGAACTACACTGCTGGGTCATTCCGAACCTCCGCTCGCAATACAAAGGGCCTGAATAAGTCAGGAGCTCGGTGTTGTTAACTGTGGGTCGACGCTTCCTTGGCATGTTTTGATTGCACTTCAATGCACACCCGCCTGCAAGGTGGGGAGGTTGGCATCCAAGAGCCTCAGCTTTCGGATACCCTTCCCTGGCCATGAGCACTCCTGCCTTGCTGGGAGGCTCCCGCAGGAAGAAATGGCGGGTCCCCACGGCTGCTCCCCAGCTGATTTTTCGAGGCGCCCGCTCTCAGCCGGGGCCGGTCTCTGAACCATGGGCAGCTTTGGCAGCAGCCAGACCTGTGGCGTGTCCCCACCACCGCTGCAGCTGCCCAGACATTAACCCAGACCACGCAGCACTTACAGGAGGAAAAGGAGGTTGTTTAATTCACAGGATTAAATAGCTTGCAGATGTTGAAATACCATATTACACTCGCAGCAGAATGCACAGGCAGACCACAAATACTGCCGCAGACCAGAACACCCACTTAGTAAACAGCATCACACTCCTCATAAACCGAGGTCAACATCCCATTTTTCTGGAAGATGCCGGAGCCTCTCCAGACACTTGTGCATACAATGTCCTGCCTGTCAGTCCCGTCTAAAAGGGGCCAGACGCCCCATGCCAGGGACAAGTCCTGCCAGTTGAAGAAATAGAGGAGGGAGCTCTCCTGCATTTGAACCCACTGCCTTCACCACGAGACTCATCTCCACGCCAGTCCATGGGTGGTCCTTCATCTAAAGACTTTTTTGCCTTGGTCTCAAGGGACATTCAGCACCTTCCAGCTACAGCTCTTGGATGTGGACATGGAGGTCACCTTTAACTCTCAAAGGCTGCACGTCACTTATCTACATTGCTGCCAACGTCCTACCTGCCGCACCAATGCCTTGGCTGAGCTGGCAAGCAAAAAAGCAGCTTACCTCTCTCCACCTTGCTCCAGCACTGCTTGAGACATAGACATTGGTTTTCCTGGCCATGTTCTTGCCAATGGAGCCTAGAAGAACAGAAGAAATCATTCTTCTTGAGGAATGCAAAGCAATTGCTTAAAATGAAGCCAGACATGTCTAAACTAATTTTATCTGTGAGCAAAATGACAACTATTGAGAAGCTGATTCTTCACACTATAAACTAATCCCTTCAAAAGCAAATATCTTAAAGACTATTACAAGTTTTAAAAGCAGCTGGGCTAGAAACATGATCACAAAAAAAAGTGCACGTTTTCTTCAGTACAAGAGCGAGACAAACAGGAACTTCTGTCTGTTCGAGAAACCCTCCATGTGGATAGCGGCAGGAAAGAAGATCAGAATAAAGCAGGCAAGTTTTCTCATGTCACTGCGCTGCAGTAAAATATATGTGCTGTAATTACTGTATGGGGACTGCAGCAGAGAAGGGACTGCAAAACATACAGTTTAATTACATTTTTGTAACCTGCATATGCAAACTAGATGCTGCCAGGTTCTTCACGTCCTGACAACAACGCGCCCCAAGCCCCCACGCGGCTGCGGGAAGGAAAGCGGTACCAGTGGCAATGATCAGTCCCGGCGCCGACTCCTTGGAGAGAATGGGCATCCTACGCAGCTGGAAATTAAGCAGCTGGCTCAGGCGTTGGGCCAGGTGGAGAGAGCAGCCCTGAGAAAACTGGAAAAGCAAAACATGGTGGCATTAACTCTCCATCCCGCACTTGCCCGTGCCCTCGTCCCACCCAGTGCGGCCCCCTCCGCTTAAAAAGGCAAGGAGGGACTCCCTCATGGCGGGGTTGCTGTTTCAGACTCTTTTGTGGGGGATTTCTCCCGCGGTCACCCCCCTGCCCCTTCCCATCCCGTGCTACCTCGCAGTCTATCTGCTCCCCATAGCGCGTCTGCGCCGGGGGCTGCAGCAGCTCCCAGGTGCCCCCCTTGTCAAAGGTGATGACAGAGCGCATGTTCTCCTCGCTGAAGGAGCCGTTGATCAGAGTGGCAATGTAGACACCCCGCACGCCTTCGACGCGATGGAAGTCCGCAAAGGGCTCATTGGCAAAATACCTGTGAGGAAACGCAAAGGTCTGATCAGTGAATCACAGCCTCCCTGGGTCTGAGGAGTGGGGGTCTGTCAAGCCCAGGGCTCAGGGCAATGCTTTGATCAAACACAGCCAAAAGCTACAAAGACTTTGGCTGGTGTTCTCATTTACCACAGCCAATTAGGCACATCCCATGTTACCTGACCAAGGTGTCGCTTCCAGCTCCTCCCGGGCTGTAGTAGAGCACGTTTTCTAAAGACAGGGAGAACTTCAGGCCTTCTGCCTCGGAGATGTAGAGGTTGGTACGGTTGTTATCGTGGCTGACGCACACAAACACCTGGTCCTCCGAGGCATCGGCAACATAATATTCCTTTGGGATGTAAATGACAGGTGAGCAGGCTTCATATGTGGGGGCATACAAGCAGGGTTTATGTATGGGACAGTGTAGCATTTCCTCTTAGCTAGGTGAAAGTTATTCTTCCCTCCACCCATTTGTATTTTTTCCACTTGGCAAGTAAGTATCTTCCCTTTTCTTTTTGTGTTTCTCCTCCAACAATCGCTATCCCCTGCCCTCCGCCCTGCACAACCCACTGGCAAAGTCCCCCAGAAGCAGCACTGAGTGCCAAGCCCCACCCGTGCTGGATGTCTCTCTGCCTGGACCCCGCCGAGGCCATGGGCACCTCGCAGCCGGGAGCGTGCCCCACTGCTTGGCCAAATGCCAAGCGTACGTCTCGTGTTCTCCTTTGTCCCCGCCAGCCTGGGGATGCCACAGCATGTCTGGTTCACGGATCACTAGACCCTTTGCAAACCCTGGCTGTCCCCCTGGGCTCCTGCTGCCCACAGAGAAGACAGATGCTCCAGGCCATGCTGGTGGAGCCTGCGTGTGCTCGGGACCTACCACCCATCGCCATGGGAAGAGGTAAAGCACCTAAAAGCGGAGCCAAAGCACCAAGATCATCAGCCCCTCTCTGAGTATCTGGGCTTTGCTGCCAGCCTCCATCACCAGCGCTGGAGGAAGTCAGGGATTGTCTCTTTCCAGACAGCCTCACACCCAGGACAGTACTGGCCCTGCACCATGCTCTGGATTCTCCAGTGTTTCTCCAGAGGCATCAATCGCTAGAGTAAAGTACCATCGTGTAAACCACAAGGTCATCCTAATGTGAGCTTTTGCTCAGCCAAACCCCCCCAGGCAGGGTCATACCACATCCCTTCCCAGCTCCAACTCCCACAGTGTCCAGTGAAACGCAGAGAACTGCTGTTGATATTTAAGGCTGTCCTTGGCAAAGGGGGGAGAGAGGAGGTCTTCTCAGAAAGCACCACTTACCTTAATTGGATGCTTGGTTACGAACTGTGCCACGCGCATTGGCTTGCGGTTGAAGGAAACCCAGAGCTGCACCGAAGGCGGCTGCGAGCTGCCTAGCAAATGCTGCAGCAGAGCAGAGGGACACGTTAGGAGTAGCTCTTGTCCCCAAAATCACCCTCATCTCCAGCAGCGGTCAAAAGGCAGACTGGGGAAAACCCACAAACCACATGCCTGGGACGTTACCCTCCCTGCATGCAGGCAAAGCATGGCAGCTGCCTGGGACCGAAGGTGGGGAGCAGCGTTCCCCGCTCCTGGTTTACGTTGCTGCAGCCAGCACTCAGCAAGTGGAAAACCCACCCTTTCTGGACAGTCGAGTGGAGGTAAGGAGGCTGGGTTTAATTCCTCGTCCTTCTGCAAAGCAGTCTGTCCTTTCCTTCCTATTTTTAACAATTTGTGCAAAATGAAAGGCACCAGCAAGAAGCCAAAAAAGTAAAAAGCTGGAAGCAACCTATTTTGCATGGGATGCCAATGGTAAGAACCTAAACCCAGATTTAGGCTCCAAAAATAAGCGGCCTGATTTTCCCAGGCTCTGTATCGCTAAGCAACCATGCCTCCCACGGAAAGGAGAAGAAGTCAGAGTACTGGACGCCTCTGCCACCCAGCCTGTCCTCTCTCCAGCACCACTCCTGCTGTGGCCAAGGTTTGATGCAAGCGCCCCATTCCAGACTTATCTGAAACTGGCCAACAGCTGCAAAAAGCATGGGGGGGGGCCTTGGCTGCAGAGGGACCAAAAGACCGCTTTTGCTCACCAGCATCCTCTTTTCTTAGGAAAGCAAACTGAAAATCTCGCTTTCTTTCCAGGCTGGAGCACGTTAGGCTACTTGGACCTAGTCCACGTTTGATGGTAATCTTCTCTGACAAGCGGCCTCCTAACCACCGAGCTGCTAAGCCACATCCCCCTTCCCCTGCCGCCCCCACCCTGCCATCCCCCACCTCGCTCGCCTTCCCAGGCATCCCTGTGGTTCTTCCCAGGTCCCAGCAATTCGCAGCCTGACCTATTTCTGCCCAGCCTGCTGACAGCAGGCATACAGAGAGGCTGCCGCTCTGAGCCCCGCCGGGAGAGCAGCACCGGTAGGTGTTGCTTTGTCCACAGCAGCGCGAGGTCAAGCAGGAAAGGCGGGCAGCTGCAGGCAGCCTGAGAGACATGTCCGCAACAAGCAAACGTGAGGTCCGAAGGCTGCAAGGTACAGCAGCGGGTAGTGTTGTCCCTAGCAAACGTTCTTGCTACACTTTAGACACAGGTCCCAGCTGAAAGCAGAGCTATTGCCTGCTGTGGCCATGGTGGTACTGTACCAAAGCATCGACCACCACCAGCAGCAGCAAATCATTTGCATGATACTTACCACTGACTTTGTTGCAAACATGTATTTGTCCCTGAGCTGGAAGTCTTCAACATCTTCCAGGATTATTTCTTTATTTTCTCGGCTTTGAAAGAAATCGGTGCTGCGAATGACAGTCGAAGCCCCAGAAGGCTCATGCCGCTCAACGTACACTGTATTTGGCTTATCATAGGGCTCAACTCCCCTAGGAAGAACAAAAAAGGTGGTGGCGGTGTTATGTCTGCACTCACAGAGCAATCCAGAAGGCAGCAGGTACCAAGGAGCAGGAGACCTTTCAAGAGATGGGGTGGGCAGGCAAGAATCGGGGGGAATGTGGAGCACCCCGGGTGCCGGTGTCGGTGGCTGCCTCTTGTCGCCCTGCCGTGCCGCATCCCCATAGTGCAGGGTCTCTGCTGGGTGAGGGGAGCAGGGGGCCGGGGCCAGAGCACACTTTGGTACCCAGGTCCTTGGTTTGCACAGGGCAACAAACAAGGTGAGAACTGAGGAGTGAGAGAAGGGCCGGGAGCTGACCTAATGCACAGGTGCGATACATACCAAGAAAAAGACTTCACGTGTTCCTGAATCATTATCCAGGTCTGGCCAAAATCATCCGATTTCCAGAGCTGCAACGACAAAGGCAAGCGATGCCAGCGGGACTGGGCAACCAAACAGACCCAATCCTTTAAGAGACCCAACCTCAGGCAGCAAAGGCAGGATGGACACATGTCCATCGCAAAACCATGAACTACTTTGATGACTTCTCTTTAGGTGGCAGCTGCCTGGTGCAACAGCGATCTTTCCAGCTGCAGGAGAATAATCCAAAGAGGAAAAAACTGTCCTTTAGTCTCCTACCAGAAGGATATCCCATTGTCTGTTGATCCCCCTGGTTTTACACTAACTCAGAAATAAAAATAACTTGTTATAATATACTTGTAGAGTGCAATAGCAAGGGTAAA
Source organism: Elanus axillaris (assembly GCA_026212715.1). Classification (NCBI taxonomy): domain Eukaryota; kingdom Metazoa; phylum Chordata; class Aves; order Accipitriformes; family Accipitridae; genus Elanus; species Elanus axillaris. Next base: position 37,873 of record JANZLQ010000086.1, on the reverse strand, counting down.
TAATTGGGCAGAGCAGTCTCCCCCTCGGAGGCTGTTACAACCCCAAGCACGGCCATGGGCTGTTGTTGCAGATCTGCAGGCACTGGCATGGCAAAGGCCAAGAGGAGAGATAGTATCTTTCATTGTGCAACAAAAGCAGCAGCGATAAACATGCCAGCCCATGGGCACATCAACCCCTCTGCAGATCCTGTCCCTCAAAGGGCAAGTGTCCCCAAAACCTGCCTGTTTTTTTCCAAGCGCTAGGGTGGCACCCAAGCTGCAATTTTTGCCTCGTTTTTGCAGGTACATGGATACTGCCAGCCAGACTCCAGCCTCAACAGTCTTGTCAAGCAGCCCACCCAGGGAAGGTACAGCTCCCGGCCAGCTCCATCCCCTGGGGAAGGCATCAGCAGTGCCCAGCAGCCACCCTGCTATGACAGACTGAAAACAGCATGGGCTGCACAGGTACCCTGCTCAACTGTCCCCATTCACGTTTTGCGGGATGGTTGTTTCATCTCTAGGTTTTGTTTATGCTGCCTGTGTCTATCTGAAGGTGCTGTAATTATTTAACAGTCTTTACAATCTTTACCCAATAGGTCCAGGGGAAAAAAAAAAAAAAGTGTTTGGTTTCAAGAAGCAATTTGTTATGCAAGACCCAAAGCCAAACCACACGCCCACATGAAATACTGCAGAGGTCAGTCCTGCCTCAGCTGCAAGCGCTCCATGGTGAGTTACGACCGCAACAGTTGGGGAGATCAATACAGTCAGGAGCAGTGTAGGTGAAGGACTGGCATAAAGGAAGGAAAAGGGAGAGGAAATGTTTAAGCCAGCCATCCTGCAGGTACTATATCCTCACCACTCCAGATGTCAGAAACCAGGCTGACCTGTAGGAAAGGGGGTGTCCCAGCCAATCTGGGAGAGCTCTGCATGCAGCAATCCAAGATCAGACACCCTGGATGGTCAAAGCATGAACCCACGCAAAGCTGGCACGAGGCAGGGTGGCTCTTGGCATGCCATAGGGGCTGTGGGCACGTAACGGGCCAGGGGAATGCCACAGCAGCGTAGAGGTTGGAAGTCAGCCCTCCCATGTAAGCAGAAGCACTCACCTGTTTTTTGGGGTGAGACCTGTCGAAGCCCAAGAGGAGGTTGGGGTTCCTGCTGTGCAGGAGGAGGTCCGCTGCTCTGAAGGGAATCGAGAAGCCTTGAATATTGTTGCAGAAGTCAGTGGTGATCCAGAGGTATGGGACGAAGGCGTCCACAAAGATATACTGGGAAGAAAGGGACGAACATGGAAGAAGGAAAGCAGGTAGTCAGCCTCCAGGTCAGAGCAGAGCTCAGGCTATCGGTAACAAAGGCACACGTCCTGGGGGAGCCTTTGGGAGGGCAAACTCCAGAGAGGAGGAATTTGCCTGCCCCAGCCACCCCCTCTCCCACCGCGTTCCGATGCTCCTAAGTGTTGCACAGCTGTACAGGAGGTAGGGCAGCCTGGCACATCCCGCCTCTGCCCCAGGGACCTCCAGGACAGCCTGAGGGGCTCTCCCAGGAAGCGAGAGGACCGTGCAAAAACAGCCTTCAGTCCCCATCTGTGGGAGAGGCCTGTCACTCCCCAGTGCCGCAGCAGAAAGGCCCATGTGAGCACTTGGCGTGTGCAAAGGCAAGTTTTCACCGTGACCCACAGATGTGGGTCGGAGCGATTGCACGCCCGGTTCCCACAGCCTGGCTTTGGAGAGGACAATACCTACAGGGATGGCAAGTGGCAGCTTCAGCCGCTGCAGGGTGAGGACATCTCACCTCACCCTAGGAGAGCTTCAGCCAGGAGAAAGGTGACCTTGATGCAGATAAAGCCTAAATAAATATTTGTGTCTGCAGCTCTGTAATGATGCAAGTGATGGGCACGCAGCTCGTCGCTCTGTTGGGACGAGCCGCTACAGATGCAGTCGCTCTGCCACCGCAATACCTTTATAGTTACTCCTCCCACAGCAAGGAGCAGCTATATGGCTACGGCCACCGTGGCCTAACTGTCCCTGCACCGAGGGCCTCGTGTTCGCGCTGTCAGTGGCAATAAAGCGGTGCTGCCCTGCGGAGGAACCTGGCTGGGGCCAGCTACTGCATCCTCCTCACCCTCTTGTTGTCGGCCGGGCTGTGGTAGAACTGGGCGATGGCCACCTCACTGCTGTTCTCCCCGCCGAAGCTGAACTTTTCTGAAATTTTCTTAAAACTCTTCCCGTAGTCATAAGACACGTAAACCTGCAAAGGAGAAGCCGCAGTGTGAGGAGCTTAAAGCTCTGGGTTCCTTTCTGACAGATTTGGTAAAAATTCAGAGGACTACAAGGGGGGAAGCCTTAGAGATTGCCCGAGCCAGCCTTTCAGGGCTCAAACCCAGGGGGCAACACAGAGGATACCAAATGGTTCTTTTTGTGCCTCTGAGCAAAAACCCGTGGGCCTTTCTTTCATCTTCCCAGCACATGAGAGAAAGGCAGGCTGTAGCTCGGCAGCTGCCAACACCTCACCTGGCAGAGAAGCAGAGAAAGTGCCCCAGGACAGCGCCAGGTTGCGTTACTTACATCGCTGTTTTTGGGACCCAGCAAAGACAGGCTGTCTCTGGCCAAGGCCACGATCACGTTGCTCTTCTCTCCCGCCCAGTGAACAACCATCTGATTGTGGGAATCGTTGAGGCTGACCTGCAATGCCAAGGAAAAGGGCACCATGAGCCACAGCCTCGCCCACAGGGACAGTTAGAGAGCAAACACCCGCTCACACCTCCCCTCCTCGGAAAGACACAGATTTGGGGGAAACTCATTCAAACCAGGGCCAGAAGTTAAACAGTCCAGAAGGCAAACAGCAGAGGGGCACTGTGTGTCCAGCCCTTCAGACCTCGGATGTGCTCATGGGCATGCTTGGGGCAAGTTCAGCTCCAGCCTGGAGTGCTAGAATGCAACGAAATGGCCTATAGCTGTCTGGCATGCATCAAGGGCTTTATCTTTCCACCACCATTTCCCAAGGTTGCTGTGCCTTCATCCCACTCCCACCTGCCCCTGCAGTCTCATTTAAAGCCTCCGCCTTTAAAGCACAACCAAGCAAACCAGCAGCCACTCAGCATGACAGGGGTTAGAAACCTCTGCCAATGCAACGGGGATTATGCGGACAGTGTCTCCGAGCCAGGGCTGCCATTGCTTATATTGAGGCCACCGCTCGCTGCAAGCCACCAAATGGTTAAAGAGAAGGCTTCCCTGGGGGGGGGGGGGGCTGGTGTTGGAGCATAG
>JANZLQ010000079.1:83298274-83313030 GCA_026212715.1 Elanus axillaris | reverse complement strand
GCAGCAGCAGCGAGCGGACGGCGGGAGGCGCGTGCCCGGGGGCGGCAACGGCGCGGCAGTTCCGCGCTTCGCGCGCCCAGCGCCCGCCGGCACCGCGCGCGTGGGGCGGCAGCGGCGCTTCCTCAGCGGGAGGCAGCAGCGAGCGCGGCGGCACCACCGCGCAGGCACCGCAGCATCGCATTGCCGCTACCGGCGGACTGCGTGCGTGGAGCACGGAGATGCCTCCGCACACCCGCGTCGCCCACTTGCAGTACCGCGCTTCCCTCGCCAGACGGCGGCAGTGAGCACGGGCGAGCGCCCCACCGCGCGATGCGGCCGAGCTGATTCCTCGCTGGCGGATGACCGCAGCTCCCCGCGTGCACGCGAGGGCCAATATGAAGAGACTGCGCATCCCGGCTTGCTGCACGGACCCACAGGAGCGACTGGCCGCTCTGTGCTGAAAGACTACATCTCCCACATGCCTTGCGGGCCCGCGTGGCCGACCAGCAGCGGGTTCCCTGAAGACTATTGCTCCCAGCGTGCTGCCGGCGGCTGCCTTCTGTGGCGTTTAACCCTACGGGGACACCGTCCCATACACCCTCCTTCCCCCCCCAGCACCCGCGGGACCCGGCCGGCTCGTGGGGCTGGGACTCCCAGCACCATCACCCGCTCCCGTTCAGGTCTGACGCTTCCCCCGCTGCCCTGCACCTCCCCGGCACCCGCCACACCTCTGCACGACCTGCAAGCGCTCCGGCCACCCCACCCACTCTCCGACACTCGTCGTGGCCTTCCCCAGGACGGCGGTCAGGCAGCCCCGCATGTCTGCGTGCGGCCTCCCCACTGTCCCAGCACACCAGCTTTCCCCCATCCCCTCGGGTTCCGGGCCACCCACGACCCCGGCGCCACACCCTCCCCTCCTTGGCCCTAGTATGGGTCTTCCTGGATACCGTCGGGGTGCGGCCCAGCCCACATTCCCCCTGAGATGCTCCTGGTCGCAGGGACCCTAACCCGGTCCCATTCACCTGTTCCGTGGTTGCAGCCTCAGTCCTGGTCCCAGCATGTAATGCTCAGCACTGGCTTTGTTGTCCTGGACCTGCCCTGGTGCGATGATGCGAACACCACACTCGTGGCAGTAGCCCAGCTCACAGCCTTGTGGGACATGGGCGTCATCAACGTCAGCCCTGCTGGCCACACCAGAGGCTGGTCATCCCCAGGCCCTTGGCCCACAGCTGTGTCCCACAGAGAACATGGGCTAGTGCCAGCAGCCCCACTGGGGGCAGCTGTGGCTACTGGGACAGCAGAGGTGTGCCCCAGCTCCTGAGGGCAGCTTGCCAAAAACTAAAGGGAGAGTCCTAGGATGCACAGGAAGGGAAAAGGGGATAAGAACAAAGGGAGAGTTTTGCTCAGAGACTTTTTGCTCAGTGTTGTGCTGGTGAAAGCAGGCAAGTAGAAACTTATGCGTGGTGCTTCCAAGCTAAATGAGCAGAGGATCAGAGGAAATTTGAGGTGGTTGTGCTGGCTAAACCACTTAAATGTATGCTTGTGGGTGTTTGCTAGAGTCCTAAGATGTCAGTATTGCTGGGAATCAGAATCAGCATAGACTCACAGAATGGTTTGTGTTGGAAGGGACCTTAAAGATCATCTAGTTCAAACCTCCATGCCATGGGCAGGGACACCTTCTTCCACTTGACCAGGTTGCTCAGAAATGGAGGCCTGGTCCCTGAGGGACAGAAATGTGAACACAGTTAAGTTTCCTAATATGCAGATAAGCACTTTTTATTTCTGAACTGTCTTTGTCCATAGGTTTTGGTTGAGGGGGTCCATTACCCTTACAGGAATAGCTGACCGTGCTTTGCTTTAACACACTGCTCTGGGGCACAAGGGCCACCCTCATGTTAAAGTGCTGAATACAATTTCGGTGGCGGCAACTGCTGTAAATTAGATCTTGTATTTTGCTCTTTTCGGTGTTTCTCAGTGTTTAAAATAACAGAATCAGGAATAAAAGTGCAACAGACGCTTCATGTCCTACCACCGACAGAGAGCTAATAGCATCTTAAGTGAGAGATACATTTATGCAGACAATTTGTTAAAAATGTGCCGTTTTCCATCACTGAAGTCTAACTTACGCATCTGTGAGGGAGAGGTGTTTTGCCTACATATATATTCATCTTTTTTACTTTACAGTTAAGATCCTTTCTAACACTGTTTATTCCCTGTTCCTTTAAGTCACTCAGTTCTTTCACCACAAAGTGATAACCCCATGTGACAGCTGAATCAGGTGCTTTTCTCTGCTCATTTTCTTTTCTTTATTGGTGTTGCTCTGGCTCCCTGATGATCTTCAAAAACAATATGCATTGAGTATTTTTGAAACAGGAATTATCACCCTATAGCTTGCTCTTTTCCCCTAGTCTCACTGCTGCTGTCTGTTAGGAAAATGACTGATTTTACTTGCTGCTTCTATTAACTCCCTTGTATTCCACATGCAAATACATAAACCACAGATCTGAGTGGAACATAAACCCTTTTCACCAAAGCATTGCATTAATCACTAGCTTTCTTCTCCTGCAGACACTCAGCCCACCAGTTCTGGGCAGTTAGACCACATTCTTTTACAAAACCACCTTTCAGTAGGTGATGTGAATTTTCAGCCTGCTTTCACCATAACCACCTTACTGTTACTGTGATGCAAGGGCTAAGCAGAATACTAGTGTCTGCACATTGCTGGCCTCCTGCAGAACATAGCTGATCGGCTTACAGGAAGCAGGGTTGTCTTAGTACCCTAACTTAGCCCTACAAAGAATCTTTTCCTCTTCTTTCATCTACCTTTAGTTCCCACAGGCCTTCATTATAAAGGTTTCAATCAATGGCTGTTGACATATACTTGAATTCAAATAATTTGTGCTATTTATAATGAAATGCCTATTCAGCTAAATGCTTGGCTGAGTCAGGGCTCTTTTGATCAAACTGAGTAACAGACTTGACCAGGTATTCTGCATATAGCTCCAGGTCATACAAAGGAATTCACCAGTGCAGGGACCACATGAAGTACTCAGCGTAGATCACATCTAAGGTTCCAGCAGACAGAAGGAAAGATTCTGCCAGGGCAGGACTTGAGCTGACTTTAGAAGCCTTTAAGGGCATCATCTAAGTGGAAGGCAGAGAGAGGTAGGTGTGTCCAAGTAAGATGATTCTTGTGATCCAGAGAGTGAAGAGCAGGCTGCACACAGACATATTACTCATTCATTCTGAATGTTTTATTTTTGTCCTCTTTCCTGAGGACTGTAGAGAAATTGGTGTTGTATTTGACTCCAATTACCCACCTCAGTGATGGGATATCTCAGTGATAGGATCCCCACTGTCCTACACTGTCCCCACAGCTCCTTGCTCTCTTCCCACAGGGAGCAGCCAGCCCTCTCCACTCCCTGACACCTTAATCTAGAGGATGGGGAAGACAGGGAACCAGGCTGTAGAGAGCAGCTAGGCCTATGTGCTCCCATAGGCAGAACTGCCAGTTAGTCCCATCAGAGTGCCTACCTTCATCAGACACAGTGGTATTTCTTGTGTTCTTATGCTACACGACAGAGATCCTTCATCTTTTCTCAGACTCTTTGCTATGCCTGAGCGATGCACTACCCTAGAGCCTGCTGATACTACACTTGGGCCATTTTTCTGTCCAGAGAGAGTAACGCAGAAAGAGATTCTGCCTGCTCACCTTTCTGCCCTACGGTTACATGTGTCTCTTGATTTTCCTTGTGCTAGTCTTCCACTATCAGTGCTTTGTAACTCACCCTCCTGGCTTCTTCAGCCTCCCCTGTTACATGCCACATTTCCCACTGTAAAAGTCACCTTTCAACGCTGTGAAGCCTTTCTTCTGTTTGATTCCCTTATAGCTCTGAAAGTCTCATTAAAGCAAAAGGGGGCACTCTTGCACTGCGGTCTCATCTAGACGGGCTATGTTAGTTTAACAAGTACACTCTCCAGAGTATAAGAGCTCTGACTAGTGATCATTCGTCAGCAAGTAGTTAGTTCTCCAGTTTGCAACTGACTGCCTTTGTTAAGAATCCTTCTTGATAAATGGATGGCAAAGACATGCTCTTCAGGTGTGTGTCCTTCCTTACAAGTTGCTTTAAACTGCCTCCTACTCGAGGAGAGACTAGCGTTTCCATCAATCGCTAAGACAGGTTCAGCCTGTCTCATCCTTCTTTGCTGCTATTTCTGCTTCCTCCTGCGCAGCGGTGCCAGTAGGTGGATGGGGGGGACAGCACAATGAACTCCAACAGGGAACTTAAAATTAACCTGTCAACGAAGGGGGAAGTGGGGGGTGCTACTTTTAACCTAACTCTATTGCCTGGTCCCACAATCAGTTTAATGCCACGAAGGTGGGAGCAAATGGCAACTGTCAAGGAGTGTGCCACTGCTGCCAAACATGGCACATCTGTGCAGTGAAGCACTGCCCTCCCCTCAAAGTGTGTCTGCTGTGGGCCACCAAAGACAGAGCCAGGCCGACCCTGCTGTGCTTTGGTCTCTCTTGGGGAGCACAAGCTTTCCCTGAGAGCCCCGTGGGCAGCCCATTGCCTGACAGCTCTGCAGGCCTTTAACCCTATGTACACCTTCCCCTCATTTCTCTCCTTATGTCTGCCCCATATACCCAGCCAGATTCTGCTGTTCCTTTTTTTCCATACTTGCTGAGGAATGAAACTGTGTTTGAACTGTCACTTCAGTTGATCCTTGTGGTTTTTTGATTGTGATTCTTGTTCCTCGTACTTAGTGGTTCCTTTCATCTGCCTAAGCCTCCTGCTTGAGCATAGGAACCCATCAGAGGTTATGTCTATGTGTCCTACAGTGTCTTCAGGGTGTGGCAAATAAGGCTGGGGATCAGCACTCAGAATAAGGCCATTTTTTTTCACTGAGCCACTATCTGTAGCCACTCAATTTTACCCCTGGGTTCACCACATACAACTTGCTCTTTTGGTGAACAGGCTCCCTAACTGCTCTCTGTATCTGATACTCCCCAGAGTAGAAGGGGTCGAAGCTGAGCTCTTCAGGTGACTCTTACGATCATGGTACTCTGCAGCATGGACTCCTGGTTCCTTGTCTGTGTTCCTAGTACTATATTATTTTATTAAATAAACGTGCAAGCATAAAATACAGGGACAGTTCTTGGAGCAGAAACCAAACACAGCTCTAACTCCAAGCCCAAGGGTCTTGTCTGCTCTCTCTGGCTCTTTTTCTGCACAATGCCCAGTGTCAGAGGGAAAGAAGTGGATAGCAAGAACCCTTCCTTCTCCTTTCTCCTAGAAAGAGTCTTTCCTCAGCCACCAACAGCCATCCCAGCCACCTCCTCACTCCACACAAGGTGGGACCTGAATATACCTACTCTGCAGGGAAAGGTAACCTGTATTATTTAAATAATATAATAATCTTTTACTATTTTATAGTATATTGTACAAGTATCATATATAATATACAATAAATATATATTTACAATAAATATATATTTATAATAAATACAATATGTAACACATCCTAATAAAGTTATATTTTATGTTATTTATAAAACATTATCATATCAAGTTATCATATTGTTGTTAATGCTTGCATTAAAAATACAGTAAATTTCCTTATAATTATGTAAGGAAAACATCACTATGGAGTTGGGTAAACACTGGAACTGAGGCCCAGAGAGGTTGCGGGAACTCCGTCCTTGAAAATGCTCAAAACTTAAAGGTTCTGCACAACTGGATAAGGCTATGAGCAAGCTGATGTGACTTTGCCTGCTTTGAGCAGGTGGCCACACTAGAGCCCTGCAGAGGTCCCGTCCCCACGTATGCGACTCTGATTTTTGACCTCTGGTAGCACTGCAGCCACACAATAAACTATAATATGCGCATGCCAAGCAGACTAGAGGTTGCTTAAGTCTGCTGACATACATGTTTCTCCGATGCATCTCAGACATTTTGTGACATGAGTTGTAAATTAAAGGAGGGAGGAGACAGAATTAAAGATCAGGGATCAGATGTTAAATGCTGCCTGCCTGGTTGCTGGTATGAAAACAATTTGTAATTGTGCATTCACCATTAACAGTAGACATACTTTGTGCCACTGCACTCCGCAAGCAAATAATCAGTGTGGTCAAACATGGCTAAGGTGGTTTCCGTTTGATGATATTTAGAACTCAGTAGTTCTTGCAAATAAAAGGCCTTATCCTACTGGCCATATATAGGCAAGTCTCCAGCGAGACTTCACAGGACTGTGAAGTACAGGATGAGACCCTGTTAGCAGTACTAACCAAGCGATGAGATCAGTATAGGATAATGGGGAAAACTGGACTCTGCTACAACTAAATGTCACGTCGATAAACGCAACTTCACCGGTTTTTTATAAACAAAATTAAGCTTAATTTGCTTCACAGTAGCTAAGGTGCCGTTAATTCAAAACCCACAGAATAACTCACTGGACACAGTTAATAGTCAGCAAACCACATAGGCCAGGCTTTGAAAGCATTTAATATTCACTGAAGTGCTGCTTGTATCCAATTATAACTCACTACTTGCCATCTTAATAATTTAAATCTGTCCACTCTTTAGAGAGAAAAAAATGCACTAATCAAAGACATGAATGCACCTTTTGCTTTTGACAGCATTAAATTAAAACTAAATGGTAGATCTTGAATGAGTTACTCTGCAAGAATAAAGGCATTAATGAGGTAATTTCATTATAGAGGCTCATCCAAGCCTATGTGAAAACAAGGGAAGTAAATGGAGAGGAAAGCCGCTGAGGAAATTAGGGTTCCTTCCACACTAATTAATGTTTTGGGGCATTTAGTACAGGCACCAAATTAACTGCTCCAAAGAACTCCATTGAAAAAAAAAAATACATTGTTGCCCTGCCATGTAATTAGAAGACAGTACAAGCAGAACACTTAATGAGTATAAAGCCAGCCTTTAACTTATTCTGCCCAGCTTCTGAAAACATGCCATTGTGGAGGCCTAAGTTTAAGGAAGCACTAGGCGTACAATATAGGATTGTTTAGGTCCTTCTGTTCGGTGAGCTGTAAACAGGTAGCCCTGAATGAGAGACTCTGAGACTCCTGGGAGGCCCGGCTTCCCAGAAAAAAAAAAAAAAAAAAAGAAAAAAAAAAGAAAAAAAAGTCTTAAATGCATCCAGAGAGAAGAAAAAAAGGTGAATAGGCCCAGCACAGCCAGCACAGTGAATGCTCACCGCTGTCTTAAGTGATTACATGATGTTGTGCCACCCCCTCTCATTGAGTTATCTTTACACTGCTTTTGTCTCCTCTAATTGGAGCTGATGAGGTGCTAATTGGTTGCTTTTTTAAAAAAGCACTACTTAAGCACTGGCAAACAGAGTAAGACAGCGTGAGTGGAGTTAATGAGGGCTTAGGGGAAAAAAAAAAAAAAAGAAGAAAGAAAAAAAAACCCGCACACAAAAAACCAACACCCCCCCAAAAAAACCCCAACCAACCTCAAAAAAACAAATCTAAACCACCCTCCCATACGAACGTGTACGCAAACACACATATAGGCACGCCTTCCTGTTGGCATAAACAAAAACGTAAGGGAAACGACTGAATTTAGGTAAATGGCTGTAAGAATCTGAGTTTTGTTAGAAAAGGGGTAATACCAGGAATAAATAAATGCCCACCGCTTTCGCTGGCATCGTTGGCACCTCAGACGTGTGCCGGAGCACACTGGTCCCTGGCGGGATTGCTTAGGAGCCCCACGCTGTACCACGCCGTGTGGTGTGATGCTCCACCCTGCACCCCAGGAGCCCTGCCCCTGGCCGCCCCAGCACCCCAGCTGAGCAGGGAAACAGCGCTGGCGCACCGTGCTGCCAACCCAAACCTCCATCACTGCCTGCGGGGATCACTTGGTCACCACCTGGGCAGTGGCAAGCATGGAGACTAGTGGTGCCTGCTCAGCATGGGGTGCAGAGCTGGCAGATGCAGGCCCCTGTGACTGCAAAGGGCCATCCAGGGAGGACTGCCCTGGAGGTTTACATCTGGCTCGGAAAACTGCAGGCTAGTGGGCTGAATTCATCTCACAGGTGAGCTGCTTGCCATGGCCCCCTTCGCAGCCCAGAGAAATGCCGGCATTTTCCGGGTGTGACAGCTGGGTCTCACTAAGCCACCCGCCACACGCCCTGACAAGCTGCAGCGGATGTGGCATGGCAGCCATGGGACAGATGGCACTGAGGTGGCTGGCAATGCGTGCCAGCTCTGCCCCTGCTTGGCTGCGCCCCGCAAAACCACAGCCTCGCAGATTAGACAAGGCTGGAAAGGTTTCTAGTTCAAAGTAATTACGTATCTTTGCTTTGAAACTGAGGTACAAGTAGGTTAGCAATAGCCCAAACACCCATGCATGTCATGTTTAACAGCTGTTACCTGCAGTCAATGCCACCCCTTTAGCGGAAGAAACGCCATTGCTCTGTGGGGAGCGTGCCCGTGGCAGCAGATGTCTACCCTGCCCTCCCACCACGGCAGGGAAGGCTTTGCTCTGTCTTTGCAGCTTGTCAAAGTGCGCGGAAATGGGCCTTGGAAGTGAGTTGGTTTGAACACCACGGCTGGAGCAGCATACCTCACTCTGACAGGAGCTGTTGGCTGGCTTATGGCCCTCGGCCCTGCGGCCCACAGGAAAGGCTGGCACAGAGTGCTTCACTGGTCCCTCTATCCCTGTCTGCAATCAGCACTGAAACCAGTAACGAGGCCTTTTGTCACTGAATTCCTGTCACCTTGCTCCCTATAAGGTACAGCCATGATTTACGTGAAAGCAGTAACAGGTGTTGGGGGATGTTTCTGAACAACCTTATTTTCAACAAATGGGCTTGCATTAAAAAATAAATCTGTAAAGTGTTACCTTTAAAAATGTTTAAATGCTTAGTCTTTTGGTAATTTTGTGGTTTGAAAATATTCTTAATATAGTTACTTAATTTGGGTATGTAATTAATAACTTTGACAACGTTTGCAGTAACAACTCGGATACGGAAATACCCTGAATATTTTGAACCCCATGAAGAAAAGAAAGAAGATTTTTTTTTTAAGGCTCTGAGGAGTTTTACTTTTTTTTTTTTTTTTGGCCAGCTTTATGCAAAGTATTGTCATTAGAGTATATAGTGTTAAACCTGTTGCTACTACAACTGGATCCAGAGGTCCTAGTTTTGCCATACCCATATGCATTTCCTAAAAAACCTTCTGAGTAACATTAGGTACTCTGCAGTTTACACATACTCTGCAGGTGGGTTGATACTGCCTCCTGTATTTCTAGACCAATTCTGAAGTTTCCCGCTACTGGAAGTATTCCGAGTCCTAAAGGAGAGTACAGGAACTACCTGTCTATTGCTGACGTTGCCTGGCAATAACACAAGAACAATTCTGCAAGCTTTTTGAAAATGACACTGCAAATGCCTATGTTAAACACAGTCTCCTGCCATTTCTGAATTTGCTTATATATAGTTTACACAGACATGTGGGCATAGAATGCTTTTTCAGTAGCTGCGAGTCTGCATTTTTTACAAGTAGGTGATACCTCTGTGGCTCCAGGGAGAGGCTGCCCAATAATGACAAGTTTGTCCTCTCTGTCACGGGCTCTGTACCACCAGGCAATTCTCTAAATCCTTCAAAACTCCTCTGCTGAGCAGCTTCCTACTGGACAAAAAGGGGAAAGTGGAGTTGAAACTATAAAACCTACAGTCAGCTCAAGAAAACAATGCACCTTTTGTTAAAACAACTCAGATGATCTATTTATACTGAAGAGAAATAAACAGTCGGGGCGTCCCCTTTCCTCACCTCTGTTCTTTTTTCTTCTTCTTCTTTTGCCTGTGTAGAACCGCAGTTAGAAAAACCAATTAGTTTGCAAACAGCCAGTTACTTGGGTATGTGTTTATGCTTGGTAATTTGTACCCCTATTCACATTCTAAACTGGATTCTTTTCACGCTAATGCCGGGTCACTTGCTTTTCTTTCGGTTGTCATGAAAACGAGGGATTTCTTGCTGGCTGGTAGAAAGAAACTTCCTAGTGAACAAAGTTACAATTAATTCCTCTAAATATGTGTTCCTAGAGCCATCCATCTATAAAATAGGCAACAAAGCAGAGCTCCTTGCTTTAAGAAGTCCCAAAAGATGCAGAGCTGAAAAAAAGCCCGGATCCCTTAAGGCTAATTGAGCAAATATCTTTTTCTTTCTTTCTTTTGCGATTCATGCACTTGAAAATCTTCATGTGTTTTCCAAGGCAGGTATGACTGTACCCACAGAGATCTGCACTCTCGTCACTGCTGCCTGCTGTGTTCTCACAGAATGCTTGCAGGAGGTAGTCCCTCGGGTTTCCTTTGTTTCCCATGGGATTAATAGCTCCTGGTTTACCACAAGCCAGTGTGACATGAGTTGTGAAATTGCATGCTGTGCATGCCGAGATAGAATCCTTATACGTGTTCTACCCTCTTTCCGCTTCCTCCTTTTTAGTTTACTTTTTGCCTTGCTGCTGTTGGGGAAAGATGCTTCCCAGGCCCCCTCCCTTCCTAATGAGCATGGCCAATTGTGCACCAATTTAAATAGGAATGACCTTCATTTTCTGAAGGTGAAGGTGATCCTATCCTTAAGGAACAAAGAAGCAAAGGGATGGGGTCCTTCCCCAGCTCCTAGTGTTCCTAGTCCTGCTGAGTGGTGGCTTCATTGCTCTGGCTGCTGCTTCATCAGCTGCAGCTTGGGGGCACGTGCAGGCGAAGAAGGCAGCCCTACCACACCTAAGGGGTATGAAAGGTAGGAGCCACTTACCTGAGCCCATGTGATGGCATATCTCATCAGCTGCTGCTAATGAATGCCTTAAACCACCTCCTCTTGTTAGTAGGTTTGGATCTAGAAACTATCTTTTCCTGCAGTAGCGGTGAGCAGTTTACTCGTTGCTAAGTGCATGGAGTAGATATCATGCGGCAAAGGCAAAATCACATTTGTAATTAGTGTTGCACCTGATAAAGCAGAAGCATCTTTTGATTCATGCTAGGAATCGTTCCTGAATGCATTTTCAGGCCATCTCACCTGTGAGCCTGAGCCAGTGGCTCCTACCATCGATGGACAATAAATCTCATCTTTGACCTTGGAGGGAATTTGGCAGCTATCCCTGCATGAGAGGTAGCAGGTGGCAGCGTATGCTCAGTACAGTGGCACAGCACCTCGTGTGGAAAGTGGGAAGCATCAAAGCCACTTGCCCACCACTGCTGCCATCGATAATGTCCCCAGAGAAAGCGAGCCGCAGAGGGGAGGCAGGTAAGCAAAACCTCCCTGCCTTTCCCTGTCCTCCTTCCTGCTGCTTTGTCCCATAGAGTCTGAAAACAGCTCTTCCTCAATATCGATCACTCAGGAAATGTTAGTTCAGCACAAATTCACTTGGGCTCATGTTTAATAGCTAAGTCCTCTCAAAAGGAAGTAAAAACTGTTTACGAATTTCATGTGAAGAGAAAAGGCACAAGGGGTAACAGCAAAAGACTCTCACATATAGCAGGCAATCTTTGAAAGTGAAAAATTGCTGTTTCCAAAGGAAGGACCTTAAAAGTATCACAGAAGGTTCTGAAAACGCACAAGGGTTGGAAACAATCCTTCCTATGGAAGGGCGGGCAGGTTTTTACTCCTGTCCTTTCAAACCTCTCCTCTTCAAACCTCCTTAGGTTGCCCTCAACAGAGGCCGTTGGTGAGTTAGGCCCACGAGCTGCATGCAGCGTGGTGTAGCCTGAGACACCGCAGGCACAGCGAGCAATTGGGAAAGCTACAGGACTGACGGTAATGGTAATACAGTGAGAGGAATTCACTGGCTTTAAAGGAAGGCATATGAATTGGGTTGCCTGAAACTGATGAGAGCAAAAGAAATGGCATACTGTCAGTAAAGTGCACAAAGCAAAAGACACCTGATTTTTCAGGCTCCATTTTCTGTTTGTACTTGTTGGCTATGCCCACTGGGGCTGTATCTCACAAGCTGATGAAGCGCTCGCATATGCGCTACTACCTTTTCCAGAGTTAAAGTATAGCATCAGGTGGGGTGCTGCTGCTGTTAGAGCCTACTCCTTTGGTTTGTGATGACTGGAAACTAATGGGCATACTAGTAATGACGAATACACTTGACAGCTCAGGGATCCGATTCTCTGGGGTACTGCATGCACCACTAGTCACAAGCTCAGTACTCTAGAAAAAGCAAGCAGTACCTCAGAGAAAGGTGAGAAGCGGCTCCTGTGACGCAAGATCAGTTATCTTCACTAAGATAATTCTAGCTAACAGAATAAAAGTGCAATGTTAGGAAACGCGCATGACCTCTTTTTTTTTTAATGCTGAAAGAACTAAAAAATCTCTCCATCCTTTAGGTAATACTGGATGCTAAAAATACAAACTGTTTGGACCCACACTGAAGTAGTTGCCATGTAGGCTGAAACAGGCTTTGTAGCTTTCAGTGTGACTGACGGAAGATGGGGGAGACACAGCCAAGGTCAGTGGGATCAGCTGCAAATGAAAGACAGAAGTTTTGAATGCAATCAGGAAAAACAGAACCTCAGTCCAAGTGGTCTCAGCTGAGCAGGAGTAGGGTGTAGAAGCGTGGCTGGCCAAGGACAGTTGGGGACGGGCTCTGGAATCCTCCCACGGGGATTTGTGTGGTGACCCAGTGCAGCAACGGCAGAGGCCGGGGCAGCCCAGTTGGCTGTGCTGTGTGTTTTCTGGTGTTGGGAGCCCTGACAACCTAGGTCCTTGGACCTGGCCAGTCGGTTGACCAGGATGGCGTGAGTGTGTCTCTGTGTGTGAATGTTTGTTTTTTCCCTGAATTCTGCACATTTCTTCCTTCTATTTCAGAGTGCTATTCTCAATAAATATGAATGGGGCTTTTAGCTGACTAGTTATTTCTTTGGGTACAAAAATCACTGATAACTCCTTCCTGCTTGCATACAGAAATTAAAGGGGAAAAGTGTACAGTACACACGCTTGCGTTGAAAATGATCTGGATGGTTCTCCATCCATCAGCTGATGCTTTAGGGATCATTCCTTATATTGACCTCCCCATTGAGACTGGCAGTTGTATTGCATTAGAGAAACAATGAAGTATCTGAAAACATGTCCAGCTGCTGAGGGAAGGCCTATTGTCAGGAGGCAGATAAATACACTGGAGAAAGCAAGCAAGAAAAAGAAGGGACATGAGATAAAACAAATGAGAGAACAGAAGTGTAGCAGAGGTGAGGCTCAAAGTCCGGGGTAGACATTGGACAAGTGGAAGAGATTCATCACACAGACAGAGGAGAGGTAGCAGCAAGAAAATTGAGTGGTTCAAGCAGCACTGTGCTGAGGATCACATGAGCAGTTCACCCAAAGGGTGCACTCAAGAAGCCAAAGTTCAAAGCCAGGGATGCTTCCATGTTTTTCATGGTTCACTTCCAGGTCATTTGATTGAAAAGGTTCTAAATTTGACAACTTCTAGTGTTCAAAGAAGCTCAGATTTTTTAAAATCTCTTCAGCTCATCCCTGCTTGAGATAAACATGAATAGGTCAGTTGTTCATTTTGATAAAATTCAACCCAAAAATAACCATTCCGAGCCATGGAAGGGCATGTTAGGAGGTGGTCTCTCACTAAAAAGGAAAATGAGGATGTTCAATTTTTAAAATGCTCGATAAAATCAGGGAAGAGCTGCCTAAATGTTGTCACTTTGCAGCCCTACAGCTGAGTAAAGCATAAAAGGAGGTAAGTATGATACAGAGGATGAATCATAGAATCATAGAATACCTCAAGTCGGAAGGCACCCATAAGGATCGAGTCCAACCTGCTGCTCCTCGCAGGACTACCTAAATTTTCCAGTGGTGTTGGGATTCTGAGACTGCCTAGATCCACTGATATGACTTGCAGAAGATAGATACCACAATTACTATCTAGCCTGAGCTCTGTTGAGTCAGGCAGGTTATTTTTATTTGTTCCATACCAAGATAAATTCATACCAGAGAACCTCCAAGCGATTTCTGGGACAGCTGAAAGCTTTACTTGGGCTTGCTCAGCAGTCATCTGCAATAGAGTAACACACACCACTACAATGTGCGGGAGACAATTCACAGCCAAGAGGTACGCCACAGAATATTTTTTGCAACAAAACAGCCTCATTGTACTGTTTGAATCAGGATACTTTGTTCTAGAAACTTTGATGTTAGTCCAGATGGGGGGAACCACAGACCTAGTGTGATCGCTGGGATTTCCAAGCTCCGGATGAACTTTTTGTTGATTTACTTAAGACTTTTACATTTACTTTTGACTCTTTGCAATCAAAATAACCAGAAAAATGATGCTCTCTGTCCCTATCTGTACAGCATTTTCACATGCAGACAAATTATTACTTCCAACTCTGCTCAAGTCCTTTAACTGTAGCGGCAAGAACACTTGAGGGGTTAAATACTGTTGTGACTTCTTTAGCCTGGAAGTGTGAAATATGAAGAACAAAGCAGAGCAACAGCTATCATGGGAAGCAACTGGGAAGGAAAGAAGAAATTCTGAGAGATGATTTGTCCTGCCCAGCACAAGGCAGACACAGCAGCACAGAAGCTGCTCCTAAAAAACCTTGTGCAGAAACGCTCTGGCCTTGTCAGCAGTGTCTCCAGGTAGTTAGCAGTTGGAACAAATGCAAAATATCCACTAATATTTTGCATAAATTCTCCTTGTCACTGTTTAAACCCATTACTTCCTTAAGGCCATTACATTTTTTTCCAGCTACCTCTGGAAACAGAAGGTAAATTACCTTCTGGGGTTTTTTTT
>JANZLQ010000079.1:83275133-83289750 GCA_026212715.1 Elanus axillaris | reverse complement strand
GGGGGGGGCACGTAATCCTCGCTACTTGAGGAAAAGGTGCGGGAAAGAGCCGCCCCAGGCCGTAGCCGTGGCTGAGATGCTGAGGGGCACGGCGAAGATGGCGGGGGCCGGTCAGCCGTGCTTGGGTTCCGGGGACCGCCAAGGCGTCGGACGAAAGCGGCGGGCGCTTTCGTGGCCGTGCAGCTGCCGAAAGGGATGAGAGCCGGACTCGCTCCCTCGCCCCCTGCCCCCGGCGCCTTCTTGTCTTGCCCGGCAGAGCCCGGGCGGGGGCGGACCGGGAGCGCCGTCAGGCTCGAGCGCCGGCTGTGCCCCCTGCGCCCCCCCGGGCCCTGTCCTGCGGGTTTCCACGTAGCTCTGAAGGGAGGGAGAGGCTGTGATAGAGGTAAAATGTCTGCCAGTCCTCCCCCCGTTTCACTGACGCGCGAGGTTCCCTGTGACCTTCCTTGTGGTGGGGTAGCTCCGTTGCTTTGAGGAGTTGACTCGAGGCGGCGTGAAACTCTTCTTTGCGAAGTGATGATGTGTCACTTGGCCAAAATGAAAGTCGACCTCAGCCCCCTGTGGTGTACCTGAGACAAGCCGCTGATGCTTCTGTACGGCTAGAAATCCTGTTGAATTTCGTAATGTAAAACTTGAAACGGAAGTTGTGCCTTGGCAAATAGTTTACTGAACGCAGTGTATGCAATTTATGTCTCCTTTGCAGTATGGGTTAAGAATTTTATAGTGCTCGAAAAGGCATCTAGTCTTCTGTAAGTCGCCCCCCCCTAAAATGTATTGATACTTACTGTACATAAGGTTTTATCTTAGCCTAGTTTCTCTGCAGTAACTTCTGCTGTGTTTTTATTTCTTGACAGACTTTAATTTAGTTTATATTGGTTAATTCATGAGTGTTAATTTTTTACTCTTATTTGACATTATGCTACAAGTGACATGAAGGAAACTGTCTATAGATTAGCTTATTTTCTTGCTTTTTTAAGCAGATAACCACAGAAATAAATGTTACTTAATACAAGTGAATGAATCTCACTCTAAATGTATGCCTATTATTCTTTTAAACTATTAAACGGAAAATAGAATGCCTGTTTTTAAAAACCAGAACAGAAAACTGTGATTTGTAAAAAGTCTCATGTGGGATACAGCAGAAAGCTAAACCTTTTTTTTTTTTTTTTAATTAATACACATTTTAAGAGCAAGACCAGTGTTCTATTTAAGTTGTACATTGTGGTCCCAAGCGGAAGGTGATTAAGTCTTCTGTAAAGCAGTAGTAATGAAGTTGTGGAAAGTAAAGGTCTGGGAGTTTGAGGTTTTTTGTCCCCTCTCAAGTGGTTGAGTACTCCCCTAAAAAGTTATTTTGAAAACTGTGCTGTAGTCGAGGAGACCAGAAAACGTTGTGAGTTTAGAAGATATGTTAATTGGCTGGTTAAGCACTTGCCATATTGTCAAATATTTGGTGTTGGTTCCTTTCCTTTCTAGATGCCATACCAAGTGCAGATCAGATTCGTATAACGACATCTTTGAAAAGCCAAAGAGGGTCAGTGTGGACAAAAACCAAGTCAATATTTGAATACTGGGAAGTTGAAGTGACGTTTCGAGTTACAGGAAGAGGCCGCATTGGAGCTGACGGATTGGTATTAAGAATTTGATCTAACTCAAAAGTAGACATGCTTTAAAAACAGAATCTTGACTTATGACTCTTACTTGCTTTCTGTAATAGGCAATCTGGTTTACAGAAGAACAAGGCTTGGAAGGTCCTGTTTTCGGGGCAGCTGATAAGTGGAACGGTGTTGGAATTTTCTTTGATTCCTTTGACAATGATGGAAAGGTTAGTCGGAAGCAAACTCTTCTAGCGAAGATTTTAAATTAAATTCCTGCCTGTTTTGTACATATAACTTTTTGGAAAAAAACAGGATATTTTCTTGCTTTCCCCTCCTCCCCTGCTTCACTTCAAAGGGATAAATTAAAATAGTCAAGTTTCCCTTATAGACTTTTTTTTTTAAGTGTGAAAGTTGAACACATAATGAACTTCCAATGAATATTGGTTCACAGGTGTAAAGTTCGGAGGGAGAATACCATGTACCTATGTACAAGCTGAAATTTGGAATGTCCGTGCACAGTTTGAAATGTTGATGTATCTGAAGACCTGCGCTTTGGAAGAGGCATATTGTACCAAAATATGTCACTGTGAAAGCACACATTTCTATGTCTGTCTTCAGAGATGCTCTTTTTCTTGAAACAAATCTGCCTTGAGTAGTTCAGCAGCAAAAATTCTGTAGCAGATGGGGGGGACAGTTGCTGTTTTGAAATTCTAGTTTTCCAGTCCACAATGATCCTGGGAAACTTTAATAGGTTTGCTTTGCTTTTTTTTGCTTTTCCTGCACTACTTTTGCTTGCTTTTGGATGTTTTAGATATATTTTTGTAGGTTTACAAGCTTTTTTCCTACTGATGGCTTTTGATATACAGCAAACTCCATCATATATAAAAGATGAAAGACTGAAGGTGACATTTATGTTTCTCATCTTCAAAGACAAGACATAGAACCAAGAGTGTTGTTCGGCTTATTAAGAATTTTTAAATCCTCCCCCCTCGCCTTTTTTTTTTTTTTTTTTTTTTCCTGACTTCTGGCATGAATATAGACACTGTTGTAGTTTAGCTGGCTGAAGATGCCATCTACCAAAAATTGCACGTGGACAACACTGTTTGCTAGAACTTTGATAGCACTGGGACTCTGATCATGACAAGTTTAGTCAGTGTGGTATGAAACACTTTTTTAGAAACTGATGATGTGTTACTTCTAGTCAAAACAAGAGTCTTCATCATGCCTGTATTGGTCTGATGCGTCTTAAATACTGGTGTTTATAAGACTTTTTTTAACGACAACCTGTTACTGCCTTCAGTCCCGGTTATGGAGAAATTCTTCTTGCTGTTTTAGCACGTTCACTGGAAGATATTTGGTGCTGTAACTGGTCCTTAGCCTAATATGCTAGCATCCAGTAGAATCCATCTAGTACTGCCAACTCATAGCACCCTGCTTATGATGCTGATCTAAAAACTGCAAAGCCTTTTTTCCTCTTCCTTCTAAGGCTGTAGGTTATACTGGAGTTGAATTTTTATTTCTCTGTAGAAGTACTGACAAGAGCTTTTTAAAAAGAGAAATACAATTTCATAGCTTCGAACACCTGAAATAGTAAAAATCACATTAAATGTCACAAGAATTTACAGCGCATCTTTCCTGTGACCTTTAGAGGCAAAAAATGAGAAGTTATTCCCTACTTTGGATTCTTTACTATCTTTCAAGTTCTTGTATGTGCTTGCATGCAGACATGATCCCCAGCAGAAATTGGACTGCCCATTGACCATTAGTATTGAATACTCTTGTTAGTGGCCGTCTACTGCGCTCTGAGTTAGATTAGACTTGGGTTGCTTTCACGAATGCTTTGAACGTGTGCTCTGAACTAATTCAGTATTATTGTTGTTAAACTGAAATAAACAGCAAGAAGATGACATTAAAGTATTCCAGTGGTACTGAGCAGGTGATACAGATGTCGAAGCATTTAAGCTAACCAAACTCCATTGCTGAGAAGTAGAAACACCGCTGTATTTCTGTATACTGGTGTACTGTTCTGTTATTGTCACAATCAATGTGATGAAGGAAAAGAAACAGTTTGGTTGTACTGTTTTTTTTTTTTTAAACAAAGGATCACCCTACCCCACCACTGTGAATTGAGAAGGATATTATATCTTGAATTCTTGAAGTCTGAGTCTTGTTTCCTTTTCTTAAGAGCTGGTGATCTGTCTAGTGGGACAGTATATTCCTTTATGTTGTGGTTTAACCTTGGTAGGCAGCTAAGCACCACACAGCTGCTTGCTTGCTTCCTACCCCCGATGGGATGCGGGGAGAAAATCAGAAGGGTAAAAGTGAGAAGACTTGTGGGATGACATAAACACAGTTTAATAGGTAAAGCAAAAGCTGCGCACTCAAGCAAAGCAAAGCAACAAATTCATTCGCTACTTCTGATTGTCAGGCAGGTGTTAAGCCATCTCCAGGACAGCAGGGCTCCATCACGCATAACAAGTGGGGAAGTTGGGAACACAAATGCCGTCACTGTGAATGTCCCCTGCTTCCTCCTTCTTCCCCCGGCTTTTATTGCTGAGCGTGATGTCATATGATCTGGGGTATCCCTTGGTCAGTTTGGGTCAGCTGTCCCAGCTGTGTCTCCTTACAACTTCTTGTGCACCCCCAGTCTCCTCGCTGGTGGGGGGACTGTGAGAAGCAGAAAAGGCCCTAAGGCTGTGTAAGCATTGACTAAAACATCACTGTGTTATCAACACTGTTTTCATCATAAATCCAAAACATAGCCCCATACAATCTAGTGTGAAGAAATTTAACTCAATCCCAGCCAAAACCAGTACACTTTAGAAGATGTTGAATTGAAATGTTGAAGGGGGAAAAGAGAGGAACTCTGAAATCTTGTGCTCTCGTAAAAACTGGACGTCACTTCATAAACTCCTGGAGACAGCTGGACTAGCACTGTAAATCTGTTCTGCCATTATCATTTTGGCTTGTTCTCGTTCTCCAACAATTTACATAACTGGGGATGTGCTCAACAGACTTTATGTAGTCTCTGACAGATAGCTCCTGAGGTTTTTCTAATGACTGTGACAAGGTCAGCAGGATGTCAACATAGTGAGTGTGTCTGTCTGGATGTTTTTCCCAGTGTTATGTAGCCAAAGTTGTATGTGTCAAGCCATCTATTAGTTTCCAGATCTGTATCTTCACTAAGTATGAATTTCTCCTATCCGTGGCTTTTATACTTCTGTATTTGTCAAAGTATAGTAATTGGTAGTATATCCAGGGACTTTGTGGGGTTTTTTTCACCCCTAACTATGCAAAGAATGTAGCAGTCTCTTGAAAAACATGCAGCATGGCACAGTGCTACTCAGTCATTTTGCTTATGTAGTCCTCAAGTACAGAAAGAATAGAAACATCTGCGGTATATATGTAGTGTAATGACTTTAGGTGCTTTATCGCAGAAAGGCTATCAGTGATGTTACTTACATTTCACTTCAAATTAAACTATTTTGTTTGTTTGCTATTTCTTTTTCTAGAAAAACAATCCTGGAGTGATTGTTGTAGGCAACAACGGAAAACTTCTGTATGACCATCAGAAGTAAGTTTATTTTCAGTGTTAATGATGATTGTTTGCTTTTGAATGATGAAATGTTGCATAAAACTCTTTGAGAAACATTATGAAGGTTTCTTTCCTATGAAGCTTCATTGTTGCCTTTACATTTGAGTATTTCTATTTGTTAAAACACTGTTTTGGCAGTAACAGCATAGAAATTGACAACTGATGGATATTTAAATGGCATTTGCCCTTTGGGACGAGGGAACTCAGATAAATGGAGGTACAAACTTTTAACCTCTTGCTTATGGGTATCCTCCACACAGCTAGTAACTGACGGAAGTGACTAACTAACTGAAAGCTAATTGCCTGTTACTAAAATTAATTGGTTTAATTTTGGTTTCTGATTGTTTATTGTCAACAGCACAACTGACATCTCTTTGGATTCTCTGAGAAGAGAGATGTCTGGCTTAGTTGGTGCAGTCCAGACTGTAGCTTATTTCCATCTCAGTTCACTGCTGTGGGAATATATCTTAGAAGCAGATTCCCGCATTACTGCGTTCTGTCTATATTGTGTCCTGTGTAAAGCATCTAGTACTGTTGATCCCTGACTTCAGAAAAGCTCAGTGCAGTTGAGGGACAGCTTTTGAAAAACTTGCATATTGAAAAACTATCATGATGTTGCTTAGTGATACATTGATGCTTTTTTGTCTTAGCTGATAAATCTTAAGATATAGTTTTATGCAAGTTGTCTTCTTGCATAGTGATGGCTCAACGCAAGCATTGGCATCCTGTCAGAGGGACTTTCGTAACAAGCCCTATCCTGTTCGAGTAAAGATAACATACTACCAAAAAACATTGACTGTAAGTACTCTGAAATAACGTAATTACTCAAGTTTCTCAGCTTTGTAACTGTGAGATTTGTTGCAGCTATGCGAAAACCCAAAGACCCTGTACGTTAATTCCAATATTCTTGAAAATGTTGAGCTCAGTAGCAGAAGTTGGAAGGAGGTGCAGTATGTTCAAATACTAGACAAGTTCTTGTAGCTGCATTCGTGCATCTGTAGTTTCCTGAGCTGACTTAGCAGGTATTGCTGATTCTTCTGATGTTACTTAGGAGTTAGTCATGCTAACATATTCCTATGGGCTTAGACCCTTCTGTTGCTGTTGACTTGCCTGTAGAGATGTCCCAAAGCCAGCATCTGTTCCTCAGCTTCCAAGTGGTTGAGCAGGTCCTTAATTTGAATGGTATTTCTCAAGCTGATCTGGGAGCTGCAGCGGGGTTTGTAACTGATTGTAAAGGTTCTTGAAATGTGACTAAAAAAGTGAAGCTCACTCTTTGACAGTGGATTTAAATTTGTTACTTGAGGCTTTCCACCTCCAAGAAATAGTAGGGATTTGAAGATTAAAGAAGGTGGAAAACCACTGGTATAAGGGAGTCTTCAAGATTTCTCTAATATTCAGATGATTGTGAATTTCTTCTAGATAAGGAGCGAAACATACTAATGTGGTGCTGGGTTGTGACACCTATGAAGTGTGTGTTTCTTGGCTTCTGATTTCTTCTGAAAAGGTGCTATTGATAGGTATAAGCCATAAAACACACAGCTGTCATTTTGTAGTAAAAGTTTCTCTAAAAGTAAACATGAATGCACCTAAAAGAGAGTGGACCTTGTACTGTGTTGTAATGGTAAAAGCTGTCTGGTGCTCTCGAATGAAAATTAAATTTCAGACTCCTAGGCTGCTCTCTTTTTGAATGTGGCAGGTTCTTGATGCCTTATCTAGGAACTCCAGATGTTGTTGCTAACTTTAGCAGTCTTGCAAATGTATCTGTAGAGGAAGAGAGAATCTCTCTTAAGCTTAGAATCAACCTAACAACAGTAAGGGATGAATCTTGTAGACCAAAACTTTGTGCTGCTCAGAACCTTTTTGGAATGTATACTTTTGATAGACTGGTCTTTAATGAACCCCAAGTCAGGGATTTCTTGAAACAGAGTTGCTATTATGCTATGATCAGTTTTAGACTAGAACAGAATAATTCCCTTTGGAAGGGACCTACAACAATCATCTAGTCCAACTGTCTAACCGCTTCCTGGCTGACCAAAAGTTAAAACATACTATTAAGGGCATTGTCCAAATGGCCCTTAAACGCTGACAGGCATGGGGCGTCGGCGACCTCTCTAGGAAGCCTGTTGCAGTGTTTGACTACCCTTTCTGTAAAGAAATGCTTCCTAATGTCCAGTCTAAAACTCCTCTGGCATAGCTTTGAACCATTCCCATGCGTCCTATCACTGGATCCCAGGGAGAAGAGCTCAGCACCTCCCTCTCCACATCCTCTCCTCAGGAAGCTGTAGAGAGCAATGAGGTCACCCCTCAGCCTCCTTTTCTCCAAACTAGACTCCTTACAGGACATGTCTTCCAGTCTTGTCATCAGCTTTGTTGACCTTCTCTGCATTCAAGTACACATTAAGGTACCTTAACATCCTTTTTAAAACTGAGGCCCACAGTACTCAAGGTGAGGCTGCACCAGCTGAATACAGCAAGATCATCCCCTCTCTTGACCAGCTGGTTATACTGTGTAATGCACCCCAGGATGTGGTTTGCCATCTTGGCTGCTGGGGCACACTGCTGACTCATGTCGAGCCTACTGTCAACCAGCACCCCCAGATCCCTTTTTGCAGGGTGGCTCCCCAGCTACTTCTCTCCCAATTTATATTGCATCTGGTGCAGAATCCAACATTTGTTCTTGGTAAATTTCATGTCATTGATGATTGCCCAATGCTCCAATCTGTCTAGATACCTCTGCAAGGCCTCTTGTCCCTTGAGTCAACAGCACCTCCCAGTTTAGTATCGTCAGCAGATTTACTAAGGGTGCATTCAACTCCTGCATCCGGATCACTGATAAAAATGTTGAACAGTACTGGCCCTAGAATTGAGTCCTGAGGAGCACCACTGGTGACCGGTCACCAGCCAGATGTAGCCCCATTCACTACAATCCTTTGAGCCCTGTTGTTCAGCCAGTTCTTCACCCAGCACACTGTGAACCTAGTCATCTCACAGCTGGACAGCTTGTCCAGAAGGATACTGGGAGGGACAATATCAAAAGCCTTACTGAAATCCAGAAGAACTATGTCTACCACCTTCCCTTCATCCACTAGGTGGATGACCTTATCATAGGATACCAAATTAATTAGACAGGATTTCTCCTTCATGAACCCATGTTGACCGTGCCTGATGATTGCTTTGTTCTTTAGATGCCTTTCCATAGCACTCAGTATCATCTTTGCCATAATTTTTCCAGGCACTGAGGTTAGACTAACAGGTCCATAGTTTCCTGGGTCTTATCTCATGCCCTTCTTGTTAACTGGAATAATGTTGGCTAGTTAACCAGTCAGCAGGGACCTCCCCAGACTCCTAAGACCTTTGGTAGAGGATGGAGAGGGTCCTGCTGTAACATCTAGCTCCTTCAGTACTCTGGGATGAATCCCATCTGGCCCCATGGACTTACAAACATTTGGCTGATAAACTGGTCCCTTACCATTTCAGCGTCCACAAATGGAAAGTCACTGCTTGTGCAGCCGTGGTCCTCCAACTCAGGACTGGGCAGCCCAAGGTCTATCAGAATTAGTACAGACTGAGGCAAAAGAAAGAGAGTTTAATGCCTCCATCTTTTCTTCATCCCTATTTGTCAGGTGACGATCTTCAACAACTATTGGTCCAGTGTTTTCCTTGCATCTCCTCTTGATATTAACGTAATTTAAAAAGCCTTTCTTGTTGTGTGACACAACACTGGCCAGTTTCAACCTGTTGAGCTTTGGTATTTTGTGTCCTCTCCGTGCATATGCAAACCACAGTTCTGTAATCTTTCTGCGAAGCCTGACCTTGCTTCCACAGATCATACAATTTCTTTTTCCTCTTGAGTTCCAAGAGGATTCCCTGTTCAGCCAAGCTGGTTGTCTGCCCGGTTTGCTTGACTTTTGGTGTGATAGAATTGCCTGCTTCTGTGCAAGGTTCTTAAAAGAAAAAACAAACAAAAAACAACCTAAAACAAAAAAACCCACCTGACAACACTTATGGACCCCTAAGTCCTCAAAAGCGGTTTCTCAGGGGACACTGCTAACTAACTCCTGGGGTAGCTTAAAGTTTGCTCTCTTGAAATCCAGGGTGGCAACTCTGGTGATCTTTTTTCTCATTATACCAAAAATTCATTATCGCTGTGGCCAAGATAGCCACCTACCATCACACCTCCCATGAGTCCTCCTCTATTCACAAACAAATCTTGGAGTGCATCTTTCCTAGTTGGCTCACTGAGCACTTGCGATGAGAAGTTATCTTACTCTTCAGAAATTTCCCAGACATGCTTGTCACAGCAGTGTGGTATTCCCAGCTGACGTCTGAGAAGTTGAAATCTCCCATAAAGACAAGGACTACTGATCCAGAGATTTTTCTTAATTGCCTATGAAATAACTCATCAGTGCTATCATCCTAGCTGGGTGATCAATAGTGGATGCCCACAACAACATCTGCATTGTTTTCCATCCTCCTAATCCTCACCCACCCAGAGGCTCCCAACCACATCACCTCTAAGTGTAGGTAAGGGCTGTACAGTCAAAACCGCTTCATTACGTACAGTGCAACACCTCCACCTTGCCTGCACTGCCTATCCATCCTGAACAGCCAACAGCCTTCCATCCCAGCGCTCCATTTGTGGGACTCATTTCACCAAGTCTCACTTGACAGTGACATTGTAGCTTTGGGAACGTAGCAACCTTTCCAGTTTGTCCTGTTTGTTTCTTATACCGCGTGTGTTGGTATACAGGCATTTCAGATGTGCTCCTAAACCCTCAGCACTCCCTGGAACAGCATAAATGCTCCCAGTGGCACCCTCAGGCAGTGCCGTGCCATCCCTTGGCTTACCTTAACTTCTCCTGATGGTATCGCTTTCCCCCATGTGTTCCTTTCCATGCACTGTTTTGTCTTGCTGCTTCTTAAACTGAAATGAATACATTTTATATGTGTCTGAATTCTATGCAGTATTTCCTCATAAGTGATGAATAGAAAATGTTGAATTTTGTTCATGCTGAACTTTGAATCAGGCCTTTTTTTCCTTTTTAAAATAGAAAGCTTAAGCATTTTCTTTGTAAAAAGTGCCTTTCAGAACAAAAATAGGTTTTGGTTTCTAGTATCAGCTGCTGAATTACCCGATAAGTTGGATTTGTGACCATTACTGTAAACTGACAAAGCAATTAACACAAATAGATTTATATGGTAAAAATTTTAAGCATTTATCCTTTTAGGTGTTAATTAACAATGGCTTTACTCCGGATAAAGACGACTATGAATTTTGTGCAAGAGTGGAAGATATGGTGTTGCCATCACAAGGCTACTTTGGAATATCTGCAGCAACAGGGGGCCTTGCAGGTAGCAAATGTTAAAAATTGTGACAAATGGTGTGGGGGCTTGCAGGGCTTGCAAGAGAGGTTTTGGGATTTTTTACTGCTAGCGTAGATCCATTATACCAGGTTTTGACCATGATGATGCAATTAATCCTCTCCATTCCCAAATTACTGGTATGCTTGGGCCTTTTCCTGGATAGAGCAGAAAGACTTGGGATTTGCCTGGACAAAGACATTGTGCAGTCTCATTCTCCAATGCATAAACTTTTGGGAGGACTTCAAGAGGGTGCTGTTGCCTGAAGATGCTTTGCAAGTGCAAGGTTGACTTTTGAAGTTCCAGGATTTGTAACACGTAGCAGTAGCAGTTAACAGTGTTTCTTTGTTTTGTTTGTTGAGTACAGATGATCATGATGTCCTGTCTTTTCTGACCTTCCAGTTGACTGAGCCTGGAAAGGAAGTAGTAAGCATCTTTATGCATAATTAGTAAAATATGTTATTGTATGTTTTATATATAGCACCAGGTTATGGCATTTCCTCTGAAGTCATACTTGGCATCCCAGTTTCAGGATTTTGGCATGTAGCTGTGCTGTCATCTGTTTAAGAAAAATGAGACTAATACTGTAATGTTTAATTAACATTTTCAAGACCAGAATTCTGGAAGGAACACCTAATCAACAAAGATCCTGATGTTAAATCAAAACATGCAGAGAAAGCAAACTAAAAAATCTGCTTTGTTTGGAAAGTGGACAAATAATCTGTTCTTGCTTTCAACTTCCTGTAACTCTAGAACAGTTCTGCACTGCTAAACAGTATCTATCCTCGTAAAACTTGATTTCTTTCTAATCGCAGAAAGTATGCATATAACGGGAAAAAGCTATGGCTGTCCTTAGGAATGTCTAGTTTCTGACTTCAACTTAATATATTAATATACTCCACTAATTGTGTTACGTGCTCAAATCTGAAATCTGAACAGCCTTGCTGGAGTGGTGGAGAACATGAAAAAATCTCTTCCCTGCTCCTCTCCCCCCTGTCCCCCCCCGCCCCTCCCCCTGCCCCGATAATGTTTTAAAGCCAACACCAGATGCAGAAATTCCTCAAAAAGATAAAGAGAAGTATCAAGAAGAGTTTGAACACTTCCAACAAGAATTGGATAAAAAGAAAGAAGAATTTCAAAAGGAACATCCTGATGTGCAAGGACAGCCAGGCAAGTTATTTGGGCAATTTTTCAGTTGTCAAGGAAAACGTTTGCTTTCCGGGATGTCCAGAAGTAGGGCCTGATACTCTGATTGATCTTCCTAAGCTCCTACTGGTGTTATTTACTTCATTTAAGGATCTTTGGTCTTTTTTTTGTAAAGTGTTTTCTGAAATATAAAGTCCCTTTTGTCATGCCCAGTTTGAGAACAAAACAAACAGAAACATGATGGTAATGATGAGAATCTGTATGGAACAGTAGAAGGGAGAGAAGATCATGCATCCCTCTGTGAAGTGATAATTAAGGAAGCATGGCCTTTTTGGTTATTTGAAAGGTCATCTTTCTGGTCTGTTCTTACACATTCGTAACAAACATTTTTATTCCCCCCAACCCCCCACCTCATCTTGTTTTTTGGGTGGATATTAAAGATGGGCTAGTGGATATGCTGGAACATGTGCTTACTTGGAAAAGCTTTTAAGTGCTTGCCTAATATTGGGCACTTCAGCACCACAGCCTTAGCTGGCATTCAGTGCTGGTATTCAGGCTGGCTAATAACCAGATTTCCATGTTGTTCTTGATGTCCTTAAAACCCGTGGCCTTTATTTTTACATTTTAAGCTATTGATAAAAAAATTTAAGTTTGGCTGGGTAAGGCAGAATTGCCCTTTCCACTTTTGATACCACACATTGGTAGCTCTCAGCGAGTCTTGGTTTAAAGATATTTTGGACTGAGCAGCAGTTTTCCACTGATTTCAAATTATATTCAATTTAGGAAAATTAAAATAATGACTGTTGCCCTCTTTTTTGAGCATTTAGCCAAAGTGCTTTGAATTTGATTGTTCTGCTGTGGAACATGATGGGAATTCAATTAACTGTATTTGAATGCACAATAGCGGGAATGTGCTTTAGGCATATAGACCTGAAATTTCAGGTCGTCGTCATTTTTTGCATAGTGATAAGTTACGACTGTTCTAAAGGTCCTACACCATTTTATCTTCATCTGCATTTTTGAAATATTGTCCAGCCTTCCATTGATAAGAAATAATAATCTTTTTTGCCACGGAGCCTTTTGGACTTCCTGATGATGTTGAACCTGCGGAGGAACTCACTCAAAACGTGCAGTCATTTCCCTATTTCAAGCTACTTTTTTGAGCTTACTTTTTCTAAAAAGTAGCTGTTACTTAATACCTGCAAACCTCTTGTGAAGGATAGTTGGTGATACAATGCTAGCTCGTGCAAAGAGCTGCCTCCTAATAACAGCAGCGTCCCGTTTCCACTTTATGTTGCACATTACCCAAGTATTGAAATAGGAACTATTAGATGGAGTCTGGGTTTGAATGTGTGGTTATCTCTATTCAGTCATTCTGATCCCATTTGGGTATCCTTTGCCATGGCAATGGTGATAAATAAACACCAAATATATCAAATTATGGGAAAAAAGTATATCCACATGGAAACTTTAAGGGTGCAAGAGAAATGATCCAGTGCAGCTTATGAGGAATGCATATATGTAAGAACTACCTGTGCTTTTTTCTTAGCAGCGGAGGATCTTTTTGAAACTGTAAGTGATCGTGAGCTGAGGCAAATCTTTGAGGGGCAGAATCGAATTCATCTTGAAATCAAACAGCTTAATAGGCAACTGGACATGATTTTGGATGAGCAGAGGAGATACGTCTCTGCAGTCACAGATGAGATTGCTAAAAGAGGAGCTGGTTTTCCAAGTCAACAAGGACAGGTAAACTAAAAAAAACCACAACAAACAAAAAAAACCAAATCCAGAACCACCATGATTGATGGCTCAGCCTAATTTGAGCAGCATGATCAATTTCCTTTTTCTAAGATATATTGATCTTTTTCTACCCCCCTGCCCCCACCAGGTTTCCCAGCAAGAGATTGAGACAGTTGTGAAAACTCAGGAAGAGGTTGTTAGACAAGTAAATGAAATAAGGTAAATGCCTTCTAAATATTAAGGCTGTGTTTTAAATTTTACATTATTTTCCACCTTTTAAGTCGTATTTTTTATTTCAGTAAGAGAATATTGACAAAAAATTTCTCTGTCTCAGTTCCTTAGTGATGACTCTCTGCATACATATGGTTTCTTTAATAAAGTAAGTTCATATCCCTGGGGTGGCTAAACACCCTAATTTGCCTCTTTTTTTTATCATGAGATTCCACTTCCAACAGGTAAGTCCAGTCCCCCTAAAAACAATCGATTTCTGTTAATGTGATAACCTGCTACCTCATGGAAATTTGTTATCATTACTCCAAAATCAGAGCAACAACATGAGCATAAATGCCTTCAATTTATAGCTAGTGAATCTAAAAAAAAAAAAAGTGTATTGGTGTATCTTGTCAATATATGAGGAGTAGACTTGAGTGTAATGATTATAAGTGTTTATCATTATATATAATTAATAAAATCTATAATATTATATTTAGATAATACTACATGAGATATATTTGAGTAAATCAGTGTAAACAACCTGTAAAGGTATGTAAGTAATTCTGAGAAGTAGTTCTGTACAAATGAAAATGTCTGTGCATATAATAGGAGTTGTTGAGATATATTGGTTATTCTGGGTTGTTTGGGTTTTTTTTTTTTTTAAGTAGTTCACTTCTTTCTTCAATATAGACATATATTTTGGTTTGGGGTTTTTCCCCTGATTTCGCTATGACTGCTTAAAGCTCATATATTGATTATTGCTCCATAGTGGTCTGTGTTACTGATTTGTGTATCATAAAAAGTATTTATAGTTTTATGTCAAGTCTCTCAGTATTCCAGTGTGTACAAGCCTTGGAGAGGCGTCTTTTTTTTTTTTCTTTTTTTCCTTTTTTCTTTTTTCTTTTTTCCTTTTTTCTTTTTTCCTTTTTTCTTTTTTCCTTTTTTCTTTTTTCCTTTTTTCTTTTTTCCT
>JANZLQ010000079.1:83243455-83275033 GCA_026212715.1 Elanus axillaris | reverse complement strand
CCTTTTTTCTTTTTTTCCTTTTTTCTTTTTTTCCTTTTTTCTTTTTTTCCTTTTTTCTTTTTTTCCTTTTTTCTTTTCCATTGTAGATCAACCATTTTTATCAGTAGGAGTAGGGCTAGACCTCGAGAGAGCATTGCTTCTTGAAGGCAGTTGAAACAAGGGTCAGATCTGGAAAATATTCATGTCCTTCCTTGGTCTGAACTTTGAAAAAATAAGGGGACAAAAAATGCAGTTTCTGCAGTCCTGCACCTATAAAGGAGTAACTCCTTCCATCCATACAGCCAGGGGACTGATAGCTGGAAAGCAGTTTTGCAGAAAAGAACTTGAGAATCCTGGTGAGCAGCAAGTTTGACATTGGGCAGCAATGCACCCTTACAGGAAAGACCACCACCTAAGGGAAAGACCACCACCAGCATCCTAGGCTTTTACGCAGAGCGTTGCCAGTGGGTCGAGGGAGGTGATTCTTCCTCTCTAGTCAGCACTGGTGACACCACATCTAGAGCCCTGTGTCCAGTCCTGGGCACCCCAGTACGAAAGAGACGTGGACATACTGGAGGGATTCAAGTGATGGATCGTGAAAATTATTAAAGGGTTGATACAAAGAGAGGCTGAGGGAGTTGGGAGTGTATGGCCTAGAGAAAAGGCTTGAGGGTGTCTTATCAGTGGGTATAAATACCTGATTTTGGAGGTGGTAAAGCTGATTGAGACAGAGCCAGCCAGACTCTTCTCACTGGTATCCAGTGACAGAGTGAAGGGCGGTGGGCACAGACTGAAATACAGGAAATTTTATGTAGACATAAGAAAAAAACTTGTGAGGGTAGTTGAACACTGGAATAGGTTGGTTGCCTGGGAAGGTTTTGCAGTCTTCACCCTCGGAGACACTGGAAACCCAACTGTGACTAAAAATTCCTCGGTTTGTTAGGTGTTAAAGCATTGTCATACAGGACTTCAGGGGAGGGGAAAAAAAAAGGGGGGGAGGAAGCACCGTAATACTAAATTACTGTCACTCGTATTGCATAGTGAAGACAAATGTGTTGTGTTTCTTTTGTGTGCCAATGTATTGTGTAGACCATTTTAATAATCTTGTCCCCATTTCTTGTAGGTTAGAGAAAAATGGGGTGTGTTTTTTGTTTGGTTGGTTGCTTTGTTCTTTTGTCAGAGGACTTTCTGCCAGTGAACTTCCTCAGGAAACTTAGTATCTGCAGGGATACTTGCAAGTTCCCAAGTGATTAATAATTTTGTTTTTTAAGATGCAGGTTTTAAAATCAATGGAGAGGTATGCTGTACCTTTTCAAACTGTGTTACCAAATGAAGTAAAAACCTTATCTTGAAGGTGCTATACTGCTAAAATGGATTTGTGAAAATTCCTATGTTTGATAGGGATGTCTGTGTACTGCTTCTAAGATGTTTTACAATTGCTGTCTTTAGCAGGAATGGCTTTAAGTTGATTTAACCCTTCATTTATAGTAGTTAAAACATTCCTTACGTTGGGCTTAAAAAAAGAAGAACAATTCCTACAGTTGTGGTTTTTTTCCTGTATTAGTTAAAGGGCAGCTCTTGTGATTTATCTAAGTAGGTCAGGTTTTTTGTAGAATGAAGATTAGAGTGCTTCCATTTTTGCACTTGTTCTTCCACGAAAGCTTTTACGTTAATATTCTTGACAAATCTTTATACCTTGCAAGCAAATTAGATTTTCTTGTTAACATTGGCAGCCTGCCCTTTTAGCGACTACTTATTAGGTATGAGTTTGCGTAACATCATCTTAATATTTTTCTTAGATTAAAGAAATGTTTTATTTATAGATAGAAATGAACAGCCCGCTGTTGCATTGCTGGTCATCCCGGAGGAAAAGGACTTACTGTCTAAGTAATTTTCATGTCAAGATTTGTGGATTTCTTAATCATCTGATTACAGAAGAATCTTGCATGTTCATACAATAGAAACTCTCAGCATGGTATTGTTCATGCAAAAGTAAATGTAAATTAAGTTTGATACAGACCATGTCTATTTAGGGAAGTTACTTTGCTTTTAACAAACAGTGGATCAGTCTGGTGAAAGGTGGGTGTGCAGATTTCTGTTAATTACATAGGGATGGTGGTATTAGGAGAGAGAGGAACCAAATGAGTGTCACTCTTGTGTACTAGCACTGAAAACAGTGGGGCAAGATAAACAACGTGATGGATGTGGATAGACATAATTTCTATCAGCATTTATTAGGCAGTGGTCATGACGGTGGTTGCATGGGTTAAGAAAAAAAGTCTTCCAGTGAAAATCTTCTAAAATAGGTTATTATAACACTAATTCAAAGTGAATTTACTTTAAATAATCTATACAATGACAATCCAAAAATATGAAATAATTTCTGGATAATGTATATGTTAATTTAAGTTAGGACAGATGAGGGATTTTTTTTGCGTTTGTTTTGTGCGTGTAAGTTCCAAACCAGAAGTGTAAAGTGTGAGAAGGTGAGAGCTGGTTTGATTAGTTTTGTTTGCAGTGGCTTACAGAAGCAAACAGCTGGGTTTTGGTAACTCTTTTTGATACCTTTGCAATATTAAAAATTATCTTATTGAAGTAGATGTTGAGAGTTCTGCAGAAATCCATGGCTAACTCCATCTGGCCTAAAATGCAGTACGTTATCTGGAATAAATGGAAATGTAACTGTGGAAAGCAATTGATCTTCTAATATGTGCTGGAAGTGTGAGCTTTTACAAAGGTGACAGGAAAGGGTGAGTTCTTGGATCTTTTTGTTACTGAAAATGAAAAGAATTTTTTTCGGTTATGTGGGTAGTATGCAGAATATTGGTAGTCTAGTATGTTAGTTTGATTTGTGTGTTAAAGTGATATTTTTAAGAAAAACTCGTTGTCTTCAGTTTGAAGAAAAGTATATTGTTAATCCAGCATTACTAAATGCCTCTTTGTTGAAGTGGTGCTTCTGCTACTGGATATAATTGTGTAGATTAATTTAGCTTGTGGCTTTGACTTAGTATGCTGCTGCTTCAGGTAGTTTAAACAAGCTGCATTGTTCTTACAATGGAGTGAAAGCTGCTATAACACTAATATAGTGAACCTATGCTTGCAATTTTTACTTCTGGAAAGTTGTCATAGTGCCTTTGAATAGATATGTACCTTACTGGTTTTCTCTTTTCTCCTGTCTTTTAGTTCTGTGTTTTTTGAATTTTAATGGCATGAAGAACAACTGATGCAAAACTAAAAGATGGGCAACATCTTTGTGAAGATTATTTGTAAACATTTAAGTTTTGATGCTTAACTTGCTGTTTCACAATGACATGAGCCATTTAAAAATCAGTAATAACAATTTTGTATATAAACACTTACAAATATGATTATATGTTGTTGTTGCCAGTTTTCTCAATGAATAGTATTCAAGCCAGACTGGGTTTTTGTTAGTTTTTTTTCTCTTATGTGAAAGTTAAAATTGAAAGTGTTCAAGGCCAGGTTGGAGGGGGGCTTTGGACAACCTGATCTAGTGAAAGATGTCCCTGCCCATGGCAGGGGGGTTGGACCAGATGATCTTTAAAAGTCCCTTCCAGCCAAAACCAATCTATGCTACTACGATAAATTGCTGACCACTGTACAAAGAGTTAGGACTGCATCTTGAAGGCATCAAAGTAAGCACTCATCTGAACAAAATGTAAAGTTTTAAGTAAATTAAAAAGAAATCCA
Organism: Elanus axillaris; assembly: GCA_026212715.1. NCBI lineage: Eukaryota > Metazoa > Chordata > Aves > Accipitriformes > Accipitridae > Elanus > Elanus axillaris. Next base: position 83,271,346 of record JANZLQ010000079.1, on the reverse strand, counting down.
AAGACATACATTTTGATTGTTTATTTTGTTAATAATGGAGAGATTAACATTCACATGATAAATATTTTAGCTGTAGAATAATCCTCTTTGCAACTGAAAAGAAAAATCACAGTAGGGGAAAATTATATAAACGTATTGATTAGAGATTAAAGTTTTTTTCTCTCATTGACTAGTTTAACTCAAGCAAAATTAGTTATGGAACCTCAACTTTTTACAGATTTAATTTGATCTGTTGTAGAAGCAAAACAAATTCACATCAAGACAGTATTAAGTATTATGACAACGCATATGGGAAATGAGTTTCTCGTATAAATGATAATCAGGAAACAAGGATGTATCTAAATCTTTTCTTATCCCTAAAGCCTCTTCTTTGTTTTTATTTCTTACATGACTGCTTTTATTTATTTATTTTTCAAACAGCTTTTGGTTTTCTTCAAAGATTGCATTAAACTCTGCTTATCCTAAAGCCTTGGCAAGAGCCTCAGATAAAACACTTGTTTCAGACTTCATCAGTCAGGCAAAGCAGATGTCCAACAATAGAATATTTGCCAGATCTTGTTTTCAGCATGGCTTTGGGAGATGGTGCACTGTACAAATCGCAACTGTCTGCGGAATTAAATATTTTTTAAAAAATAATAGTTTGATTAAGGAATTATTTCTTGATATGTATTCTTGGAAGCTATAAAATATGTTTTCGGCCTTTTGGGTCAACTATGTATTTCAGACTAATTTTAATGGACTAACAGGTGTCCAGAACAACTGCTGTTTGTAGAAAAGCTGTTCTGTGCTGAAAGATGTTTTGTCGTTTGTCTTGTTTCAGAAATTCCATGGCTGATACTCTGAGGTTGATCAGTGGAGCCCAACATCCTGGCTCTGCTGCAGGAGTCTATGAAACAACTCAGCACTTCAATGACATCAAAGAACACCTTCATGTAGTAAAGAGGGACATTGAGCATTTAGTACAACGAAATATGGTAATTTATGTGCTGGTGGTGTAAAGCATGACTGTAATACTTCTTTATTTGGCTGTTAGTGAAAAGCTAGGATGAGCCAGCATGCAATTTATGGAGCAATTAATCCTTCATTAAGCTGCTTCGCTAAAACTGCACTGCCTTGACCTAACTGCATGATCTGTGTCTTGATGAGAAGTTTTGCACAAAGAGCATGATTTTTAGTCTAATTTCCTGTGGAAACAAGGTCAAGCAATTAGGTTTTCTGGGTGCTTTTTTTTGTGTTTGTCCCCCTACTTAACAGCTCTACACAGATGAGATTTTCTATTGCTTCTGGACAGAAGGGAGAGCTTTAATCAGGGGAAACTCAGGCAGGCTCTGCTTAAGGTCAGCAAGTGTGAAAGATGACTGCATTCACATTCAGGAGCACCTTAGTCTAGCCTAGGTAGCAATTAGGCTGAATTAGCTTATGATCCTCTAGAAAGTTCTTGATTTCTGGGTGAATTTATCAAAGACTTACCCCTATAACCCTCAAATTAACATCAGTCAGTTTACTTGAGAAGCATAAACATGAAAGGGGAAACTGAGACAGGGAGTAAGGTTACGATTTTTCAGAGTAGCATCATTTATGTCTGTTTTCTGCTTATGTTCTGATTTTTAGATCGTGGTGCAAAGACCTTGTTTTGTTACTTACATATAACAGTCTTGATGGCATGTCTTGTTTGCTATTTCCTCAAATGTTACTTTTCTTGTTTTTTAGCCAGCTAGTGAGAAATCAAAGTGTCCGGATTTGCCACCGTTTCCATCGTGCTTATCTACAATGCACTTCTTCGTATTTGTAGTGGTGCAAACAGTGTTGTTCATTGGTTATATCATGTATAGGTAAGTATGTTTTTGTTTAAAGACAACAGGGCAAATGATTTTATAACTTCTGACTGGAAGTGCAATTGCAATGGTATGATTATGTTAATCCTATTTAAAACAAGCAATCTTTCAGATTGGAAGAGACCTTGGGAGGTTTCTAGTTCAACCTTCTGCTCAAAGCAGGGTCAACACTGAATTCAAACCAGGTTGCTTAGACTGGTCAGGTCCTAAAAAACCTCCAAGAATGGAAAATTTACCACTGTTACAGACCCCATTGGAAATGTTTAATTATCATAATGAAGTTTGTTTTATTCCCCCCCACACACCCATGGTATATCTAGCGGGAGCCTGCCCTGTTTCAATTTGACTGTTGTGTCTCTTTCTTATAATGTGCATCTCTGTAAAGAAACTCTCCCTGTCTCCTCAATAACATCTTGTAGGTATTAGGCTGCTGTTAGACCCCTCAAAGCCTTTGTCTGTCCAGGATGAACAAGCCCAGTTCCCTCCCACTCTTTTCTTGATGCATGTGCTTCAGCTCTTGACCATCATCCTTGTGGTCCTCTGCCAGACTTACCCAAGTTTATTAATGTCTTCACAAAATCTGATGTGATTTGATTTTTTTTCTTTTTTTTTTTTTTTTGCTATGTGTACCTAGAAGCTACTTATCCCATCTTACAAATTCCTCAGCGAAATTTTTTTACACGACATACCCCTTCATCCCTCTCCTACATATGATACTGATAGTGTATGGACTTCTTTTTTTTTTTCCCCTTAATTGGGATGTTTTCTCTGTTCTCTTCCTCTTCCTTGTAATGTCATAATGTGCAAATTAAATTTGCATTGATGGAAGGGAAAACCTGTTGAGAGTAAGGACTGACTTGCTCGGTAGTCTTCCATCCTGCTTCTCACACACACTGATCAGGATAAGGAGTAGGGACCAAAATAGCTGCATTGCCCTTCAAAGAGAAAATGCTGTTTGCTGCCTCTACGGAATGATAACTACTATTAACGTAAGACCAGTGCTGCTGATAGCACTAACTTTTATTGTGTGTCTGCTTCTCTACAAAGTGGAGAGTGTGCATTTCTTATGTATGTCATGTTATGCCATCAACTGGAAAGATGAGTTCCAAGACAAATGAGGAGTGGTCCCCTCCAGTTCCTCTTGATGCCCTTGTAATTCTAGTATATGTGTGTGGTTGATCCACAGCATCTGTATCCACTAAGAAAATAAATACGTTCTGTGCCAGAAGGAGAAGGAAATCCCATTTCAAGTAAATTCTTTCACTGCTAAGTTGCATGTGTTTCTTTTTCTGTGATGATCTTTAGGCCAATCAGATATTGAGAAGCTTTAGAAAAATTCAGTTAAAGTATTTTAAAAATCAGTTCATATGTTCTTTCACAGTCTCTGGCTTCTGTCCAGAATGTTTTGTTTCCTTCTGTCTGACACAAAATTGGAACTATAGTGGTGCTATTAATGTCTTTGTAAATAGAAAAAATAATATCCTATTTCTGTGATGACTTACATTTGATTTCCCTAAGTCTCTGTTGACAATAAATGGAATCTTTTAATCCCCGAATAAATGAAATACATATACATTTAAACTGGTTAGCTAGTTTTATACTATAAGTACTTAATGAATTCTCTTCTGCTTTTTCTTTCAGGAGTCAACAAGAAGCAGCAGCCAAAAAGTTCTTTTGATGACCTGTTCCTTTTGTGTGTACATAACAGCAGTATGTATGCACAGAAAATTACACACTTCTGTAAATGAGGGAAATCTTAGTGTTTGATATACTACAGTATTGTAAATTATTGAATTTTGTTAAACAAAATGAGTTCTCATTTAAGCTGTTAATGCTAAAGTTATAAACAGACCAGGGAGCAGTGGAGCAAACGCTAGATAGGGGAAGACTGCTGGCCCTATCTAGGTCTGTGTTTTCAGCTAACTTTCTCATAAATACTGGAAGAAGGCAAATGCTGTATTCCTCGTCTTTTGTTAAGATTCCAGAGGAGGGAAATGAAACACCCAGGTTCGGTGGTTTTTTCATAACGAGAATGGCAGATGGATGATTTGTGCAGGAAGCTTGCCACTAAGTGTCCTGACATACCGGTTAAAAAAAAACAAAAAACAAAACAAAGGCAAACAAACAAAATAACCCCCCAAAAAACAAACCCCAAACAACTGTTCTTCTCTACATTTGGGAGGGGGGGTGTGTATGTGTAAAAATTTGTTATAAACATTTCTTAGGTTTACCACTTGGATTCAACTGTTCAAATCTTCATGAAACACAGGTTTAAACACTTTTTAATATGTAGATGCAAAGACAGGCCTTTAACAGTCTTACTGTTGATACCTGATATAGAAAACAAGCTACACAGAATAAGCAAATAAAGGCTTATCTCCTTATTTGGGGTTTTGGTTTTGACTTTAGGCAGTAAGAGAAAACATGATAAAGTAGTTTCTTCAAGTATATTGTGGGACTGATTTCTTTTTTTTGTAGTTTCAAGTCTGGCTGTAATTTTGTTTGGAGACTTGTGGACTTTTTCAGCAAAGATTCATTGCTTTATACATCTTCAAATCTGATTTTATTAAGGATATGTTTAGTGTATGAATATGTCTTTACTTTTATAAAGCTGTCTTGTGTCTTTCGTATATCAAATACAGATGCTTTGATTTAAATCTTGACATGCCAAGTATTCTAAACTGCAGGTATTGAGCATTAACCCATTTCTTCATCTTCACAAGCTGTTGCTTCAGACATGTTTGTTAATCCAGCAGCTATTGTAGAACCAGTATTGTGTGTCAATTCCTGCTTTTAATATCAAAAGCATAACAGTGAACATGTGGGTTTGATACTGCTTATCAGGTAACGTTTGCTTCAGGAAAGAAACGAAGCAGATAGCCCAAATTAGGAATGTGAAATGAATTCATTTTGCCTTGTTTACGTATCTGTGGTAACTTTGTCCTCGAGTTGTTTGTGTGTGGAGTTAGAATACGGGGTTTGGGTTTTTTTAACATTCTATAAAATACACAAATGCATCAGGATGTTTCACTTCTAATTACTAATCTGTTTGTCTCAATCTGCAAAAATTATCTGCAGTCTAGCATACCACTACTGCATTCCTACAATCTACTCCCTTGGAGTGCAACACATGCTGCCAAATAAGCTGTAGTGAAGAACACTTCAGTACTGTGCCTGTCCGTTTGGAGAAATGATAAATCTATGCAATATATTTTGTTACTTAATTTACAGTGTCCAAAAAGTGGATGTTTGTGCTATGCCAGTAGAACGATACTACCTACACACCTATTTGCATAGCTACAGTACGTAGTATACTGTAAGTGGTATAGCTTTATAGATTCGTTTCTAAATCTGAGAAGATTTTGCTGTACTGATTGGAGAAACTACTGCCTCAAGCTAATCTTGCTGGATAAATAGGGTAAAGTAATAAAAAAAACTTTTCAGATAAGCCAGAATAACACAGGAATCTATCCATTCTGTTCTTTCAACACCAGCAAATATTTACAGGTGCCTTGAGCGTAAGCTATTACAACCCTGACTCTTCTAACTAAACCTAATATATTTTCTTAAATTGTTCTGAAAATGTACAGTGTTGTTCCTTTCAATTGCAAGCCTTCCTGCATCAGTGCAACACCTTAACAGAACTCCCTCTCCCCCAGCAGGCTTTGCAAAGCCCTTTATACAGAAAGGCTAGCAATTGTATTTTGATAAGTAGGTGCATGTATGTGGCATAATGAGGAACAGCTCTAATGTATCAATTGGAGGAAGTCTGTATTTTTTGTTACTGTGAATTTATCCAACCATAACTTTGTCTTAAAGCTAGAGCAGCCTATACTTTTGTGTCTTCTGTTAGAAAGAGAAGGCTGGTGATGGTGTTGAGGGGAAAACTTGAACCTACAATTGTATCTCAGTATGAGGCTCCGTTTGTGTGTTTTATGCTGCTAACTGATCTGACATATCTCCCATGTGCAAGTATGAAACTTTTGTATTAGGGAGCAGAAGGTCTAAAGCATAACATCCAAAAAGTGATAACTGCTTCATGCTTCATTTCACAGTCATCTCTCCTTGGAACTTCCATAATTGCCTCGTCACGCACTGGATCAAAGGAAAGCTCCCAGTTGCCCAGCTCAGATTTTGTCCTGTTGTTGAAATAACGGCAACAAATTTGGACTTTAAGAATATTTGTCAGTCAGTGCAGCCTCCTGTTACGGCTGGCTACTAGAACTTTCTTTCAGCACTGATAGTGTGTTTGATTTTTACCAAGTAAGATTTTGGGACTAGGAGGAGAAGACACCTTGGAATCCAGTTTGACAATATGGGGGAAAACAAGTCTTAATAATTGTATTTGAAGTGTGGATGATAAGTAGCATATATTTGGCAGTGACAGGAGAATCTCATTGTACTGGTCAGGGTCTATTAAATACATGGTCACTCCTGAACCTTTCAAAAGTAAAGTTCACAATATGGTTTGTAAATTACCTAACTTCCTGTTTGAAGAAAATTTGTAATTTATCAATGCATCAATTACTGCAACATCAAAGGCTGTCTGCTGGGGTTTTCTTGAATTCAAACAGCTGACATTTTCATGTTTGTTTCTGACTAATGTAAATTGACACTTGGAGTTTGGAGATAACCTTATTTGAATAAAGATGCATATTTTTAGTAAGCTCTTTTCTTTTAATTTGGTGCATGTCTGTGAAATCCAAGCAAGTGTATTTGAAGCATTCTTTAGCCTCTGTTGTTCAGAGAGCTTGAACGCTTTGAGATCTGGGTTCAGTCCTACCTGATACTGGAGAGTTAATGGCATTCAGAGGCTGAGCACTCTGCCTGTATTGAAAAGACAGATGACTGCCCTTGGTTAGAAAGATACACTGAATCCAGCCTCAGTTCATTCTGTGCTAAGGGATTTTATCATCTGTATTGCAATCTAATGCAAGAGTGACTAACCTAAAAGTAAGAGATGTGCTCAAAAGCTTGTGTTAAGAGTGTCAGACTTGCCTTGAGTATCAGACACTTGGGGTCAAATGTAAAGTCGTGTGTCAACTTCTAAGTCTCTTTAACAGCAAATTGAGTTGCTTGCTGGCTGCTTTGAGTATACAAAGTACCTCATTTTTCTGAGCTGAAGATTACCTGTATCTGAAGTTCTTTCTTCACATCCCCCAAACTGCTGGGTACTCTGCTCCTGTTTGTTGGAATACAACATGCCTACCCAAAACAAGTCAGTCTGTGTCTCCTTGGGGGTTTTGTTTTGGTTTTTTACTGTTCTATCCAGTAAACTATGTTTGTCTGTGGTAACCTCCCACAGGAGGGGTAAGAATTCCTCATTGGCCATCATTTTCCCTCAGCCAGGAGCCTTTTGCTGTTAGGTAAGTTCATGAGACCTCTCCAAAGATCTGCAGGGTGAGATCTCTCAGGTTCTCAGCAATCTTTTCCCAAGCCAGTTTTCCGCTTTCTTGCCTTCTCAGTTGATGTGAAAGCATCTCTTCTAGGCAGAAGGTGGTGTTAGCAACATTTCTATAGGGATCAAAGTCTACAGCCAAGACTTACGCCCAAACTTAGGGAAGCTTGTCTTTGGTAAAGACCAATAGCACAAAGTTAAACAGATACACTTCCCATGCACTAAGAGAAGACTATGGGACCTAATACTGGAAAAATCAGTGCTGCATGTCCTATTTGCAAAGTGCACAGTACAGACATACTGGTGCTCCCCGTTGTGGTTAGGAGAATTTTAAATAAAGATGAGCCAACCACTGCAAGTGGACTTGAAGAGGCATTTGGCACTAAGTAGTGATGTTGCGGGACAGCATTCTAACATTTAACTGAGTGGCTGTCAAAGCACAGAGAAAATGCTAACAATCAAAAGTCACATTCAGCTGATCTTAAACTTCTCTTGTAGCGTGCTTTTCTGTGATGCCTACTGTGCTGTTACTGGACTCGTGCATTTTAGGATTGGTGCATAAACAGTGCCAATATATTACTTTAGCCTGTTCAGTGGTATTTGCAAGCTGCTGAAAACCTCCGTGATCTGCATGTGGTTCATATGGTATTTGTTGGCCCCTTTTGTGCTCCATACTTGTGTAAGATACAGCTTGGCTGTGCGGCTGAAGCAGATTGAGAAGATGACCTTCCAGCTTCTGATGTCCACATGGCCAGATTCTGTTGTTAGTTTTGTGTTGTAAGCAGCGGATGCAAACATCAGCAAGACCAAAACCTTTATCCGGAGTTGTGATGCCCTCTTTCTCTAGCCACCATCTATTTCTAGAGATGCCTGAATTGACCAAGCATCTTCTCCCCTTCACTTAGGATTTTCTGTCTCCCACTGTTGAGATCCACTGTGTTCTGAGCAGTGTGGTGCAAGTCACTAATGTGAGTCAGGCTGTAGCTCGGGAGCTAGGGATTGTTTTTTTTTCAGGGGCTTGCTCTTGGAGCAGTATTTAACTCGGATAATTTTCTAGAAAGAACCCTTTCTCCTTTTAATTTCTTCCTTTCAAAGTTGGCCGCATAAAAGAGAGGGGCTCTCGTGGTCTTGTTCTGGGTCATAGGGTTGCCACTACTGCTCAGCAGTCAGAGTGTTCATCCAAAGACTGTCGTCCTTCTGAAAGAGATGCTGGATTAGGCCTGGTCGCAGGACTTTTCAAATACCGGCAAAGTGAGCAAGGTCTTGGGTTTAGCAGAAGGCAGAAGGGTTGCAGATTAGAACCATCCCTGCTTGTCTGTATTGTCTCCAGGCTGGGAAAATGGTATAAAGGTACCACCGAGCAGAGTCGGACAGCACTTACCAGAGGATACAGTCACGCGACACGGCAAATAGCACAGGTGATGCCGCATTCCGCCGGACCTAGCGTGCCTGCACAGCTACAGCTGACCTGCAGTGGGCCCACAGCACTAGCTAGTTGTCAGCTCTTTTGAACAAACACAGCCGTCTCTAAAATGCAGAAGGATGGGAAATAAGGGATGCTGTCAGCTGCTCTGCCCTTTGGATGCCTCAGAGAGGCATCGGGCTGAACCAAGGAAGTCTTTGGGCATAACCAAGTCAGACTGGTTTTGCCAGGCCCATTTTGAAGTAACTGTCTGAGGTAGGAGCAGTGATACCTTATGCATAAACTTAATGCTGGATTTTTAGTTTTAAAATTTTGCCAGATAACAAATTTTATTTAATTTTATGCATTCAACTTCAGACTAACGCGTGCTCAAGTTTAGCATTCTCTGCTTAAATTGAGATTAGCTATCCAATGTCTCTGATCTCAATTCTTAGCCATTGGGGCAAGTACAATACAGTTTTGGTTTTCAAGGTCAGAGTTGGTCAGATGTAAAAAGCTGATTCTTCCCACAAATTCTTGCAACTTGTGCATAGTTTTGAAAGTGCACAGTGATTATAAAAATCAATTTTCATTTAAGAAAAAAGCTTACTAGGTAGTTGTAGTATATCAAAGTAGTTTTGTTGTGATTTGGAATTCATGTTTCTGAGTGATACTCTATTTCAAAAAGAAACTTAAAAGTTTCTTGTTTAATCACTAATAATCCAGGATTACAGAACATCCTGCTTTTTTTTTTTTTGTTTTTGCTTTTTTTTTTCAGTAATAGTAACAGGTCTGCTTTAATTAGAAAGGCTCTAATACAGATTAAGGCATTAGGCAAACTGGAATCCTCCCATCTCATGTGAAATTATGAGAGTGCTGGGAGGACCATTTAGATAATCAAAATTACAGTATGTTTCATTAAGGCATGCGCAGTCAGTCATAGTAGGATAAATGCTCAAACCCCAAAATCATGCACTTCTGAGACCTAGCAGATTATTTTCTTTCCCAAAATAGTCTATGACCTAGGTAGCAGATCCTGCAAATCTTCACCTGAATAGACCTGGTGAGGCTAATGATCCACAAACAAAAGATATCAAGGCTGTTTTATAGCATACAGAATCAGTCAGATTTATTTCTCCTTTGCTGACAGTTAAGATTAAACCAGTAGGTATTCTGTGCAGCACTGGTCAAAGTGGTGATCTAGATGGAGACAGCCCAGGGAAGAGTTAAAATAAACCCGAAGGAATGAAAAGTAGGAAGATGTGTTTGCTTTTTTCATGATTACTTTCTTGGAGAAAAAAAAAAAGTAACGATAGCAGTAATGCCCCATTCATCTGTAAGAAGACAAACCAACCATGCGAAAAGTGGATGAAGAAAAATCATTCAATGTACTTTCTGTCCAATGTGATAAAATATTAATGGATAAAAAGGATTGGGTTTTTTGCTTAATGAAGAATTCCAGTATTCAAATCTCATTTGATTGTGTAAATCCAAAAAGGTTTTCTCCCCAGTAGCCCAAATTTTACAATTTTGCTATGGCCATTTAGTCAACCAGGCTTTTAATTCAGTTCTGTTGTGTTCCAGGGAATGTTTTCATTTCTTCGGAAGTGAAAGTTTCAAGACTGAAGAAATCAAAATGCTATTGCACACTATAATTGATTTTTGTGTGTGTGCATACAATTAGCTTAAGGTATTAATATAAAAAGTAGGTAGCTGCATCTAATGATTTTTTGGGAGTAATCTGAACCATCTGCCTCTAGATATTAAGGAGTTCACTCTTTAATCCAGATTATGGCTGACAAACTGGTTTTGGCATTCACGTTTCACTAGCATTGTGCCCTTGAAGAGCTGATGTGGCTGTAGAAACTCTCTTGCTTACAATTGTTGGTTTTGAAAACATTTTTGGTTTGGTTTGGCTTTCTTGTAGTTGTTTGCTTATAGCTCCTTTTTTCTTGAGAAGATGGCCTTTCTAATGAAAAGTATGTTGAGCAACCAGGTAAAGAATTTGGGACTTGGAGGTGGAGGGGAAGAAAGCAAAGAAGAAAGCACTCCTTCTGATCCAGCAGCAGCTGCAGGAATGACCAGAGAGGAGTATGAGGAATATCAAAAGCAAATGGTTGAGGAGAAGTGAGTACCTGTTCCCTTACTATCAGTATGGGGCTGATGCTTGGTATCTTTGTGCAGCTAAAAATAACCCAAGAAAAAGCCAAGCATTCGGCTCTCTTTCCTTTTTTTTAAAAGCAGATGAATCTTTGTTAAAGAGACTTTCCAAAATAAAAGTTCACCAACTGGAAATGATAAAATACTACGTTCTCCCTTTCCCTCTCTCATCCGGCAACTCTCTGCTAACACTTCCTTGCTATCTCCACATCATGATACACTGGATTCGTTCCTAGTTGATGTTACTTTAGCTATCAAATTTTTCCATAGGTGCAAAGCTGTTTGTAGTGCAGGAGTTAATTCTAAAATGTGTATGATTTGTTCTCCTAGAACTCCACGTGGAATACACTTTCAAATACATAATCTTTTCTTTGTCCACATTTATTACGGCAGACATGAAAAAGTAACGAGTGCTATGTTAAATGGATTAAATTTACCTAGAGGAAAGTTTTAAGATGGTTATTTTTGTAGTTGCATTTTCAGTTATTTCTTCTAAAATCCACTAAATAAAGCAGAACTTTTCAACTGATTAAATCTCAAATTTTTTTTGTCTGTAATTAGAATCGTTACCACTTTCTGTGTTTAAATATCAAAACAGAAGTAAAATAAAGGTCTTAACATGTAGGAGTTCAAATCATGCATAATTATAAATAAAACGATTGACTTTTAAATCTCAAATGCATCTGTTCCTCTAATGGTCAATTACATAATGGTTGTGTAAATCCTTCTTGTAAGATGATTATAGGTGAAAGGTTAATGACTGATGGAATTTGAGGTATCCAGGTCTGTATTTAGCAGCAGCCATTTCTATCATAAAACCCTGAATAGATATCATTTGGTTTGGAATAAAATACAGAATATTTTGCTATGCATTTTGTCAAAGGATATTTAAAAGGCAACCACCTGCTGGCAGGAGGATGCTTTATTGAGACTGAGAAGCAAAATGGGATTCCTGGGATAGGGAAATGCTTGGAAAAAGAATTATTTCTATAAAGTTTTCAAGTGTGGCTTGTGTCTGTTACATGCTGAACTGTACTGAGAAATTGGGGCAGGAGTACTTCTGAAAGTACTGTTTGGAACTATAATAGGAACATTTTGAAGTACTTTCAAAGAGAAAAAATTAGCTCAGGACAGTGCATGCTGGTGTGGTTATGTAAATGTGTGTCAGAAATCTTTGTCGCTGTTTCGGGGCTCTCTGGATTTTACCCAGTTTTCAGCTGTACAAGCAGTGGAGAGGAGAGAAGCTGAAGTGCCTTGCTGGAGTCATACTCTGGCAGAGTTTGGCCTTTGATGCGTGACCATCCTGGCTTTGGGTTCTTCTCAGGTTTTGGGTTTGTTTGGTTTTTGTGTGTGATTAAACACACAAAAATGCACAGATTGCCGTTTCTCAGGAAAACGTGTAATACCCAGGAACAAACAGGTGGCTTGTGCTGGCAGTCTGCGGCATGGCCACATAGAATTCGCTTCCAGCATGACAAGAGTTTAAGCGAGAGGGGACCGCCAGTTTTTGCTGTACATCCCAGGCTCTTGACTGTCACACAACTACTCCTATACCTGTTTCCTGTTCCTACAAAGCTTCATGTTCCAGGGAATAATAATAGATCCTCCAGAATAAAAAGATGTAAGATTAGGCCAGACACTGTGGCCTAGGCAATTGTGGGAGATTGGCTGAGTGAGTTTTGCCATGTCTTCCCACGATGCCAGCACAAGTGAAAAGCTCAAATCTGCCTGAGCAGAAAATCCCCTCCGGCCCCTCAGCTTCATAGGACACCTAAAGGGATGCGTAGTAATGCTGTGTGCACTGCCCTGTGGGAACACATCCCAGTCCCGCCTATGGCTGCTAGCGGCTCCTCTGGAGGAGTGGGCAACGGAAGAGGATGGTTGAGAGAGAGAGAAAATATGCCAGAAAGGCTCAGAAAATCTCTTTCCAAGATCTTCCCATCAATGACTGGCTGAAAGAATTTTAAGATGGCTTCCAGTTAATGTGAACTTCTTGGTTTTGTTCTTGGGGTGGGTGGGTTGGTTGGTTGGTTGGTTTTTAGAGAGAGACAGAAACCCAAAAACTCATTTGTGGAAGCAAAGGAAGAACATTTCATCTTGCAAGTAGCTTTTATGTGACAAAATACCTATACTGGAGCAAAATCAGTTTTGCCATAGAACTTCCATGACAATGCTTCTGGGGAAAAAAATGGGGGGGAGAGAAGGGAGGTGGATGCTATCGAATGTTACCAAAAATCTTTGAGGAGACACATTTTGCAAATAAATACATAAGTAATCTAACCAAAAGTCATTATGAACAGTTCTTAAATCTAATGAAAGCATTTTGTAAAATCACAGATAAAAAAAGTACTTTTCCACACAGGGAAGCTTTGGAATTCATTGCCATAAGCTGTTCTGAAATAATAAATGGATGCAGAAGAGACCGGGAAAATTCATAGGTGACAGAGGCCATCCAGGGCTATTAAAGACAACGATGCAGAGCCACCTTCCAGCTCCAGTACCCTACACCACTGATTTTTGGAAGCTGGGCAGTTTTGATACAGGGTGATTATCCTCTTCTTAAATTCTTTCTATAAGAATCCAGTACCGTCTCCTGTTGGAGATGGGACTCTACGATAGGTAAACTTCTGGTCTGACCCAGAAAGACCATTCTGCCATTGTGTGTGTGTGTGTGTGTGTGTGTGTGTGTTATACTACGAGAATGTCATGTTTGTAGAACAGGAGTGTTGTCAGGCAGCTGTGTCTCTGCAAGTGCCGCAGTGGAATAAGCAAGGAATAAGGATAACATTTCTGTTCTGCTTATTGTAATTGTTCATTGTTATAGTGCGCAGTAACAGCTAGTACAGGTACAAACTCCTGGCAAGTAGTATTGGCTTATCCTTCATTCTTCACAGAACTCTAGGGAACTGTTCTGAGAACAAGCTTGGGGTACAGGAAGTCTGGACCCTTAGCATCACTTTATTGATATCGGTCCTTTTGTGCCTTTGGACAAGATAGATAACTTTGGGAATACCTCCTGCGTGTAGCTTTTTGCAGCCAAGCGACTGGTTCAGTGTAAAAGACTGTATTTTATTAGTATCTTGAAGAAACATTTTTTTCTGATTTCCAGGATGGAAAGAGATGCAGCATTTGCACAGAAAAAAGCAGAGCGAGCCTGTCTGAGGGTTCATCTGAGAGAAAAGTACAGACTCCCTAAGGTAAGCCTGTCGTTCATGATCTCACCTAGTTCAGTGGCCAATTTTAAAACAAGCTGGCTACCAATGCAGAGGTCTGAAAATGGCAAATTGCCTTCATTAGTGGGATCCCCACTGCAGCTCCGTACAGAAATGGAAGAGGCCAGGGCCATGGTTTTCCCTAGTGACTGCTTCTTTTAAACCCTTTTTTCTCTGCTCAGTAGATGAATCTAACGGAAAGATTCTTGTAATCCCTGTCTATACTGTCAGATCTGAAACAGGTGACTAGGCAAGTTGAGCATCTGGTCTGATTGCATCTCACAGTTAGTGTATGTTCTTAACTTAGCAACATGCAACAGTTTAAAAAAAGAAGCTCTAAGCAAGTAAGCAAAGTCTCTGAAAACTCCTCTACAAGCTGTACATTTGAGTTCTGCTAAAGTTCTGAAGGCTCAGTTTTACTTCCTCCAAGAAGTGCAAGCAAACTGCCCACCTTTTTTTCTTTAGTGCTCCTGACACTGTCAAATATTCCCAGGAAAGCTAAAATATAGATAACAGAAGCTTCAAGCAACAGAGAAATCTGGCTGTTTGTTAAAAGCAGGCAGCAGCTGCAATAGCTTCTGGACCATGACAGAAAGCAAAGTTAGCATTTAGGTTGGTATTATTTTCCTGATCTAAAAACACATGGATATATAAACAAGGATAGCTCTCTATTGTATTTAAAGCGTTTTCCTGGTTTAGAGGGAAGACTTGTTCCTCCGTTGTTTTCTGATCGTCTTCCACATTTTCAGGGATTTAACTGCAGAAGTCTTGTTTATCAAAGGTTTATCAAGTACAGGCTTTAGCACTAAGCCTATACTAAACATCCACAGATCTTGCCTATTAAAAAAAAAAAAGTGAAAAAAAATTTTGAAACTTGAATATTCTGGGTATCACTTCGTGTCACAAGATGGTGATGCTTCTATAATAAAGAAAGGTGGTATCTCTTGTAGGAATGTGGGCTGGTATTGATGTGAGCTAAGGGAACGAGAGCCAGAAAAGGATTCTACAAAAGAATCAGGGAAGATTAGCCCGAAGCAGAAACATTAAGTGAATTCTTTGCATTCATTTTAACTGCAGGGCCACTCTGAAGGTCCCTAGATAGGTTTCCCTGTGATGGTCTCTTTTATGAATTTTCTCAGCTCAGTGTTCTTGGAGGAGGTTGTTAGTGTAAAGTACCCACTGGCCCCAGTGTACTTACCCAAGAATTCTAAAGGATTTCAAATTATGAATTGCCAAACTTACTGAGGCATGTAGCCTGTCATTTAACCTCAGAAGATGGGAAACCTGAAGACATTTTCAAAGAAAGGCTCCAAGAGGTATACAGGGAACAACAAATGAGTAACTGACATCTGTAAGGGAAACGAAGGAAAACTGCTCAAGATAGCTAGCAGATAATACGGGGGAAAATGATGCAATGGGAAGAAGAGAAATAAGACTGTCTTGCCAGACAGCCCAGCCTTTCAAATCTATTGGCATGCTCTGAAGGGATGACTAATCATAAGGGTGTAAATGATAAGTTCTAGTTTAAAAAACAAACAAACAAACAAAAAAGTTAGACAAATTCTTTCCCCAAAGACTCGTTAAAGAAAACAAACCATGGTAGGGTGTGAAGGAAGGTCCATTAGGTATCGAATATTATTTTCCATTCATTTTGAAGAAGTGACTGAAGACTTGTTTGGGCAAATTAGTATCGGGGCCTTCACTACTATGCGTTTAGGGGCTCCCTAAAATTTGAGATTCAGCTCTGGGCCACAGAATTGAAAGGCTTTGTCTCTCTCCTTGACTTTCTGGCAGTTGGTTGTGGTGGGTGGGTGGGTGCAGCCCACTTGTGCTTTTCAGTTTTGTCCAGAGCGGGTTGCACTGTTAGCTCCAGCACAGAGAAAGTATTTGGGGTTCTGTGTGTAGAAAAGTTGTTACTGTGTTATTTTGCAAGCTTCTTCCATGGCAGGAGAGAAGTAATATGGGACAGCGTAGTCTGTTTAGGGGTTTGGATCATGCATCTACTCTGAACTACTACAACTACTGCGAAGGTTTTAATGTTTTTGAAGATTTTGTTTATATCTGACAAGGAAGCATTTGGTGGTTCTTAGCAGTTCGAGAGCTTGCTTATATTACTCGTACTCACCTGTCAGCTCTGAGTCATTACCGTCTGTTTTCTGATCAGTACTTTCCAGTGCTTTTCTGATTCATTAAAATGGAGGAAAGTAAAGAATCCATCTCATCTAAATTTAGCTGCTAAAAACCTTAGTACTTAACCCAAGCAAGTCATTTAGGGACTCTGTCACCAATGGAAAGAGACCAGCACTTCTAGCCTCATCTGTGCAAACTTTCCAGTAAGTGATGAAGGTAGAGGTGGGTCACCTTCCAGTGGCACATGCCTCCCTCTCAGAGGGAGGCCAGTTGCTACCTTAGACCCGACAGCTGAAGTCAGGTGAGATGCATTCCACCCCAAGACCCTAGTTCTTCCCACGCTGTGGCTGGAATTAGCAGAACAACCCGATCTTTGATTCTGTGCTCACAAAGTTGAGCTTGAATCTGAACTTAGTGTGGCTGTGGAGGGCCCTGGATTTCTGGATAGGGTCCCCGGTCATTGCCAGCTGGATGGCCTCAGTTGGGGAAATGTAGGAAAGATGTGCAGGAACCTGCTGGTGAGGGACAAAGGAACAGGAGAGATGAGAGTGTGATCCCAGTCTTACTGACGGGAGAGTGAACAGACAGGGATTTTGGTGGCCTTGCAAATTTTGACCTGGTTCAGCAGCTGCTGTAGAGCCCTACACTAATGAAATGAATGCACCAGAAGGCACTAAAGTCTCCTGGAGATTACGAAACTGCAGGTTGGAGGGTTGTCTTTGCTAGAATCAATGCTGTCTTGAGCAGAGTTATACGTAGTTTCCAGAGATCGTGTAATATGGTTCAGACTCTTCTGAGAAGAGAGCAGCATCTTTGTTTCTTGGACTTACTGAATTATTCTACTATGTATGTGCTTAACATCTATTGACTTCATGTTCTGATCTCTCACGTTTCTTTGGTTTAACCTAAGACGCTATGTTACTCTGCACTCTTGGCACCATGACGCAGGTTCTCTGGTCACTGTTGTTGACTTGGTAGATTTACCGGGACAGGGGGAAAGTTTTAAGAGCTGCTTCCTTCCACCCTGACACAGACAAGTAGACCGTGTGTTCCCATAGCCGGTGATACCAATGAGAGCCTTCCTTCTGCTAAATTCTGGGTTGCATCCATCCCTGAAATTGAGTCTGTATGTAGGCAGTGAAACAAAGCTTAATTCTGGAAAGTATTTGAAGACTCAGGTTTGCATAGGCTCCTTATTCATAGATTGTTACAAGGTCATGTGAGTTCTCCCAGGAATAACTAATATTAGAATGCTGGTGGTTTATATGCTATTGAACTGCTCTTAGCCTGGTTATTCCTTCATTGCTTGTAAAAGTTTTCTAAAGAGATTTATTTTTTCCAGCTTCATTAAGATGTCCTTCACGTACAGTTATGTCAAATACGACTTCAGTGACTTGCTGAAAATTTATCATTTCACTAAATGCCTCCTGAAAATAATGGCTGTTATCTAGAGTTCTCAGGTTGCTTTTCCCTTTGCAGACAGTGTTATGAGCATCTGATCTGTGCTCTCTCTGATTTTCATTCCATCTCCTGCAGTTAGTGGAGCTTGGGGCTTGCTGGTTCATTGGTCACATGAAGATATGGACTTCTTTGTGTTTTGGTGGCCTTTTGCATATCACCCAGCTTCCAAAGAGGATGAACTGAGATACGCCTAACTAAGGGCCTGGGTCCCTGCTCTGTGGCACAGAACCACAAAGGTATTCAGGGGCTGGACTTCAAGGGACTTCAAGGAAATTAAGAGCCTATACAGCCCTGTGAGTGTGATCCCAGGTAGACAGAAGTCTGATTGTTATATCAGTGCAATTAAAATATTCTAGTAGTATATGGCTCGCATTTCCCAGACCCTTCTATCCTGGGACGATGGCCCTAGTCAAGGTTGAGACCTATCCATGCCGCTTTTTAGTCTATATTAATTAAGCAGCAGTAATGAAATTAACTATCAACAGGGAGTTCAACACATTCAAAATATGCTCAGCTAACGAATTAATAATGCCTCAGGGTACCTCATTCATAATTGCTTAGGGTTACTGTCACAGAGATTACCTAACAGCAGGGAACCAAGAGTAAACCTAAGGCCTGCAGGCGCCTACCTTGTTAGGACCCAACTCAAAGAAAAGTTGAAGGAAAAGTCTCCCAGGAGCTGTCAAGTCTTGTGATTTTTAGCTTTGTAAAAGCACAAGCATTGTGAAGGGATTGTTCGAGTCTGAAACACCTATCACATCTTCCAGCACCTACAGGAGGAATGTATTATCCTGAGCTGAGGAAGAAGAATGCAAGGTTGCACAGCTGCACGGACAGGAACCCTGTCCTCTGACGGCTGCCGTTACCCTGATTTAGGATACGTTCTTCACTGGCTGTCAATTACCTGAAAACTTTCTGAAGTTTTTATCTGCTCAGCATTCACCTCAATACTGATTCTAATTGGATGAAATAAGTTGTGCTATAAAAGCCAGTCCAAGGCCCACGGTTACCAGTGGAGTAGTTGAAGATGAGGAAAAGAGCTTTGCAAACATTTCTTTTTATTGTACTGTTCTGCAGGGTTTAAAAGGAGCTGCTTTTTCTCTTGGATTTTTTTGCAAAGTTTTTCATAATATTTTTAATGAAAGGTTTATAACAGGTCTGTTAAAAAAAAAACCACCACTTTGTAAAGGTGTTCTTTTCTGGAAACAAAAATTGCCAGTGGTGACTGTAAAAAACAAAAAAAAAACAAAACAAAACAAAACAAAAAAAACCCAGATCCCCAAAACCCCGGCAAACAAACAAAAAAAACCCCACTATTATTATAAAATAGTTGGAGATTTTTTTATGTTGTCAAAATTTTGATGTGGTGAAATATCACACTGAAACAGGGTTTTTTTTAATGTAAAATTTCTGTCAAACCTAACTAGCAATATTAGACCTCCTCACACAAATGATTTGTTCTTGCCCTTTTGAACTGAGTGAGAGGGATTCGACCTGGGCAAAGGTATTTAAAGATACCAAAGATACTTTGCATCCTTTCTTATCCTTGATCTGGAAGGAATTTGAGAAAATGAGTGGAACTGTTGGTAAATATTTCTTAGCGATTTGGTTTCTGTGACTTGGTGTTTGCTGTCCAAACTCACCTCATTAAATTCCATCTGTGTTTTAGTGGAACTTAGGTCAATGGCATTCAGTTCCAAAGCATTTCCTTCACATTAAGATGATCTATCTTGTTTTCTTGCACCTAATTTGCAGTTTAGATGAACCAAAATATATTATGCTGGTTGAGGTGGGGTTTTGAGACTGGGACCAAGAGCAGACCACTGCTCAAATTCATCAAGCCTTGGTGTGAAAACAAGATTTATCAGGTTTCCTGTCCTAGCATTCTAGAATCCTGCCCACAGATATCAAATTCAAGACTCCACCAATAAATGGGGCTTTCCCAGCAGACTGTTTAAACGTATTCCCGCTACCTTCAAGGACTGATCTTCGACTTTATAGCCACCTCTATACACGTCATCTCTGCTGCCTTCTCCCACAGCGCTGAACCTTTTCGGATAGCTCCTCCAGTTACCATTTTTCTTCTCCTCAAAGTATATTAATAAGTTAATAGGGGGTTCATTCAATCACTTTTCTCTACATCCAGATCTGTGGGGACACTGACGTTGTTTGGCTGTCTGTGAGCAGTGACCTTAGTGGTTCCACTTGTTCCCTTTCCTTTTGGTGGTGCTTCTGGCCCTAGGTTAGCACAATCCCTCCAGCTTGACAGGAGGAACCAGACGTGAAGTGTTCCTTGTGGAGGATGCATTTTAAGAAGGTCTACTGTTTGCCAGTGAAAGGAGCTTTGTACAGTTTCCTCAGTGCTCTGTGAACCTAGTGCGAAGTCTAAACCCCTAAATGAGTCAGTGCTGGGACACGCTCGCTAGTGCTGGAGTGCCTGTCTAGTGCCATCCTTTAACTGCCTGACAGTCCCCAACACAGTTTTGGTCTGAGCCAGCTAGCCCCTCTAGATTCCATTACCTGGCATGACTTGGGAGCAAAAGCAAATATGACTGAGGAATCTAAAAACCTGTATTAGGACCTGCAAGCAATGGAATTGAATGTTTATGCATTTTCTGTGGCAAGCACAACTAAATACTAAAACATTTGCAGCCATCTCTGAGGAACTGTTTAAAGAATTTCCCACTGAAACATCAGAAATGCCAGAAGGAAAGGACCAAGCAGTCAAGCAATTACAAATTAACAAAGTCACCTAGGCTCAGAAAGTGATTATATAATGTAAACACATATTGTAAATCATGTAATTTTTTCTACAGTGTTAGTTTGATGCTGTTTCTAACACTGAGCCGTCAAAGGCCCTCTAGTGCCATTTCATGAAATTGCACAACTCTTAAAACAATCATTTGCTTGAACGCTAAAGGCGAATTACAGTTTGGGCGAGAAGTGAATCAAGCTTATGACTTCTTAGATAAAATTATACCATCTGCATTTAACCAGTCGGGCAGGCCTCATTCATAATCAGGGATGAAAAATGGATTTTTCTCTAATTTTGAAAACCTGGTTTTTGCAACCAAAACCTAGCTAACTGGCTTTCCAAGGAAGAAATGTCTTAATGGCAGAATGTTTTGAGACAGGTACTGGGGGGGGGGGGGGCAAAATGCTGTAGAGAAACCTCAATTAAGGTACCTCTACTTGCCCTCCCAATGTGTAAGTGTTGAACAAAGCTTCTGTAAGCAAATCTGAAATGAATACAGTTCTATATAACAACTCATTTCAGATCAACAAACTCTCTGGAAGGACGTTTGACTTTAAAATTATCTGAAGGCACAATTTGTCATCTTCAGAAGTGAACGTGTGTTGCTAGCCTGTAGCTTCTCATTCAAATGGCCCCTTTGAATGAAAGTATCATTAGCTCCTGAGTCTTCTGCAGATGGTTATCAAGGTCACACACTCACTTGAACTTTGATCTCTTTTTCACTCCCTAGAGGTGTTGCTATTACGGCTGCAGATCCCTCTATAGAAATCTGTATGTCTGCACTGTGTAGTCTAACGTTTCCAGGCATTGTGAGACCCGCAAACTGCATAGATCATCTGCAATGCATCCTGCTCGTCTGGGATGACTCGAAGGTGCTAAGCCCTTTCAGTCCAACGGTGCAGTCCCCGGAGAACCAGACAGACTCTGTGTTGCCTGCGCACAGCACAAGGCCTGTGCCATCACGGGGCCTGGTGTAAGCGCAGGATCTGCTCCGTGTGTGTAAGGCTGACGTTCGTTCCTGCAGCAGATGTCTTAGGAAATGATTGGCACTCACAGCTATAGCCTGGCATCAAAAAGACTAGCAAAATGCACCACGTCTTCAGATTCACTCCAGACAGAACATCCATCTGGAAGAGAAATGGATATGCCTGGAGAAACACAGATATATGTTAGTGCATAACCAGTGCATATACAAAGGTAGAAGACGCAAGGGCAGATTATCCGCTATGCTCTTCTGTATTCATCAGTTGCCATATACGATTTGTTCTGGGCTGTGGGTGCTCAGCATAGTGACAAGAAAGAGGAAAACATATCCTGAGGGCGAGTTTAATTACAGAAAGATTAATTATGCAAAAAAATGAAGTACAAGATTTTAAGCGGTTGATTGGATTGTATGCCTAAATCTCTAAACACCAGCATTTTAATTAGCAGCTGAGTAGTAAAATATCATTAGGCTTTGTTTTCCTTTTGGAGGCATATGCTGAGCCAGCTACTGAATGGCATTTGCCCACAGCCTCACCACGCTCTGTGAGGCCCCAGCTTTAAATCCCAAGACGGGCTAGTTTCAAAGGCTTCAGGACACTTAGGTGCCCAGCTCTCAACTAGAAGTCAGTGGAGATGGGTGTCTGTCTGTGATTTCGAGTCTCCCATCGGTAGTGCTTTTTCAGTTCTGAGATGGTGTTCAGGTCTCCACAGTCACCCTTGGCTGACCTCCAATGAGCGCACTGCTGCCGCATAGCACCCAAGAGCATGCAGTGGTGATCTGTCCCATCTCCAGCAGGGTCTTGACTTTGGTATACACTAAGTGGTCATTTGGGCCACATTTCAGTAATAACAGTAGAAGGCTTGCCTCCAAGGTAGGACAGGAGCTCTAAGCCAGCAAAGAAGAAATTAAGGATGTACGTAGCTTTGCTGATTTGTGGTACTTGCAAGTAAATGTTGCAGGATATGCTTTTCTGCATTTGTGTCTACCTATATAGCATTTCTTGGTTGAAGGTCTGCTTTCTTTTCATCAGCCCTTGTGAAAACATGCGTTATATCAGGAAGAAAATAAAATTATTACGTGCACGCTATATGTCCCTGGAAAAAAATTCAACTCTCTGATACAACATTATGGCAGCAAAATGCTCTCAGACCTGTGATAATGCATTAATTATTTAGAAAAATGAAAGTCATTTCAGGTAGCCTAGTATGGGATAGAACCCTTGAATATTACCAGTATCATTCACTAGCACACATTGGAAATGAAAGCATGAAATTCAGGACTAAGCAGGGCCCCCTTTTCAGTGCAAATCTAAAGCTCCGTGCTATCTGGGCCAGATTTATAAGAGAAAGCAGTCCCTTAATGAACCTAATCCTATTAACAGAATTGTCAACTTAGGTTTGTCATCAGAAGGATGTTTTTAGCCATGAGACATTTGATCTATGGGCAACTTTTTCATTTTCAGAGTATTCAATGCCACCACCTGCATACAAAACATTTTTTAAAATTATATAAATAAATAAATATTTTAATTAAAAAAACCCACACCAAGCTCTTTTATTCACTTGCTGCCTTTTTCCTGAGCTGGGATCCAGTTATCAGTTAACTTCTACAAGGTCTAAACACAGGGGCTGGAGGTGATAGTGCCTGTGATGCAGGAGAGGAACATCCACCCACAGGCTCGTCCAGCCTGTCCAAAGACCTTGTCTGCAGCACGGCAACCTCTCCCCATGGGCCCCACCACCCCTCTCACATCACTGATCTGCACATATCCACCATGTCACCTCAAATAACACTACTCTTTGTCAAGAGTCTTGTCACATCAGTGCCGTTCTTCTGTCCAAGTGTTGGGGGTTCTGTGTTGTGATATATGAATTTCTAGCATCTCAGGAAGGGACTATGTCATCTGCTCCAAGCAGGTGGATCTCTTTCCCTAGTCAAAGCACTTCTGTGGGCACTGCTCAGTTAGTGAACAGCAGGATGGGTTTTGTTCACTGATATTTAGAGGGAAAGAGTGTTCAGATGCGATCAGGTGTCTTTTCAATAACAAGTGCTGCTAAAGACATTAGAAAGGAAAGCTTCTGGCCATGAAAGGGACATGTAGTCATGTAACCTCAAACAGCTCTTGCTTTATTGTGCTGTGATGGGGATATTGTTAAGACTTGATTTAATGAATAGCGCCATTCCAGAATTAAAGGATTTTTTACTTGTATGCAGCCATTACGTAACCTCTAGCTGTGCCAGGGGGGATGCATATTGACCAGGCAGAACTGAAAACAGGTATTTGCTAAGCTTGAAGAATTCTTTTGCTGATCGAAATGTTTTAGCAGGCCAGAGTGAAACAGCTGTGGATCCACCGTGTTAAAATGGAGTCACAATAGGGATGTCAGGAGGCAGCAGGATCAGGATTGCTCCCTGGGAAGGTCCAGGCCGGGGCGATGGGGGACCCCAGCACAAGCAGTGCCCTCACCCGCAGGCACAGCCCTGCAGGCTCTCAACGCAGCCGGAAGAGCTGGGGCTAGCAGCCGGGTCCAGCGACAGCCCAGGGATTGTCAAGGAGGGCAAAGCACGGTCCGTCATGGGAAACCAATCAATAAGCCAGGCTCAGCAGGGGCCACCTCGGCACGGGCACAGCTGGGATGTAGCTGAGGGCAGGACGGGGGGCCTGGCGTGAGCTGAAGTGGGGTTTCTGGGCCCCGGGGGCAAGGGGGTTCTCACTGGAGCCGGTTTGGGCAACGATGCGACAGTGCCTACGAGGCCCTGACAGCTGAGGTGTCAAGCGGCCTCCACACACCTTCCCTGTGCCGCAAAGTGTAACCCCCGTGTCGGGATGGGTGTTTGTAGGGGAGAAGGCTGGTGCTTCCAACCTGCGGCTCCGCGTACCTACTCGTAAGGTACCTGCAGCCCTTGGATGGCGTGGGTCAATATGGGGCTGCTGTATTGCGTACCAAAAATCCCAGTTGCAGGTCAAGACAAGATGAACGCTGGTTTTGTATGTAACCGGTGCATTACAGGTGGTGAATCACAGGACCAGGTCTGGATTCACCTACCTAAGGATCCCTGCACATAGGCATAGGTAAATTTTATGACAGAGTAAATTAGACATAAGGAAAGCAGTACGTCACACAGTGAGGCTGTGGTGGATTACTCTGTGAGCTTTGATCTCTTTTGTTTACAGTCAGACTGCCTATAAACAGATGCTTAGACTGATTTCTGCTTACACCTGTGTATCACATATGTAAAAAGAACTCTGTATTATAGTGCACCTGTAACAAAATGGATCTGAGTCTGACTATATCAGGTGCGTAATCAGGCTCAAAGAATATTACCAGGCACTGGGACTCTATCGCCTATTGCTGTTGAATTGTCAGAATAGTGTCTGACCCAGTTTTGGCCTTGGCACTCTCCCAAGCAGTTCCCAGGGCCAGTTTGGGAGTTAGGGCAGGCATTCCCAATAGGCAGTTAGATAGGACCACCCTGTTTGGTAAGGCGAGAGAGTTCAATAGCATCTCAGTGGGTTGTTCCAGGCCAGCTGGCCTTGGGGCGAGAGACCAGTGCCAGGCATATTTAATTTACTAGAATAGATGTTGCTTCTGTGTTCTCAGAGATCCTGAAAGGGTGGCTGAACACTTGCAGAGACCTGGAGACTATGGAGATTAAAGTCAACAGGAGAGAGGCCATCCAGTCCAGTGCAGCCTTCCGAGCGTCCAGAGGGGCTTTCTGTATGAATTTGTTAGAGCCCACAGCCCCAGCTGTCCCGTCCAAGAGTTCTGCCTCTTTTGGGTGCTCTCTGTAGTCCAAGCTGAATGTGGTCCGATGCAGGGTACTGCCTCTGTCACTGTCAGAGCCATGTCTGGCCTTGGGCAAGTAACAGTCCCTATGTGCATGCGTGCTGGGACAGCAGGGGTCTGCACACCCTGCTCACACTCTATAAGCTGCTGTCTGAAACTAACAGACACAATGCATTTCCAGCACCACATTTCTGATCCTGACTTTCAGAACTGAGTACTTGGAGCTGCAGGCTCCTTGTGTATTTGGACACTTGCAGCATTAGTCTTACTTTAAGAACATCCTGTGGGAAAATCTAGTCTCTCCTTGTGAGAAAACAAGCTTTAACTTATTTCCACCAGACTTAAAATAACCCAATAGGTAAAATCAGAAACTTAATCCTACATTTCCATTTCAAATCAAAGTAACAGAACCAGATCTGTCAAATTTTAGACGAAAGCGAAGAGGCCATACACATCTTGTGCTTCTTGGCTTGCTGTTGAGCAACATTACTCTGTTGAAGCTCAAACTAGGTCTGTTCAAGGACAGGCTAAATGCCAGGGGGGTAGAGACAGGTGGCTTGGGCAGAATTGTAATGCTTTAGACTACATATGAATATGTCCTTCTTTTGTCAGAGAACACTTTGAACCCCCAAACTGTGTTATGCATCACATCTCAGACTTCAGTAGGACAAGGGCTTTGGTGCAAGAACGTGCCAAACAATTGCTCACATGGCCAAAGTGGCCTTTTTGTGCTCTGTATGGGCATCTCTCCACATCCCATACAGTAGCGTGCGGTGATGATGTCAAATTATAAATAGTCCTAAAGAAAAGAACATGTGTGATTGTCTGCTTAGGGGAACTTTTTCAGTAATTAACTCAGTGTCTTTTTTTTTTTAATCATCATCTACTGCTACTTGGGAGAATTTCAAAAAGGGCTAACTCCTCTGATAGCCAGCACCTGCTGCTTAAAAGCTTAACACATTTTTTCCTGCTACACAATCAATAAAGAATACTTCTGCCAACTGCGATATTGTTTCTAGCTCGCACAGATCTGATACCAGCAACCTCGCCCAAAGGGGTCAAGAGATGTCCTCACCCATTTTAGCCACGTAATAGTAACAATCATGATACACCTCTCCATATTTTCATAAGAGATACGGGGAGAAATCAGGTCAAAGGGAAGTACAGTTATTGCAAATATAAGGCTTGGCAAATACACGTAACAGTAAATAGTGGCTATGCAGTCAAACACCCCAGTCTGCTTGTCCTTGCTAGGGCCTGAAACTACACAGACATTGCTCATATATGTCCTTCCATTCATTCTTGCATTCATTCATTCATGCAAACCCAAGACCCCTCTCACTCTCAAAAACACCTCCTGCTGACAGCATTGCTGCTTATTCATATCAGGCCTTTGCTGCTGTCATGCTTCATTTTGGAGATGTAATGAGGCATTAATGCTTATCTTTGATGTGTGAACTGTGTCAAAATACCCTGTTCTTCTGAGCTCTGGATCCATCAGAATCCACCATAAAATGTGAACAAAATCACCATTGTTTGAAAAATTGACATAGCCCCACTGATAGAACGTTTCAGCGGGCAGGCAGGAAGCGTGTGTAGTGCTCACTGCATCTCAGCCCTTTTAATTGCTTAACCAGTTCCTTCTCCTGTCTCCTTTTGCTTTCTCAGACTTGCACCCAGCCTCCATCCTCTCTTTTGTTGTCTAAATCCTCCTATTACCCCACTTACCAACAGTGCAACAGTACTCTGGTTACATGCCAGGCAGCCCCCGCTCCTCATCACAACTCAGAGATGCCAACCAGAGACCTTAGATCTAGTTTAGACATGGTTTGGGGAAGATGGGGACCTTTTTTGCAGTAATTCTTTCCTAAGTTCAATGCATCTTTCTTCAGGAAGGCTTCAGTTTAGTGCTCATACCTAAAAATACCCACCCACAAATGAATAGGGGAATGGTAGACGCGCAGTTTATCTAAAGCTATTGCTTCATTGACCAAATCGCACAACAGATGACAGCCTGGGCAGTATATTGCAGCATGTCTTTGGTGGATACAAATAACCTGCAGTGGATTTCCTGCAGTATCAGCATGTTAACACATATGGCAAAGATTTCTAAAATGGCAAGGGACACTGAGCCCTTCAGTTCTGACACTGCTGAAACCCTTCAAAGAAGTATAACTGACGTTGTCCGAAAGATCTTAGCACTTACATGGGGGCTGAATGAACCCCTGAATCCACAAGTTACATCTAAAAAAATTGACTGAAAAACCTGTGCATATGTTTCAGTTCTCCCTCGAACGAACAAACAAACAGATGAACAAAAAAGAGACTCATGAGTAGATCCTGGGATAGCAGAAATACTCTCGTGCACTGTTTTTAATTTTCTGCTTTTTGTACCAGAGTGAATTGGATGAGAATCAAATACAGATGGCTGGAGATGATGTGGGTTTGCCAGAAGACCTTCAGAAGATGGTGGCAGAAGATCAGGTGGAGGAAGAAGACAAGGACTCTATCCTGGGACAGCTGCAGAACATCCAGAATATGGACATGGATGCGATCAAAGAAAAGGCGCAAGCCACCTTCACCGAAATAAAACAGGCAGCTGAGCAGAAATGCTCTGTGATGTAGAACAGACACCACTATCCAAGGGTTGTGAATTCAGTCTCGTCTCACAGGGGCTGCAGAGTGAGGGCAGGCAGAGGAATGCACTTAACTCTATAGCATTAAATGTAAATATAGAAAAGAGAGAGAGAGAGACTTTAAAACCC
>JANZLQ010000079.1:83180102-83204589 GCA_026212715.1 Elanus axillaris | reverse complement strand
GGGGGGGGAGTGAGCGAGCTGCTGCGTGGTCCTTTGTTACCGGCTGGGCTGAAACCACGACAGGGGGGAAGAAATTCTTTGGAAATATCCCTTTGTGACCATACCAAGAAATCATACTATGCTCTCATTTTCTAAAGTCACTGCCCATTCAATGACAGTTTGATAGAAAGTGGCATAGATCTTTTTGGTGGCACTTTGTTGCCAAGATATTTTAATGAAAGAGAATTAGGAGAAGGTAGCAACCTGAAGCAATGCCACAAAATCCAGGGATTTTGTGAAGAGATTTTATCTGTCCTTCTTCATACATCTGTACTCTTGATTTTGGTCTAGAACTGATGAATGCATTTATTATTCCTTGCGATATGCAGTATGAATCCATCAGTACCGTGGATTGGAGAGGGGAGAGTGAGAGAAATGAGCCTATTAGGGCTTGGTAAATCTAGCAGAACTAGCAGAGGGACTGAGGCCCTTAATGCATCTATGCTAAAAGGCCTTGTGTCTACTGTAATCTGGAATTTGCCAAATGTTTGCTGCATGCATGTGGGATTGAATACAATTGAGTTTATGCTGCTTACCCAGCCACCACATCTGAGATGGGTCACAGCATATGCTAAACTCAAACCGATTGCAAAAAAATAAAAAAAAAAGAGATTTACACAAAAGTATAGATTAGCATGGCCTGAATGAGTGCGTTTGATGGGGTCAAGAGACAGGTTGCAAAATCTTAAGCTGCTGTAACTCAAGTCCCAGCAATCATATGCCTGATACATTAGAAAGTCTGTGTCTATCCCAGTAAATGAAATTAATTAGAGTCTGTCCTCTGGTCCTGAAGGGTCATGCTATGGTTTGTGTTCTCATGACCAAGCTGGAGCCCACAGCTGGTTCTGCCTGGTTTGGTACTGTAGACATAGCCTGACTTGCTGTCAGATGAGCATATCCAAAGGAAAAAAAAAAAAAGTATTTCTTGACCTCAGAAAGCTGAGACCTCTACAGGTGACATTAAATGTCATGGGAGGACAGAGCTCTCTCCAGTAAGTACTTGCAGACTGGGGACTTATTAAGTGTCATGTCCAGCAGTACCCTAAGTTCCAGCTGGATGGCAGATGGAAGGTGGCACTTTTTACCACTGGTCACAGAACACGAGTGTTTGCAGAATCACGGTTTAAATAACAGTATCAGAGCATTCTGCTAAATTGTGTGTTTGCCTGCACAGACCATTGTGTGAGATGCAGAGGGTTACTCCAAAAGGTTAATAAAATCAGTAGTGTAAGGTATGTTTAACATCTAAAAACAAGCACATATCAGGAGCACTGAAGATATTTTAATAGCCAGATCACTGTTGTGTCCTCCAGCCACAGTGGAGAAAAACGACTCACTAGAACATGGGAAGATGCAACAGGGGGATGTCTCTTTAGCTATGATGTTCTTTTAAGAGTCAGTCCACAACATCATAGAATCACAGAATGGTTTGGGTTGGAAGGGACCTTAAAGATCATCTGGTTCCAACCCCCCTGCCATGGGCAGGGACACCTTCCACTAGACCAGGCTGCTCAAACATAACACAACAGTTCTGAATTACCCTCTGAAGGAAGCTGCTGTCCTCCACTGACCATGGAAAGGTCTCGGAAAGACCATCCAGCCTTCACACATACTCCCCTCCTGCCCTAACACTCTATTCCCAGTTGGGGGGGGGGCGGTGGCAGAGACACAGTGGCTGCCTGTAGCCTGCAGTGGGGAGAGCAGGGTGGCAAGGCTCACAGCTCTCCCTGACAGATGAACGTGGAAGTTTCTGCTTCTTCTCATGGCATTGTTTCCATGCCTGTGTCTACCCGGAGGATTTCCTCTTCCTGTGACCAGTGATGGAAAGACTTTCCCCCGCCATAGGCCAGACAGTCAATATCACTTCAGACCACAGCAAGCAACAGCAGGAAAAGCTGAACTCTGCATTGGGGCATGTGAATGCTGCCAAATCTCCATTGATTCACTGGTGGCTCTGATAGGTCACCTACTCCTGTGGCTGTGGTCAGGGAAAGACCCCCTCATTGTTAAGGTTTCAGTCTGACAACAGGCATGAAAGACCAGTGTCTTTGAAATCTGCCTTCATAACCAGAACTCAAAACAACATTTTCAGTAAAAGATTAGGAGAGCAAGTTGAATCAGCAGGCTCTGCAGCCTGTTATTACTCGCAGGTTTGTTTTGTTATCAGCACGTACATTCAAACGCATGTTTGCAAAAGGGCTATGGCACAGTTGCCCTGTTCAGATCATGGAGGAAAGCAAGAAAATGATTTGGCTTGTGTTTGCCTGTGATGAGGTCTTGCTTTCTTTGTGTGCAAGCTGCTGGGGATCATTAGTACTCTCTGATACTCATTATTTGTAAGCAGGCCTCCTCTCTTCAGGTTCATTTCCTGCTCCTCAATGCAACACTACTAGACATTTTCACACACTCCAGATGCGTTGTGTAACATGGGGCAAAAATCTTCAGCAACTAAGTGACCGCCTGACCATCCAATAACCCAAACAGCTCAGCTGTCGTTTGCTGCAACCCAGCCTCCTACCCAGACCACATGTCAAGAAAATCCATGAAGGACAGAGAATTCCACAAAGTGGGACCTGCACCCTTCCCACAGCCTAACAGCATACCCCAGACAAGAAAGAATATGGACAAAACCAGGCTTCTGGGGCAGCAATTAATTGTTAGTGATGTCACATAAGATGTTGCCATAGACAAGTGTGTTGGGTCCCATCTCAAGATGCACCCTTCCTTGGTAATGTCTGCATGTCACAGACACATCGCACAGCCACGCTGTTCACCAGACAACTAGGAGGTGCACAGCACCCCACAAGTGTTAGGTTCACTCCTGATTTTTAGCTACTTTTGATACAAAATAAGTCACTAACTCAGAGCTACTGTTCTGATGTGGGACTTCCAGAGAAAGGAACAAGAGATACATGTGCCCTTTTATTTCTGGCAGATTTTCATACAACATGGGCAGAAAACAGGCCTCCAAGTCATATGAGTGCAGCTGCATCCCTTGGGGTCTCCTGAGGCAGCTGGACTCAGATGCCGGCAGGATGGTGACCCATCTCTCACTGAGCTGGTGGTGGTAGGGAGGGGCTGTCCATTTAATAGTATTCACCTCCTACCACTGATCTGCAATGTGAATAATACTCCTGGGAAGTGAGCAAGAGGCCGTGTAATTATTTAGGTAAAGTGCCAAGTTTGGGTGAACTGGTTGGTAAGTACCAATAAGAGACAAAAGAGGAACCTAAAAATGAATAAAGGGGTATCCTGAGCCCCCGTCTAAAACTTATACACTCTAAGAAAGTCTCACTCGTTTTTTTTATTTCAGTTAATGAAAATTTCATTTCAATGAAAATTGAAAGTCAATGAAAATTGAAATTTCAGTTCAATTCTTTTTTTATTTTTATCATAAATAAGTATCTTGGAGGGTCCAGATCCCTGTGTCTTCATTCCCATGTGGCAGTTGAGGATGACTGCACTTCCTCAGCTGGCTGCAGTATTGGGAGGACAACCCCACACCCCAGGCTGGCAGAGGCCAGGGCAGTGCTGCAAGCAGGCTGTGACCAGCTGCACCACTTCAGTGCCCTGCCTAGGCAGCAGGACAATTAATAAGGGCAACTATCTCCAGCCAGTCATGGAGGCTTCTAAAAACTGCTATGCTGGTGGGTGTAAAAACCACTATTCTGTCCAGTTTCTCCAGCTGAAGGCAGCTGGGAACATAGGAGTATGTCCACATTCTGTGAGCGGCCTGTTGGAGGCGAGAGCCCCGACATCCTCCCAGGTGGGGAACTGGTCCTCTTCAGGGATGGTGGGGCTCTCCAGACTGGTCAGGATCAGCCCTGTCAGGAGCCTGGCAGCAGTGAAATAGTGTGGATGAATATGTGCCGGCCTTGACCTGCCTGGCTCTGGTCAGTTTAGTTTACTAGCGCAGTCATTGGTTTTAGATCTATAAAATTGCATTTGCTCTTTGTTTTGTGTGGTATTAGCTATGGATCCTACACAGACTATAATGCTGCTATTTAAAAATAACATCGAGTAGTTCTAAACTGGGCTCTCACTACTGTCACATTAGACTACAGGCATGTGATTAAGTCATTTCTCTTAAATTAGACTTCACAAAAGAAACCTCTAACTGACCCGCTTTTACTTCTACTCCATGCTGGTTACGCATTAAAACTCATTACTTCAAACCGTCCTGAAGGGCATTTTTGCTGACAATCACAGTCCATTCTAACCAAGAGTTCTGGACACATCCAAATGTGCATGACTTGTTTCTAGTCTGAACCTGTCTGCTATTAACTTCTAACGGTTGCTTCGAGTTACGGCTTTCTCTGCTATAGGAAAGAGAAATTGTTGGAAAGTTTCAATTTTGCGAGAGTGATTTCATTTTAAAGACCAGTGGTTTTCTTCAGATCCTGTAAAGCTTAACTTATACATAGCCTGGGATTTAAATGCCCAGAACACTGGCAGCCTCTAGTTCTGTATATAGTGAAAACAACCACAGAGTTTTAGGTCTGCGTGCACCCAGTCTTCAAGAACCTGGAACTGCCCATGACGTTTATATTAAAATCTGCAAGTGGATTCTCAGTTGCCATAAAAACATCATTTAGGGCATGATTCCACTTTAACTTACATCCACATGAATTTCTGTAACTCTTCCACTTCCAGCAGAATCTGGTACATGTGGAAATAGGTGTGGAACACACCTGACATGTCAGTCCGCTTGATGGTAGTTTCTTGGAGTTTAGGGATGGAAGGAACTGCTAGATCGCTTAGTCTGACATCCTCATTATGGAAATCCATTCAGTTATTCTTGTACTGGGTCCAATAAATTGCACTGAACTAAAATGTAGCTTCCAAAAAAGTATCCAGAGGATTTCAAAACATATGAACCCACCACTCCCCTTCATCATTCAGACAACTGTTAAAGAAAGCTCACTACGAAATATGCCTCCTGCCTAGCTTGAATGTGACTACCTTCTACTTTTAGCTCTTCATTGTTACATGAAAAAGATCATTACTATCTCTCAGTTTATTACTGTGAAGGGAACTGTGCACTGCAAACAGTTTGCTTCTTGCTTTTTCTTTTTGATAAGCTCTGCACAGTAGCTGATCTGCACTAAAAGAGAGTGTGTAAATCCTTACCTTAGAGAAGATGTGAGATAAGAGCCCTTTGGGATGGATAGGATGGGCTCAGCCACCTCAGCTTCATGGAGGGACCAGCTCTGTTTGTATTTTCCTGGCAGCAATGCTACCGAGGACGCTGGTTAGAGCAGTCCTGCTGCCAGCTACTCCCGGTTGCTCGTTTCCACCCAAGAACATCCCTGTTCCCCTCACCCTGGACAGCCCATTCATACACGTAGGTAAGAAATGGCTTTCATGCTTTGCGGCCGTCTTCAACACAGATCAGTTCACTGAAACAATCAGTTAAGCACTGCAAACTGTGCTGGTCCAAGTGAGGGATTAGATTGACATATGTGTATATGTGTGTATGGTGTATGCTGGGGGGGGGGGGGGAGTACTGACATATTTAAGGGTGATAGGAAAGAAGAGGCAGGAAAAATGCATATGGAGCCATCCCTTCAGGATAAAAGCAAGTATTCAGTAGTTGCTGGAGAGTGTGTAACATGCCATCAATTCATCCCCTAATTTGCTCTGCAGTAACGAATTTATTTAACCATAGTCTACGTCAAACTTCCCCCCCCAAATATATTTTGTCTGAACTCTGTCAAACAAACCCATTGCCTCATTAGAAAGTGAAGTCAGGTTAGTTTGTTAAGATTATTTTGCTGCTACTGGTGATCATCTATGCCTGCGGACAGTCACAGCCAAGGAGACCCTTTTCCCCACTGCTTGTGATTATAAATCCCAATTAGAAAACAGGATTGTTTGATAATGGTAACCATGTAGACGTAACATAACATATAACCGTAGATGTGATATACTTGCAATGAAACACATCTACATCTGTTTTCTATAGCACTGCGTGGATTGGCATTAATCATATCCTCCTACTTTTAATTCCTTCCTGGTAGGCAAACCTAGCTTCAGTGACCTACGTTATCCCGCTTGCCCTGACAGCACGATCACACAACATGAGCTATGGCTGAGAAGAAAGTAGCTGTGGACATGAGAGACTCACCACTCCCATTATGTCATTTTCTAAAACAAAGTTTCAGTGTGATTTAAGTGCTGCTATTGCTGCCCCTGTAATACAAGCAGGACACAAAGATTTGTGCCTCACCAGACTCTGTCTCTTGATCCCTGTTCAAACCTAAAGAGCATGGGATTAAGCCAATGGGACACTGTGTATTTCCAGAACAATATACAGTCATCAGTAGAGGAGACGTGCAGCCTCTAAATTTAAACTATTAAAAGGTGGAATGCCAAAAAAACAAAAAAACAAAAAAATCATAGTTCATTTGTAACAAATGCTCATTTGAAAAAGTTCATTTGTAACATTTGGTTACAAAAAGAAGAAAAAACCCAAACCACTCTACCACCACCACCCTCATTTCAGAAATTGTCCTAGATGTGAAGTCCCCTGTGCAGGACATACATGTCCCTGAATCAAGACAAGGCAAACAAGTGCCCAGGGAGCCTGAAAGCGGCTGGTGGCAACAGCTCCCCAAGGCACAGCTTTGGGCGTAGCCATGTTCAAGTATGGACTTGGGGCATCTATGTTAAAATTTAATCCTCTTGCCTCTGGCAGCACCAGAGAAAGTCTAACCTCAGGAAATTATGTGTTAGGACTCACACAGACGTCGAGGACTTGGTTACATGTACGACAGTAGCAGAGCTTGGTGGTAGCTCCTTGCCTAACTAAATGACAAGTGTTCCATCATGTTATAAGCCTGGCTCACACTAGATATTTGGGTGGTAGGAAGGCTAGCGTGGACAGCGGGTTCAGTAGCCCTCTTGACACGCTTCTGCCCTCTGGCCCTGCTTGGAGCAGACACTGCAATTTACCCCTTGCCTGACGAGAGAGATGTGCCGGTTCCCTGTAGCAAGGGAACGGTGCTGCCTGAGGAGGAAGGCCTAAAACAGAGGGATGTCTGAAAGCCCTGACAGACTTCATGCTTGCTAAGCCATGCTGTACTTTCAAGGACATGAAACCATCATAAACCGGATTGTTGCCAAAAGCAGTTGTCCTGCCTTCTCCCTGCCCAGCTTACCTGTTCTTTCTTTTTTGCTGCTCCCTCTCCCCAGACAGCTGTTCTCTAACCTACGTCAGTTCTCAGGACATAGGGAAAGCGACAGTGAGGAGACAGGAATGAGGAGCCCAAAGCAGGAGAGCGAGACAGCTGCTTTCCCTGGTACTGCCGGGTTTAAACAGCCACAAAACTCTGGCTTCAACTAGAGGCAGACTTGTTATTTGGGGCAGACTAATTGCCCGACTTCGATGCACATCCTAAAGCCACTCTTCCCCTTGGCAGCGTCTGAGCACACCTGAAAACCTGGCCGCTTCCCCCAGGTACCCAAAAAATCCCCAGCCGAGGTAACCACCGACTTTAAACCATTTACTGCGCATGAGGAGTCCCCCCGTGGGCTGCAAAGTTTTCCCACGCCAGAAGGTATCGCCGGCGGGGAGTCGCGGCCGCGTTTCCCAACGGTGTCTGGACACCGTCCCCTTTGCGGGCTCGACGCCTCCAAGCAGCGACCTTGAGAAAACAGCACGGGGGGTTAAGAAGCCGATCCCCCCCCGCCACCCTCCCCCGCAGGGTCCCTGCCGGGGCAGCCGAGCCCCCGCAGCACCCAGCGCGGCCCCGCGCCGGCGGCGGGTCCCAGCCCGGGCTGTCCCCGGGCTCCGCGTCGCTCCTCTCACGCCAACAGTGCCACCTAGTGCCTCTGGGAAATCACTTCAAGTGGGAAGGGGGGCTCGGGAGCGGGGAAATCCGCCTTGGAGGTGGAGGGGAGTTACAAAGGGAAGGAGCCCGGCTGGGCGAGTGAAAGCTGCGGGCGGGCGGCAGGCGGTGGGGTGTGCTGGTAACTGCTGGTGCCCCTGGCTGGCTGTAAGCCATCAGGAGAGCGCAGACTGAACATTTCTGGCGAAAAGAGTAAAATAAAGTAAAACAAAATTACCCAAACACCGCAGTTTTCCAGTTCTTAAATTGTCTAACGTATTTCCTGGCTCGTTTTAACGCAAGTGGCATGGGTATTAGTGGCAGCGGGAGCTTTCTTGGGTATTTACTACAGCAAATGTTTCCGAGAGGGAATGGGTAAAGCAGGATTGGAAACTGCAAAGTTCATCCATTCATAGAGGCAATTCCCTTATTAATAAAAACCAGCAGCAGCAAAAACCATCCCAGCCGAATAGTGGCCGTGGGAGGGACGAGTCCCACACCCCAAGCCCAGAGATGCAGGGCGAGGGGAAAGTGGGGCTTTCCCCCTACCTACGGGGCACCAAGAGGAAATCAGGTGGTGGCAACATATGTGTATTGCGTTTCTCTGCACAAATTGCAACTTAGCTAATTGAATTCCTGCCGCTGAACTGGTCCTTGGCTGAGATCATTTCAATGGGCAGGGTTGGTTTCTTTTTTTTACAGGAGTTCCCTCCCCTCCTTCTTCCCATCCTCCGCCTATTAAAACAACTCAAGTCTCACTTGTTAAAAGACCCCATAACGTGGAGGAGGCAGAAAAGCAGCAGCAGCAGCAGGAAAGAAAAAGACGTCTGGAAAATATTACCCGTTTGCTGCTGCTGCTGCTGAGAAACCTCATTGAAACAGTTACTCGGTCAGCAAGGCATCACCAAAGAGACTTTATCTGATGCTGTACATCTCAAACTTTCAGACGCTGCCTTGCAACTTCTCCAGGCTCCTGGCTAGCCGGGTTTGAAATAAGAGCTTCAGCTTCGACCACGAGAAACTAACTCCTAATTTATTACTTCCAACTTTTTTTATTATTATTATTTGAAAAAAAAAAAAGAGAAAAATCCCACAACTTTGAGCTAGAAACTGAAGCAGAGAAAGACAAATTCATGGTATTTGTGAAAACACGTGGGAGAAAATGAGTAGGACTGAATAGCCTTAAAAGATTTTTTTAATTTTCATTTTTAATTATTTTTTATTTCTGAGCGTCTCAGTAAGTCCCTGAAAAGTGCGATTTGATCTTTTACCTCAAACTTGGAAACTGTTCAGCGGGAGCAACGGTACGTGAGACCACACAGCTGGCTGGAGCCCCTCTATGACCAAAGGACAGAAGGACAAACAAGGTAGGTGATTTATGATTACGCTTCTGTCATCTCAAGAGCAGAAGACCCTCTTCTCCCATCCCCACTATTCAAGGGAGGAAAGCTGCAACAGATCCCCCAAATACGAGTGGGGCTGGGGGAGGATCTTACCGGCTACACCTATTTCAGCAATAAATAGGACAGCAGTGAGGTTGAATGAGGTTTTCAGCTTCAACCCCTCCTCCATGTAATCCCTTTAAGATATTGCTGAGCTTTAAGATTTGGAAAAAAAAAAAAACAAACAAACAAACAAACAAAAAAACCCCAAACGGACCGAACCACACACAGAGGCATCCCCCTCAAAAAAAAAAAAAAAAAAAACAACCAAAAAACAACCAACCCAAAACCAAAAACCCCAACAAAACCAACCTAAAATTAAAATAAAATGGAGCAACAGGTTAGGCAGCCGCTCCGCTGCGCCCGGCGGGAGAGGCGAGACCTGCTCACAGCCCAGGCCGGCTTCTCCCGGCTTCTCCCCGGCCGCCCCCTGCCTCTGCACCCGGGGCCGGGCGGGGGGACGCGACAGGAGCGGGGGGAGGGAGCGAGGGAGGGCCGGGGCCGGGGCGGGGCGAATGGGGCGAGTGGGGCGGGGCGCTGCGGCGGGCTGTGGTGGGGGGCGGCGGCCGTCGGGCCGCGGTCGGGCCTGTGGGCGCAGGTGTGAGGAGCGGGATCCGCCTCAGAACGCGAGGGAGCCGGGGGGACCGCCGTCTGCCTCCCGGACTGTGGGAGGGATCGCGGTCGTCTGATTTCAGCCGCTAAGGCTGACCTCGGCGTTCGTTCGGGGGCCCCTACGCAGGCCTTGAAGAGAGAAGATAACAAAGGCCCTGGAAGAAGCCGCGCGGTCCTCTCCGCGGGCCTGGCTAGCGACGGGCGTGGGTTTGTGCTAGTCAAAGTGGCTAGCAGCAGCTCAGGCCCCCCCCGGGTAGGATGGGGCGAGTTTACCCACACGGCAAGCAGCTGCAGGCTTCCCGGTGTCCTTCGTAAGAAGTGGGACTTACCTCACAAAGTGGCGAGGGAGCTGGATTTGCTGTGGGGGCCGCTCTGTGGGTGTTCCAGCAGGGGCGCCGGCTGAAGGGGGGCTGCCCGCGGTTAGGCCGCCTGTCCCTGTAGCACGGCTGTGGCTGCGATCCTAAAACTGTGTGACTGTGCGGTGCGCTGGATTTTCAACGAATCCCTGTAAAAATACTTCCAGATAAGAGAAGATGGGGCTCATGAAGAGGGGAGTGTTTTTAAGCTGCGTTTTCTCCCAAATTCAGTTCATTGCCACAAATAGACCAACATCTGTTGGAAGTTAACTTCTTTTCCATGCAGAAGGACTGACCAGATAGATGATCTCTGGAAGTCTCTTCCGGTTCTGCATTTGAGTGATTGCATAAGTCTAAAGCAACAGCCAGCCATATAGAGCTTCTTGAGTTCTTGGGAATTAAATAAACCAAACTAAGTGAGGTTTTTCACTACATTCAAGATTAGCTCCTGAGGACTGGGAATGCAGTGGGAGAACAAAGGACTCAGGGAAATGCTACTAAGATAAATGGAAGCGGATCGTTCGTCTGAAGGAGCATTGGAAAGGTATTTCCACAATTTTCTAGAAGTTGCTCAAGACTTTCTGTTAGCAAGCAGTTGGAAAAGGGTGATGTCGTGGTTTAACCCCAGCCAGCAACTAAACACCACGCAGCCACTCACTCACTCGCTCTCCCCTGCCACCTAGTAGGATGGGGTAGAAAATCAGGAAAAGAAGTAAAACTCATGGATTGAGATAAGAACGGTTTAATAGAACAGAAAAGAAGAAAGTAATTATGATGATAACAACACTAATAAAATGACAACAGTAATAGTAAAAGGATTAGAATGTACAAATGGTGCACAGAGTAATTGCTCACCACCTGCCAATCGACACCCAGTTAGTCCCCGAGCGGTGATCCCAACTCCCCCACCACCCAGTTATTTCCTGAATGTGACATCCCATGGTCTGGAATAGCTCGTTGGCCAGTTTGGGTCACTGCCCTGGCTGTGTTCCCTCCCAACTCCTTGTGCCCTTCCAGCCTTCTTGCTGGCTGGGCATG
This sequence comes from Elanus axillaris, assembly GCA_026212715.1. Taxonomy (NCBI): domain Eukaryota; kingdom Metazoa; phylum Chordata; class Aves; order Accipitriformes; family Accipitridae; genus Elanus; species Elanus axillaris. The sequence goes on along the minus strand of JANZLQ010000079.1, from coordinate 83,193,273 downwards.
AGAAGCTGAAAAATCCTTGACTTGGTATAAACACCATCCAGCAGCAAACAAAAACATCAGAGTGTTATCAACATTCTTCTCATACTGAACTCAAAACACAGCACTGTACCAGCTACTGGGAAGACACTTAACTCTATCCCAGCTGAAACCAGGACAGGTGACTAACAGTGGCAGAGCTGGCATTAGATCACAGAGGAATGTGTAATGGTGTCATGAATGGACAGAAATGGCAAATAGACACCAGAATGAAAGCTCCAAGGACACTAGCTAGGCATTAGTTTGATAAGATCCTTCATCTTCTCACCTTTACTTACTACACAGGAGTTCCTCCAAGTTTTCATTGTTTCACGTTAGTTTTCTCTGATACCCTTTAAATACTGAAAAGAGAAAGTCATATTTAACTTGATTTTCTGTGTTAACCATACCCCTAAGGTGTGCATTAGCAGTTGTGTGAGGAATTCTGACATATGAGGAGAGGCTGAGAGAGCTGAGGTTGTTCACTCTTGAGAAGGCTCTAGCAGGATCTTACCAATGTATATAATACCTGATGGGATGGAGTAAACAAAGAGCCAAACTTTTCTTGCTGGTATGCAGTGGCAGGACGGGAGGCAATGGGCACAGACTGAAACACAGGAAATTCCATTTAAACGTAAGAAAAATCTTTTTTAGTTTGAGGGTGGTCAACCACTGGAAGAGGTTGTTCAGGGGGTTTGTGGAGTTACCTTGGAGATAGTCAAAACCTGCCAGGACAAGGCCCTGCTTGTGGGTCACAGGGACAACCATTTTACCAGGACCCCTCAGCAGCAGTGCTGGAGAGAGCGCAGCATAGCAGCTGCACCCTACACTCATATGTCAAAAGACCCAGATGACCTTTGTCCATCCAAGCCTTGGCACTATGCTGCAGCCAAAGCATACTTGTTTTGATGGTTCCATAGACAGCGTTGCATCTGGCTGCCTTGTCTGCTCAGCCTGAGTCACAGCTGTCCTTTAAAACTGGGAACTCCAGCATTACCACAGAACATGGCTGATACACATCCCTGGAGCCACAACAAAATACGTGATGCAATTTGTCATTCATTATCCCTCTTTGAGCAGATGTAGTATTCAGAAGTAATTACTGAGATGGTCCTGGGGAAGGAGAATACACAAGAGCAAACTCAAAGGTGGCTAGAAGATTTCTGAATTTTTTTGTGTAATTCAGATTTTAATTTAAAAGATGTGGAACAAAGGTATCTGTTCGTTAAAGAGCGGGATCTGCCCACTGAAATGTTTGATAGATTCTTGCCCAGCAAAAGGTTTTCTGCAATTCCCCTGGAGTAGGTTTTCATACCATACTACTTAGGCAGATTTAAAAAAAAAACCACAAAAAACGGAGGTTTTCTCTTTTATGTACAAATGTGCTTGCCAGTTTGTTTTTTTTTCTAAATGACAAAGATTAAAAATGGTGATTGGGACAAAATGATCAGGAATTAGACTTATTACCAAAAAAGCCAGTCAAGGAAACTCTCTAAGACTCAATTTTGGAGTTTTGGAAAGCAGGCATTCTGTATTGCAGCACTGGGTGCACGGGGGGATTGCTCCACCTATCGTGCACACTCTTACCTACAGCAATCAAAATTTATATTATTCCAGTCATATATATTCATATTATATCATTTACATAGTGTCCATCCTTTGGTCACGCGCAGTGTGAGTCATCTCTTTCTCCTAGTTAACTGGCCTTGACAATTTTTAATTACAAAAACTTGGCAGAACTCAAAGCTTATCATCAAGGCCCAAGGCTTCTTGTCTGTTGGCGCCTCCAACGCATACCATTGCCAAAGCTCAAGGTTTTCTTATCTAATTAGTACATACCAAAATTTTGAAGTTTTCAAACAAGCAAAAGTTTGTTAGTACAGTGATACAGTAAAATTTTCCTTCTCTTGCTTTTGTTCAAGGCATCAGAATCAATATAACGGAGACTAACAGATCACAGTCTCTTGTGGGTGACTGTTACCCACAAAATCTGGAGGTGCCTATTGTTTTTCATGCATCTTCTATGATGTACTGAGTCCTTTTGCAGTGTTTACAGAGGTGTTCATACAGGACAGAGAAGAGGAACGATAAAGGTAGTAGCTCAGTGAAGCTTTAGGAAAAGTCCAAATACCTGTTGGTTACCTTCTGCCCATGACACAAATGTGAGAGTTGTTATTTTAAGAGGATAGTCATTCAAGTCTTTGATTTTTCATTCGCTTCTCTAAGACTAGCTAATTGCTGATTCTCTTAAAAGAACTCACGAGTGTCTCATGTTTTTCTGTTTCAAATGAGTCTCTTCATGATGAATAAACTGTCAATTGCTTCTGTATTGTTGTTAATGTGTACTGTGATGACGATTTAGAACCCACACCTATTTATGAGCCTTTCAACCTTTTCTGTGCTAGCTAAATCCTGCTTTTTAATGGCTGACTGCTCCCACAAATGCATTTCTCACATGTTTGATATTTATACAACTGGGAAATGATGATCACAAACCTACTAATTAAAATATATAACACATAAGCTACCCATTGTCTAATAACAATTCTCTCCCAGAAAATTCTGCCATTCAAGCAAAAAAAGGCCACATTCTCATTTGCATCGGAAGTAATTGTACCTGGAGTAAATCTGAAACCTCATTGGATATACCACTAATTTACACTAGGGTAGCAGAACTGAGTTTAGACCAGTAATTCATAGGCAGTTGTAAACAATCTGACAATTAAATCTTTGTTAAATTTACTTTGCCATTGGAATGAAATCTTTGTTATTTCTTGCGGCTATAGATGTATGTTTCACTTTAGCTATTAAAATAATGCATTACATTAATGCAGAGTATCATATTTGCCTTAATACAAAAAAAACCCACAACAAACCAGCTTTTGTTCCAAAGTACTGTGTACCACACCCAAATGCCTACTAAGTAGACTAGATTTAAACCTTACTTTGCATTTAATTATATTTTTACATTTAATGATAAATATTTGACACATTTCTATTATCCAGTTCTTCTAAGCAAGCTTATAACCTTTATAACCTTTGCAAGGTTGTTTTATACTGGGTGTGATGTTCAAAGTAGTTTGGGTTGGTAAACAGTTATCTCCTCCAATAAACTGTTTCAGACTGTTTTTCCTGGGTCAACAACTGAACAATGCGGTACTGTGATGCATGATTGTGACCTAGCTTTCCAACTGTAAACACGCTCTGCCATCCTCAAATATTGCTAATACAGTACAAAAAATGGACTGGGCAGGTACAAGAAAGTACAGCTGATAAGCCTTTGAACTAGCTGATGCCTTGCTGTGCTCTCTTGTGGCTGCTGCAGCCCAGAATAAATCACAAGACTTTGGAGGCTGTTGCGGGATTTTATTGATGCAAAGGAGACAGGAAGACTTAGGATGCTATTGTGTTTCTACATCTTCCGCAAACATAGCTGTGTACAGTCTTGCTGTAGTTAAGAAGTTACAAAATTAATGTCTGAAAATAAATAGATGAATTTGCATCCTAGACTAGAGCTGCAATGCTGCAACCCACAGAATGATCTCTGAGTATTATTTGTAGGTAGTGCTTTAATTCACAAAACAGGCAAAAAATTATTCTTGCCTATTGTGAAGTAGGAATACATTAATTCTGGAGCTGATGTACAAGCCACTTGGCAGGGAAATGGCAGTATCTGAGAGAAAGTAAATGACAAAGACTGGGCAGCGTTAGTACCGTTCGTTGCAGCCATTCCAGATGGAGAGAATTAAAAGTGGAAGTTCAGATGATAAAATCTAATTTTGTAACAAGTACAGGATTTGTACACAGAACTAGTGTATGGAGAATTTAGAAAAGCGAGAAGCTTTTCTTAGAAAAGCTTTGTGTTGAGACCTGGTAGGATTGAAGCTGCTTAGTATTTTGTTGACAGAGATGCTACATTCTTTTGTCCAAGGCACAAACCCACACTTAATTCTGAGATGTAGCATCTTTGCCAGTATCTTTGCCTGTCAATTTACTATTGACTAGAGTGCCAAAGCTCAGAAAACACTTTTAATCACCCATTGTTCATGGTGAGTCAAGGGAAACATATTAGGAGCATGCTTTTCTTCCTTTTCCACAGATGCTGGGAATCACCTACACTTCTGTTGGTGGTTTTGTTATTTTACCATCTGGATGATTTAGATTATTAAAGGTTACATGTATTTTGAAATCTTCCTATACTCCGGATGTTTGACTTCAATATTTGTACAGTAGATCTTCTGGACCTCTGCAGCTAGAAAATTATGCTAATGTTTTAGTACACAGAAGAATGTAGCTCTTGACATTCTGGCTGATTTGCCAGACCTTTGCAAACATCCAGGCGGCTAGTGCTACCTGTATGTATAATATTTGAATTAAAGCTTTTTGTTTTCAAAGAGATTGGTCATGGGCAAATAACTAGCACCTTGTACCTGAGCTGAAAAATGTAGGTTAATAGGGAAAGCCATAGAAGTCCATTTGCAGCCACTCAGAGTAAAGCACAGAAGAAATGCAGTAACTGACTTCCCCAGTGAGCACTCTTTTTTTTTTTCTCAAAATACATTTGGAACTCTTCTGCTTCTTGTTCCTGTTGCTCAACAGGCTGTTAGAACAGCCAGTAATGCACACAGTGATGTCCAAAAGCAACAGGATGCCACTTGCACCAATACCGCAATCTCTTCTGCAATCTTCTAATACTTGGAGCACAAAGCTGCCCATATGGGTAGTTGCATCTGAGTGCAAGTGGAAAGCAGCCTCCTTTGCTCTGAAAGAACCTTCTGCTGTATCTGCCAAGCAATAACATCGAAAGGGAAAAGATGTGTCAGAGGAGGGATATATTTCAGAGGAAAAGGACTGAAGTATGAATGTCAACAGGCAACGTGGGTATTCGCTAAACTCTTCTCCTCTGAACCCATAGCTTTGGAAGCAACACTGGCCCGTCTGCACACAGTAGACAATACTGTTGTTCACCTTCTTGGCCAGCCTCAGTTTGGTTTCCTTGTACCATGTCCATAAGCAGGATCATGGTTCTAATACTTCCTTCTGTTACCCCTAATTTGTGGCCAGAGGAACTATGCAGGACGAGATGTCTTGTCTTCAGATCTTGTTACTCCACATTTTCGCCCAACGTTACACACTTGAGCAAAGCGGCAGGGGACTCCACACTAGACCCAGTGTCTGCTTTTCTTCAGTTTCTCAGAAAAATCAACCTCTGAACATTATACCATTCTCTGAGCCACAGCGCTGAGCTGACAGTGTGGGCTGGGATAGCCAGGTTACTGGGAACGTGACCCATTGCCTCCTGCTGCATGAAACCACATTTCTGACAAAGACAGGGATGCTAACAGCTCTCCTGCGGCAGCTGGCAGGGAGTCTTTGGTACCTCTTTCCTCCTTGTTGCGTGGTTTACATGTGGCTTCATTATCTTCAGTCTCATTCATTTTCACAGGCACGATATCCACGCATATGCTGAAGGGTTGCTTTTTCTGTGTGTGAAAAACAGTACAGTGGAGTATGACCCCAGGTACACACCTTTGCTCTTAGAAGTGATTTCTGAAGTAATTCAAGCTGCTTCTGTTAGACCACACACCAAGTAGTCTCAGACAATAGTGCATGCTTTGCCTTTGCAATCCCATTCAGGTTCCTTAAAACTGGGCACCCAACAGGCAAGACTGCCGGAATGACCTGTCACTGTGGAAATGTGGGCTTTCATGTTTGGGGTTATTCATGGGCCTTTCTGGCTTAAGTCTCACTCTTCTGAGAGGCCTTTTTTTTTCAGTCACTGAGAAATCTAAGTACATGCGTTTCCCTGGGGCTTTGTGAAGGCTCCGATTTATCTATTGTTTTCAGTGCATGCCTCCAAGGGTCATTCTTATTTTGCCATTGTGCCTTATTTTGGTTTTGTATTGCATTCAAATTTATCTGCCCTTTATCTCAATAAAATTCCTTTCTTTGCTTTGAGGGTAAGTGTTAGCTGGACAGCAAGAGTTTATTAATTTCAAACATCCCAGTAAGGATTCCTTTGAAAATAAATAGCCTTTGAGAACCCCTCTCCCATTTGGAGCAGGTTATGGCAGATGGCACCTTCCCCTGAGAGGTGGCTGAGGAAGGGGCTGCCTACACCTGCTCTCTCTGCAGCTGAGGAAGGGCTCTCCGCATGCTCTGAGCGGCCTCAAAAGCACCGCTTCCTCACCCAGAATATGTTGAGAGCAGTGCCAGCAGCCCCTAACCTAGAAGTATTTTCTGCAAAAACAGGCTTGCTATTGCCCACAGTAAAAGGTTTTTTGTCTCACGCTATAGTGCCAGGAGACAGATGTTTCTTTAGAGCCGTGGTCTCCAAACATTTCTGATCACACACTCCTATCAGTAAAAATTTTTTGATCTTGCACCCCCAATATCTCTGTATTTATTTATAAATTACATAAATGTACTACTGTACTGATATTGTGCACGTTATAAAACATACACACAGAAAAGGATGAGATAAAGGTGAACTAAACGCTATTTGAAAAATATTTCATTTAATTTCATTTTATTTTTTAATGGTACAAAAAAAATTTCCTACCCGCATCCCAGTGGGTGTGCATACCCCACTTTGGAGACTGCTGCTTTAGAGCATGCACGCATGGCTTTTGTCTTGTGTAATCTCTCACGAATCTTCTTGTCTATCTGCTGGCAAGGATTTATTCATAGGCACAGTTTTCAACCAGAATGTCACTTTGCATGGTTGTATTTCTAAATGTATGAGTCAACATTTTTAGTCTGCTGTGCAACCTAATATCTGGATAGCTAATTTGATTACAGCTGAGCAGTTTTGTTTCAGGGAATATTTTATTCGTGAAAATAATTTCTTTTTCTGGGGGAAAAGGGGAAGGAGAGGGAGGGATCAAACTATCTGACCACTGAATTGAATTTAGCAAATAATGTTCTCTTTTCCTTCCCCTTCCCCCAAGGAATAGAACAAAATTCAGAAACAATCAGAAAAAAATGTTTAGGCTTTTCCAAGTGCAAAAAAAAAATATTTAATTTTTAAAACTGCCCAAGAGTAAATGAGGTGAATGTAAAAAGGTTTTAAAAAAAATTACAACAAAAGGAAATATTTAATCCTTATTCAAGAACAATCTTTTGGTGAACTAAAAATGTGTGTAATTTGTTAGGTTTTGCTTTTTGCTGGGGGAGGGAAGAACACTGCGATGGCTTACAGGATTTTTTTGTTTTGTTTTCCTATGAAAACCACTAAAGCTTTTGCATAAAACCAGCTTAGCTTGCCTCTGAAATGCTGTCTGCATTCTTTGTGAGTGGCGAGTGTCCATAAAGCTCACCAGCCTCAGAAAGGTTTCACCCAGCCTCTTTCCCAAAGGTTCTCAGCTCTAGCAACAGGCTTAATTGTCACTTACGTTGTTCTCTGCCCTTGTCATGCCTTGTATCAGCCCGCAGACACAGTATCATGGGCATAATCAGGTTCTCAAAGCTGCACTATGTCAAGAGACAGGACAAAACGATGCCCTGGCAGCAACACCATTGTCTGCACTGGTAGGCTTCCTGCAGAACACTTCTGCAAAATCTGTCTGTCCCCGCAGCTGTCCCCCACAGCACATGGCCCCACGTACCTTGCTGCACAGCCTCATAGTCCAGAGGTTGACGGAGAGGCAGAGACTTCCAGCAGGCACGGCACGGTACCTGAGCTGTGACTGCCAAATGTGCAGCAACTCCACCGCGCTGTCACCTCTCGGTGACATTGCAGTATTTATAGGGTGCCTGATGCTAAGTCAAGAGTAGGACTTCCATCAGCTTCAGGGCTCCCGTGTTGCTCTAATACAGTCCTCTTTAGGGTGGAAGGCAAGTTATGGGAGGCTGCGTGCTGACTGTCTCGCGTGCTGCTCTGCTTGCTTTTTTTGTATGATACAGTGCTTCTGTGCCGTGGCTGATGGGCTTATGATCACAGCAAAACCAGGCTCTGACACAGCTTTTCCTGAGGTTGCCTCATTTGTATCCTTCAGGTCCATGGTTTATCATCTTCCTGTGGATCTGCTCTCCTTTTTAAGTGGGAAACGGCCCATCTCCTCCTCCTTAAGCTACCCGAACAGCACCTGGGGTACCTTCAGGACAGCCACAACAGGAGCTGATCAAGAGCTGATTGGAAGGCACCGCTGCCGCCTCCTGCCTTTTCTCTTCCTCCCACTGGCTTGGTCTTGTCCCTGGGGCTCTGGTGCTGGCAACGCTTGGGCTTTGCTGCTTCCCCTTGCCCTGCAAGTGGTTGATATCTTCCCGTCAGTATTGGCTTCGGAAGGGCCAAGGGCAGCGACTGCCAGGGTGGGACCCAAATGCTCCTGCCACCAGCCTTGCCTCTGCTTTGCCTCCTGGTGCCTACAGGCTGCTGCCCAGGCAGAAGTAGGGGTGAGGGTGAGGGCAGGTATTCTGGGGACCGCAGTAGTTTTCAGCAGTACTCTGTGCCCCCCCGTTTTCCAGCAGCAGCAACTGGTGTGCCAGTGCTCTCCTTTGTGCCCCCTCAGCTCCCACCTTTCCTGTGGCAGCTCACCTGCTCTGCGGCTCAGCCGGAAAGGCAATGCCGAGGTCTGCCGGTGCCGCCAGCTAGCCTGGAGCTGCCTCTGCCCCATCCCCAGGGCTGCGGCTCACGGCAAGACATGACCACATCTGCCCAAAGCACTCATGGAGATGGAGCTCCAGAGAGTGCCCGCCACTGCGTCTGATTCTGCAGAGCAAACGCTGAATGAAACACCACTCGTTTATTCGACTGCAGGCTCAGGTTACCACTTTTTTGTTAATCATGGTAGTGATATTAATACCTGACGGATCTCCTGTGAAGCAGGAAAATAAATCGTCTTGGGGGTTTGTAGTGAGCATTACCAATACAGTTTAATGCTTCTTGGGTGCTTTGGCTATGCACAAAGGCATTGATGTCCTGACGTCTTTGTAACAGGGATGTGTGCGTGTCTGCTGTGAGACGTTTGCTGTCATCTGCCCCAGGTCCTGGGGGTAACTCTGTACGGATGCAAGGGAACAGACTTGACCTATGGGTAAGTCAAGAGCTCTGCTACTGCCTTCTTGGCCTGTGGTCGGTTCACTTTTAGCACAGCTGAATCTAACATCTTTAAAAAATGTCCTGGCCTAAGTGAAACTGCTGCTGGAGGGGTCTGGGAGCTCTCATAAAGCCAGCTCCCTCAGCCTTAACTCAGGTGAGGTGGGCACAGAAAGGCAGGGGTGAAGATGATGAGGGAGAGCTGGAAGACCTTAAAAACCTCTGTCTGCCTCCAGATTGTTCCTACTCTGTTCTGAGAGCCACAACTGTCGCTTCTATGCCTTCCCAATGTATTTTAATTCCTAAACAGTTCTGATTTTCTCCCCCCCCCCGCCCCAAGTTTATCCACAGCTCTTGATTTCTTGTCACCTCAGTGTCTTGAACTGTTTGTGACTTTTCCATGATCTCTTCTCTCTTTCCTAACTGTATTACCTGGGACAATCAGCTCAGCAGTGTTGCAGCAGCAGCTGAGCTGGCTGATAATGGTATTTGTTAACTGTGTGCTATTTGCTTAACCTGCACTGAAGAACTGAGGCTATAAGAGTGCCTAGGAAAACAAAAAAGAAATTACATATGTGATGGCACTTGAAGGCATCAATCATAGCGCCATACAAGGCAATCTGGCCCTGGTCACTGAGTTCAGTGGAGACGAATTTGGCCTCTGGCTGTAGAATCTGCTATTTGATGCTTATGCCTTGACTTTTATGAGCATTTGGAAAGTGCCTGACGTTACGTGAGTGGAGCACATCATGTCTAGGAAACATCTTGCTGAGGTAAACCATCTGGAGCAGTGCTGGTGCTGCTTGATGAAGAGACATTTCTCTGCATATAAAGGGCTCTGCTCATTTTGCTAACAGCAACAGTATGTAAATGTAATGACCAAGTGATATTTTGAGACAGTAGCTTCTCCAATTACAGCCTGATTGCATTCATCAGGGACTGTTCTGCATTTTAACTGAGAAAGTGACAGTCACTTAGACCAGGAAATATTGTTGTACTTGACCTTCAATATTAATCTGGCACACAGAGCTATGGCAATGTTAGCCAAGCGGTGGATGGGCTTCGAGAGAGCAATACTTAAAATGCAGTGCATCCATATCCCCACCATCATATTAGAATCATTGAATACAAAATAGCAGAATTTGAGAATATAAAATAAAATAAATTAACTGCATAAAGGCTTCTGCCAGATCACATTGGGAGACGTATCTGTGAAGGGTACAATGCTCAGACTATTTTGCTAATAGTCACATTACTGCTCCAAATACATTTTTTCCTTCAAAGTAGAAACCTGGTGGCCAGGGAAGAAAACTGTAGTGCCTCCAGTTGATTTTCCAGATGAATCTGGGTCATTTCCAATGCTGTGCTTTCCCAGGTCTTTTCAAAATGCCCTGTAGCAGCAGAGGAGAGCACGGTCCTTCAGCATGCAGCTCTGGTCTCACCCCTGGCTAGTCCCCCTGGGTGATGTTTTCAGAGGAGATGGGATCTCTGCGTCTGTCATGGTCTGCCAGGACCTGGTCTTGCTGCCCACCCCATCAACTGCACTGACGGGCAGGTTGCAGCACCCCGCGTCGAGGTGGCACAGGATCACCCTGCTCAATGGCGGTGCTCTGCGCCAATGGGGGCATTGCCTGAGCCCCCGCCGGGCAGTGCCTTGCCCAGGGACACCCATGGCCTGCCTGGGGGTCCTGCTGGCGGACAGCGGCTTCTGCCCACCGAGCCGCAGGGCTGCAGGCAGCCCGGGCAAGGTGCTGGCTAGGACTTTGCTCGGGGTGGCGTTTTGCCCACGATGAACGCGAGGTCTGCGCTCAGTCCCTCTGCGCCTTGCTGGAGGGCTTGCCATGTTCTGGCATCTTCTGCAGTGCAGGGCTGTCCTGGGAGGACAGGGTCGCCCTGTCCTTTGGCAGCCCATATGCTCCTCTCCTCACCACTGAGCTGCACGGCGAGGTGTCTCACTGCAATGCCCTCAAATGGACCATTTGGTCCCCAGGGAGGAAAGCTATCTTTTTTCCAGCTACGAAAGAAATAACATTGAAACCGGTTTTTGTACAGTCACTGTTGAGGAGAAAATAATTTTTTTTTCAAAGGGAAGAAGTGCTCAGGAGGAGACAAGAAGTGCCCCTTCTTTCATGCTCCTTCTGCATCCACCTCTGGCTACAGAAACTAGTCTGTATGGGAAACCCAGGGATGTAGGTCAGGTACGCTTGTGCCTTCTATGTTTGCCATGTTCTGTACTTATTTCTCTTTTCACTCCGTTACCCACCCTTCGTCCTTCCAGGAGCCTAGACAGATAACCTTTTCGTAATAATCTGAAATTCAAATACAAAGAACTGACTCCTGAACTGCCCTAATATTTGAGAAAGGTTTTAAAATAAAATAGGTTTCTCTGTGTCCCATTATCGGCCCGGTGGCTGCGTGTGTATGCTAGGTGTACTGAGAAAGGTAATATTAACAGAATGAAAAGGTCAGAGTTATATAAAAATCCTTTTAAAACTAAATAGGCCTGCCGTACTGAATTCCCCACAGATACACAGAGGTGAAGAACTGAGAACATTTGGGCCTTGGCAGGTCAAGTTGTGCATCTGTAAATGCCCTCCAGAAATGAAAAAACCCAGACAAGCCTAGAAGTACAGCGATTGTGGTTGGCCAGATTTAACTTGTGCTGTACCTACTCTGCAAGAAGGCCGGCTGGCCAAGACAAGGTTAAATACCTTCCTGAGCAAGCCAAGACCAGCCCCATGAATACCAAGGGGTGCTGCGGAGGCAAGTACCAAGGGGCACCATGCAGGGGTGGGCAATACATATATGCATCATGACCAATAATCCTGTAAACAAAGGAGGCAGGTATACATGGGAGTCATTAAAGGGGCCATGCACTGGACAACAAATATGCATTCATTTAATTAGACATATTTCTAGCTGAGTTTAGAAGTAGAGCAAGGTGCATAGCCCCCAGGTGTACTGTTATCCGGGGGGGGGGGGGGGCAAATCCCACCCCACCCCCAAATTAAGGGCAGGGGGGGGCTCGGCCTGGTCTGGCCCTGCCAGCAACCAGCCATGAGACTGACTAAGGCCTGACCCCCCCCACCCCGCAACCACGTTTTTACGCCGCTTTTGCTCGTTTCTCCCCCGAAAACCAGCTTTTTGGGGACAGAACCCCTATTTTCGGCAAGGGGGGGGGGTCACACAGACCCCAAAACCACGAGTGAATTGGGGAGAGGGGGGTGGTACCCGCTGTCCTGTCCACCCCCCCCAAAAGGTGAAATGCTACCACTGGAAAGAGCACTGGGAAGAAAAGGGCTGTCCCCCCACACCCACCGGGCTTAATTTGGGGGGAATTAATAAAAAATTAATAATTTTATTAACAAAACTTAGTATTCTTTTCAGATTGCTCTGCTTTTAACCAAAATCCTTCAGATTTGAGTGTTGAGTGTTTGGCTGGAGCAGGTGGAAGAAAAAATAAAATAGCTCCCGACCCAGCACAGCATCCGCATGCACCGGGAGACGGATGGTAAAGAAAAAAAGGGGGATTTGGGGTATTTTTAATTAAAAAATAGATAAAAATAAAGGTTGTGAAATGTAATTAAGACCAGAAAGGTTTTTTTGCTTACCCGGCGGGTTGCAGTTGTTCCCCTCCCTTTTGCTGAAGTAAAACCAAGTTCCCTTCGCTTCCTAAGCCTGTACCGCACACAGCACCTCCGCGCTGCCAAAACGGGGCAAATTCATTGAAAATCGGGAAAAAATACAGGATTTTGGGGGTGCGCCCCCCCCAAAATTGAATTTTTTTTGGGGGGGTGAAGCCCAGTGATAGCATTTCCCTGTCATGATAAATTAAAGGTTATAAATTGCTTGAGGACACTGTTCCCCCCCCCCAAAACCACCACCCAAACCCACCGGGGAGGAGGGGTCCCCCAAAAAAAAGGGAAGAAAGGGAAAAGGAGGAGAAAGTAAAAATAAAAAAAATAAAAACCAAAAGACAACCCTGTTTCGGGGGAAGAAAAAGGGGATTTTTGGCACAACCTACAAAAGAAGCAGCGGCCCGCAGGGTCCTACTCTGTACAGCACCAGGATCCTGCAGATGAAAGCCGGAGGGGGGGTACGGTTAGAGCGGGATTTGGG